>JAUCBN010000029.1:14792500-15172500 GCA_035048815.1 Abelmoschus esculentus | reverse complement strand
TTTCAATATTTTGATTGGAAGATACCAGTGGTGAATTTAAACGAGGAGATTATTTAGTCAAATAAATTCAGAGAAACTACCAATGTCAGATAGATAGCAAAGTATATTTTACACACAGATTATTTCGTCATCTAACAACACAACTAGACAACAAGAACAATTTCAAAGTCTTAGCATAAAAGTTTGTGGAAGCATAGCAGAAACCAAATCCAACATGCATAAAGATGCAGCTCACCAATAAGCGATCAATAAGGTCCCGGGCTTCTTCGGAAAAATAATTTGGAAATCTTATATCTCTGGCTATAATTCTTTGAAATATGAGCCATTCACTTGAATCCTTAAAAGGAGACATCCCTGAAAGCATTTGGTACAAGGTGCAGCCAAGTGCCCAGAGGTCATTTCTGTTTGAATATGTACATACAAACAAACTAGTCATCATATCAGCAATAGAAGGTTAGGTAAAGGAAAACAACTAAGCTAAATCACGATTTTATATGTGCACTAATACGGAAACCTAGTGGTGGGATAGAAAAGATACAGAGGTGGAGGGGGGGGGGGGGGGGGAGGAGAATTGAAAGAGAAAAGAATTCTGCAATTACTTGTAGTAAGCTGATTTTGTTTTGATTTCAACCATTTTAATTTAAGAAACAGTGTAAAAGTATGTTTCTGCAACTCTTCATTTTCTTGAAATCCAAAACATATTCTCATATCCTACATTCTCACCAAGAATGATGATTTTACCTGATGTTGCATCAGGAAGGACTGTAATTCGGCAATCTTGCATGGGCTTTACACTACCAAAGTCAGCAATCTTAACATGTCCATGTGTACTGAGTAGCAAATTCTCTGGCTGTTGTGGAAGAAACATTTAGCATTTCTCCAATGTTTATATAACAGAAAATCAATAGTGGGAAAAAAAGAATGGAGGTCTAACCAGTCGGCCTCTGATTCTTGGTTCACCAGGAGGTTTGATTTTTTAAAGTTTAAATATTTTTAAACATTTATTTAAAGTAAAATTATAAAGATAGCTAAAAATTAACAAGAAAAGTGTAAATCTCATTAATTACAAATATTTTTTTGAAAATTTAAAAATATATAAATAGAAATCAAGTTTTTACTGGTCCAATCCGATTTTTTACCGGTTTTCTAGCAGTTGAACCGGTACAACATCTATCCGGGTTTCTAGACCCACCAAACCAGACTAGCCATTGGTTCCCGATTTAACCAGCAGGTCAGGTCCAGATTTTTTTCAGTGTAGAAGCAAGCGTCATCCTCAGATAAACGACCTTTCTGCATTAAAAAAAAACAGAAGATGAGTACTGAAGCAAAAATAAAACAGCGGAGATAGAACCAAGAGTGAAGTCACAATAACAATGTTCAAGTATGAGGATATTCTGGCTTTTGATATTTTCAAAATAAGGGGTAAATGGCAACATCGTGCAATGAAGTTCAAAAGGCTTCAAAAGTGTTATTTGAGTAGAAATTTAAGATCATATAATACATTTGATGGAAAATAAGAAACACATACACACTAGAAGATAACATTCACTAGATTCAATACTAAATAATGGAGAACAAAGTTGATAGTGCATTCAATTAAATCTCAAACAACTCAATCATATGCTACAAGAAAAAAGTTGATACAAGGTACATCTGGTTTTTGTGTGAAATCTCCCTGACAATATAGGGCCATATGTTAAGAGTAACTTACTCTTGTAATTTGATCGAAAAGTTCTCCACCTTCACAAGATTCAAGTGCCATGTCTTCACGATATAATCAAAGAAAACCTCATCAAACAACAAAGCAAATTGCATGAATTGGAAAGATAGAACTAACAGAAGAGCATCAAGGGATAAATACTATCAGTTAATACAACAGCCAAGAATACCTACACAGTGAAAAAGTATCTTGAAATGTGAAATATAGCCGCACAACACCAGGATGGTCTAGTTGGTCAAGAACAATGCGTTCCAACTTTACATAAGCTGTCTTATTTTCCTTGGTGATGAACTGTTTGTCCATGATCTTCAAAGCATACACCATTCCTGTATCCTTCTTCTTTGCCCTCACAACCTGATAACAACATTAATATTCCAACAAAAGTAACCTTTAATAAGAAGCTCACATGAGAAAATGGTGACCAAATAAAGATATACTAAATGAATAATTCAATAACTATTTACCATAAAATTTAAAAAGATGACGTCAAATATGATAACAACATGAACAAAACAAAAATGAATCTACATAGACATTTGATAACAGCATGCTACTGTTATAATCTACGGGAGATAGAAACAAAAAGAGAGGAGCAACAAATGAGGCCTTCATCCAGCAGTTGAAGGAAAACTGAGAATCTTGAAAATAAATACATTCAACTCACTCACTACACTTTATTCAAGTTGAACTTGAATCTATGTTACTTGGCAAGACCAACGCACGCCCAGGAAAGTGTGTGGACGCTACCACAGCTTCCTGAGCAATACCTGCCATGGACATGAATATGTGTCCAACATGGATATGGTAAAAATTTTCTAAGTTGCATCAAACTTATGGAAAACTAGGCAAATTTATTTCCTTCCATTCAAACATCTAATATTATCAGGCATTGAAGACCCATATGATTCACAAAGACATCTAAAACTTATCCCCAAAACACACAAATTATCAGAAATAATCATTAATCACTTTCCATCAAAATCTTAAAGCTATGACATGCATCAGTAAATAAATAATCAGACATTAGAAAAATAAAACCAAAAAGAAACCCAGATGCCTCTAAAATCCATACTAATTCAAATGATAAAATTCATAGTTCAGGAAACTGACCTTTGAATAAGAACCAACACCATGTATCTTCCCCAATTCAAAATCCTGGATGCTGAAATTCTCTTGAGGAGCTCTAAATGAAAAGCTTTTAGATCTGTGATGAGCATTGTTGGAAGATGAATGGTTTGAATTGTCATCGGTTCCCTGAACATTATTAAGCTTTGAATCACAAGTCTTCTCCATTGCAGCATTTATCTCTCCAAAATTCCCCCACTTTCCCCTAATAATAATAACAATAGTGATTTTTCTAAAAATAAATAATAAGCTTATGGATAATTTTTCTCTCTTAGTGACAGCTAAAGGTTGAGATTACTGTAATTCGATAAATTTAAGGTCTAAAATGATAAATTAAAAATAATAAGTAATATTGCTAATTTTGAATAACAATTAACAAAAACTAAATTGATCCATTTAAGGTCTAAATGGATCCAGCTACTAACCCGCAGATCTAAAGCAACGAAACCTTTTCAACCCACATATGACGAGCACGACTGGAGTGTTGATAGATTAAGGGACGGAATCATTGAACGACAACGAGAAGGGAGATTATAAAATCTTCCGAAACTTCAGGTGTATGATCAGTGGAGGCCGGAGGGACGACGGAGATGAAGATTTTCCTTCATCAACAGAATCAGCCTGAAGGTTTAACTACAAAATAAGAATCGGGGTATAATTAAAATACAAAGACTTCTTGATAAAAGAAAAAGAAAATTCAATCATGATTTTATAATGCAATACGTTTACGAAATTTTTATACAAATTTTGATTAATATATAAAATTTAATCTTCCTTCTAAAATTATATAAATTTATTTTTTAATATAAAATTCCATACCGAAAAACATCATTACCGTCTGTCCTTGACATGGTAGCACCCGAGCCAAACCGCCACTGCAGTCCGACCCAAGTAGGCCACGAGAGCACCAAATGCTACGCCTGCACCAAAGTGTACGATGGATTAGACTCGAAAAATACTTCGCTCGTAGCATTCTAGCCACTAACGAATCAGGATTCTGAACTGGACGCCAGCTGCTTTGTTTGGCCAAAACAGCAATGTTAAACTTTGCTAAATCTCTGAAATCCAAACCGCTATCTTCCTTCAATTACGATTCAAGATTCTTAAATTGAATCTCACCTGAAGATGTGCAATCTGCGACATCGTTCCCAGATACTTCCAGCGACAATGACTTGATCATTTCGTCACTGGAATTGGAAGGAAACATTAACATCCCAACCTCAAACTCAACATTTGGAACTCGAATTGTCTTCTGTCATCTTCTTAGTATCATTTTCATATCTAAAACGCATATCCCCGCCATCTTCAATTAACTGGGAACATGATCTGAATCTTTCCCGACTAGGACAACAGACATATGTCCTGGGGGGCAATCTCCTCCAATGTTCAGTTCTATATAGGGAAGCTGAGGCTTTAAATAGGGGCAATCTCCTCCGATGTTCAGTTCTATACAGGGCAACCTCTCCAGCAGAAAAAGTGAAATGAATTACCAATAATAAGCAAGGGACTTGTATTAAGCAATTGGTTACACTCGGGACGAGTATTCTCTTTTTGGTTTAGATCCTGGCTTTCACTTTCAGGCAAGTACACCGCACCCTTTAAAGATTTGAATTTTTGAAAGATTGAACCAAATTCCCACAATGTTACAAAATGAGACATTGTGTATAGAGTCCTCTCATGTCTGTAATAAAGATGAAAAAAGAAAGGTCATCCTTGAAAGCATGTACACACAATGTTGTCAAAGACTGCAAGATGTTAAAGGTAGTCATTGCAAATAATTAACTTTGACAAAAGAGTATCTGAATTCCACTAAAATGTCACATTCTGTCATGAGGTGATAGTAATGACTTGTAAGGCTCCTTCCTTACTAATATTGTGCTGGTGGAATGTCATCTTTTTCATTAGATTCAACACTTTTCTTGTTGCAGCCATTACAAGAACATTTACTTCTGGAAGATGAAATTCTCGAGCAGCAAGTTCGGGCTCAGATGCCTCACTTGCAAATGTTACATCCATGTGAGACATGCTAGCTCCATAGATACTCTTTGTAGCAAGATCCAACTCGGTATCTTAAGAAACATCTATATCTCACCTTGAAGGTGACTGGTTTTCCAGTATGTTGGTTCGGGTGGGTTCACTAGCATTGGCTGAGGTTCAGATAACTTGGGAGTTTGGTTGTTACCATGGATAAGGCTTTGTGTCATCACAAAACAGTTCCTTGGCTTATGATTGGAAGATGTAACCCTGTTTTCAACTCAAGGTTTCAGATTTACAGTCTCAGTCACTGGCAGATAACTTCGAGGCTTCAAATCTCGTATCATCATGGAACAGCTCCTGTGACTTCAGATAAGAATGTATGACCGCCGTCTTCAATCTGAAGCTTCAGATTTATAGTCTTAGTTGCTGGCAAAGTACCAGCAAATGTTACAGACACTGACTCGGATGCAATAAGTGACACTACGTTAATATTTGGTCCTTTCATCAGTTAGGAGGCTTCATATCCCACAGGTAACTAACTGATCTTGTCCAATCAATTTATCATTCCGCACTTCAGGATCTAAAGATTTGTTCCTGCAGAGTTTTTTTGCTCTAGGGGATGACATGTGTCATTTAATGGGAAGTTACAAGAATTAGAATAGAAGCAGATTGACTATAACTAGCAGCCGTGGCACCAAACTAAAGGCCAATATGTAGACCTTGTTCTGAAAGATTAGGTGCATCATTTTTATGCTAACAAGGTCCTCACTTTTCTCTGCTGGACTCGCAGCATGGAGATGAACTTGTAAGTTGTAGATGAGATATGAATCTCTTTTCTTTTGTACATCTCAACATCTGAAGCCACATCATTTTCAACAGTAATTGAAGTGATTCTTTCTGGTAGAGATAATATGCCTCTAAGATGTGTGTTGGTATCACCCACCTTAACACTAAGAAGATATTCAGCATCAAATGAACCTTCAATGACACCATAATCTATCTGACCTATCATGCCTTGTTTTTGAGATTGTCATATGAAGGTAAGGAGTTTAAGACTGTCAAGTGAAGGTGCCATCTCCACTTCATACAGGATCTGTCGTTCAAAATAAGCTTGCTCCTTAAGTTTGGTTACTCATCCTCCACAAATAGAGGCAAAACCTCATTTATACCATATTAAAAAACCTTCCACAATAATCTTTCTGAGCTTGCCTGCAGTCACGAGAGTATTTAAAACTTCTGTCATCATTGTGCCAACACAAGGACTGAACACAATGAAAATATATTGAGAAAGTCATCTATGTAATAGGCAGATTCAAGAACAAGCCACATAGATGCAAATTCATGAACAAGTTCCAACATCAAACGGTACTCAATAGAGCTACTCCTTTATGTAAAAAGGGACTATATGTAAACTCACATCAATCAATCAAAGATAAAGGGACGGCTCCAATCATCCTTATATGCAATTATCTTGCTAACCATGATTTTTAAATCCAAGCCTCACATTATCAAGGATTTTGGGACTTGTGAAAACAAGAATTCCCTCATATGAACAATTACTAACATAAGACACAGTACTCAACAGAGCTACTCTTTACGCAAAAAGAGAATATATGGATAATCACTGTAGCCGACCAAAGATGAAAGGGACAGTTCCAATATTTATGCACAAAGGTCTATATAACCGGGCATAACAACTTATAGCTTCGAAGAAGGCATCTTTTTTTTTCTTTTCTTTTTCCCACAACAGAACAACATTATTATAGGATCAGAAAACATCCTCAAAACCCGGAAAAGTTGAAGCGGTAATCATAACCCAAACCACAAGATTGAAAATTCGAATACCCTTTTAAACACATTTCAAGTTAAAAACAGGTGCATATAAAGAAAATAACAAAAGAACCCACCATCTTCTTTGCAATCTAAAGAGGCAAATGAACCTTTTTAGGTGATAAGCGATCCCCCAAAATCTTTTTTCTCATCCCATCAAAAAATAAATGAAAATTCAGGGATCAAAATAGGTCCCAGATCATTGTGAAAAATGGACGATGAGATAATCAATAAAATTGTTTTTGAAACCGAGAAGCAATTGAGTGTTTTCAAATCGAAAAACTGTAGAATTTTCTTTTCTTGATTTTAAGTTGAACCCAGAACAATAAACCACAAGATTAAAAATACAAATACCCTTTTAAACACATTTAGCAGGTGCATATAAAAGAACCCATCATCTTCTTTGCAATCTAAAGAGGCAAATGATTCTTTCTGAGTAATAAACTCACACGATCCCCAAAAATCTTTTTCTCATCCCATCAAAAAAATAATTGAAAAATCAGAGATCAGAATAGGTTCAAGATAATTGTGAAAAATGGACGGTGAGATAATCAATAAAATTGTTTTTGAAACCCAGAAGCAATTGAGTGTTTTCAAATCGAAAAACTACTGAATTTCCTTTTCTTGATTTGAAGTTGAACCCAGAACCATAAACCAAATCAGCAAGATTAAAAATACGAATCCCGTTTTCAAAGCACTTCAAGTTACAAGAAGTGTTGTAAAGAAGAAGAAAAAAGAATCATTTCTTTGCAATCTAAAGAGGTAAATAAATCTTGTTGAGTAAAGAACTCACCTTTCCCAAAAAAGATTTTCTCACCCCATCAAGAAATAAAAGAAAACTTATTGATCGGAACGCAATTATACAGTAAAAGTATAGTTTGTAAATGAGAAAAGAGGAGAAAATTAACGTTATTGCGCTGTAGATTAGGGTTTCAGATCACTGTGAAAAATGAGCGGGAGATAATCAATAAATTTGATTTTGAAATCGAAAAGCAATGAGTGTTTTCAAACAGAAAATCGGTTGGGTTTTATTTTTTTGATTTCTTCGGATTTTGGGAGCGGCGGATTAGTTCGGCGGGATAGTAATAACGGTAGGATTGAATTTATGATAAATTATATAAATGGTCATTAAACTAATTCAAAAAATATAAAAGGTTCATTAAATTAACTCAGAAAATATAAAATAATCATTAAATTTTAAAAATTATATAATATATATTAAACTTTAATTTTCGTTATAAAATGATCATTGAGCTGTTAATTGTTGTTAATCAAGTGATATGATAGCTACAAAAAATTATATAACAATATATATAATCCTCAATATTTATATATTTAATCAATTAACCAATAATAAGAAATAAATTAAGATTAAATTGATTGAATATATAAATATAAATAATTAAATATATTATTATTTAAATTTTTATAATTATCATATCATTCATTTAATGATAATTAATGGTCTATTTGTTGGATTAAAATTTAATAATAGTGAGCACATATGTATAATGTATATTGCTATTATAAAGTTTAACACATAATTATATGTTACACGTGTTATAGGTATTAAATTGTCATGAAATTAAAAGTGTAGATACCATAAGGTGTATTTATAATTTGATGAGGGACAGAGTTATAAATACTTAATCGTTAGTTGTTAAATCAACTATATAAATGGGTTATGGTCCTCAAGAATTAGGTCAACTTGTATATCTCCTTTCCCCCATTTGAGAGTTGTGCCGCAAGGAAAAACTTAACATTATTAACCATTTTATAATAAAAACTAAAGTTTAATATCTATTATATAATTTCTAAAAATTTGATTATTATTTTTATATTTTTTTGATAGTTTAATTACCGATTGTGTATTTTCTTAAACGTATTTTACTTAGTTCACTAAATTTAAAAACTTATTATCTTGGTTACTTATATTTTCGACATCCTTTTATTCACATGATCGTTAGTACATTACTTGAATATTAAAAGAATAGTTTGATACTTAACCATTTGGGTTAAGGGTTGAAACTAAAAAAAAAATCAATATTTATAGCTTTAATTTTAGGTTCGTGTACCAATACGGTTCAAACATAAATATGATTCTTAAGTAAGATGATATCTACGGATAAAAATCATCTATCTCTTTTTATGTCTTTTTTTATGTTTCCTTTGAAAATTTTTTAAAAAATTCAACTTTTAAACCTAAATCTTATTTCTTATATCTTAAACTCTAATAATATCTATACAGATGAATATATATCGTATAATTCTTATATATATTATACAATGAAGTACCACATGAGTGGATATATGGGAATCCAAATCTGTCGAACCACTCATGTTGTGATCTTCTACATCCTAGGTCATCTTCCCCGGGATGAATCAATTTGTGTAAACGATCGCTTTCTATGTTTCCCTACGTCTTAAAAATTGTACCTTATCTCTATTTCTTTAAACCTAACCACAAACTTCACTCTTAAACCTCTAATTTAAAACGAAGACATAAAAATAGATAAAAAAAAGATAGATGATTTCTGCCCGATATCTACACAAACGGATATCGGTATGGAGCATCCCGATACCAATATTCCTTTGTCGTTCTGCTGCCAACTTGCTATTCACATTTGACTACCCTTTCAGTACTTCAGTTGTATTTTATTGGCCATTGCACTGTCAAGCCATGTCTAGGCGACATTTGAGATTTCTACAGTTCTCTATCCTGGATAATTGAACTCTGCCCATCATCATTAATAACGGCTCCTTCATTTGCATGCTGGGTTCTCTGCAGATTTTTTGTTGTTACTTGATTAATTTATCATTGCCACGAACCATAGTTTGGTTTTCCTGGTCCTGATCCTTGTTATATTTTGTTGGAAATAAGAATCATTATTTTTCAACGTTGATTCAATTTATAGAGACTACTTCGTTGTTGAATCTTTTATATGCTTGACTCAAGAGAACCTCTTCCATATGCTTTATGCAGAAAGTCCAGAATCAAAGAGTTTAAGCCATGGGATATTTGGCAAAGATCCCACAGTGGAAACAAGCTTTCTGCTTGACAGGTGAGATTTCTCTCGATATGCTTGTCTAGTGGTGGGTTATGTATTTATATGCACGTAGCAGTTGGAATTAACATTTGGGCTTTGTTCTCAGGTTTTCTTTTTGACATGGATGCATAAAAAATACCTTAAACTACATAAATGATCACTTACCAACAGAATTAGTGTTAATATAATTATTATATTTTTAATTTTAATAAATATATTATTTAATTATTAAAATAGTTCAAATACAGTCGTATACTGTTAAAAATTAACAGAATGATGACGTTACGGTTAAAACTAAAATAGTATAATTATATATTTAATTTATATTATTTATATATTTTTTAATTTAATTTAAATTGAATGATCATACCAACACTAATTATATAATTGAGTGATCATTTATATAATTTATCTTAAAAAAATAATGTATTGACCTGTTTTTTCTTTTTAATTTTTTTTCAGACATAACCCCTTAAAATTACTTACTGTCATACCGTGAGATTTTGACTAGCTAAAGCAAAACTTATCTATTTCAATGCTTTTAATTTCTTTCCACGTTAGATTTTGTCATACTGTGATCAAAATGAAATAAATTAGATAATTCAATAGTCATTTTTTTTTATTTTATAATTAAAATAAATTAAACCAAATAATCAAGTGTTCAACCAAATAATTTACCTTTTCTTTTAATATTATTAGTACTATTACTTAGTATTATTTTCTTTAACGAAATATGAAACGCTTGAAGATGCTTTCTCCTTTGCGCTACTCCTCGCTGCCTCTCTTCTTCTCCAAGGTTTGTAAATTATTTTTGGATCTAAATCTGTTTTCTTTGATACCATTGTTAATATTAGAGTACTTTATTTAAAATCATTAATTAATTTAATATATAAATTGATAATTTTTTTTAATATTAAGAGTGACGTCTTAAATAAAAGTCCTAACCTTAAACCCTAACCCACTAGTTTAAAGTGATAAACATTAATGAAAGTACGAATAAAAAATAAACGATTTGCCCTTTTATCATGCCATCCCCACATAGGTCCAACTTCATCTTCCCGTCTTTATTTTTCGTCCCTCGTATATTACCTACATTTTCGGCATTCCATCTGCCCCTATTCACAGCATATTACAGACCCACACCTTTGAATGTAAAGGCTGGTGACCATAAATAAATAAAACGAAATTTCCCATGGCTATTCACCTTGTCAATATCATTGCTTTATACCCTTTACCCCACCAGGCTAATCTAGAAATTTAACCCTCACCCACCTTTAACAACAGTACTGTCTGGTCACTAATAGCCTTTGACCCCAGGCCCAGGTTCACTCATTCTACAGGTATCTAGATTGTCTAACATTTAAACCCTGATTACTCTTTTTCACGATTAGACCACCAGCTTTATGTGTTTCATTGGTTTGATGTGATGGTGTTGGTTGATAAGTATATGATTATCCTACATCAGTAGTCGTTTTAGCAGACCAACACCTATAAGGTTCTGAAAACACGGTTTTGTTTTTTTATTGCTACTTTGGTTTCTAGAGTTTAGCTCTTATTAATTCAGATCTACGTTGCATATTTAGTTTTAGTGGATGAATTTTTTAACAATAATTTTTTACATACATAACGTCTCGAATCTAAAATTTTATAAAACGGAACTAAGCTGCTTACCATTTGGACCAACCAGTTATTACACAGTTTTTTTTTTTTCAAATGCAGCATCGGTATTTGTTTCAGGCTGTTCATGGAGTCTATTAGTTAGTACAGAAAAGTAGATATGGCAATAATCTAGCAATGAGTCCATCACACAGCTCACCCTACTGTGGTTTTGCACATGATGAATTCAAAAGGGTCAATGTTGGGAAAGCAACCCAAGTCTCTTTGATGCACAAAATATTCATCTCTATAAATCATAAAGCGGGAGAAACACTTTGGTTGCAAAAAGGAAAAAAATGATATCCCCAGTACACTGATATTTATTTCATTCACGTGCCTACTTTCTATTTATATTTTAAAAATTATTTGATAAACATGGTGGATAAAATTTAGACTATGTTATTTCTTATTTTAATGTTATGTGTCTTATATAAACTTTAGAATTTAATATTAAAATATGTAAAATTATCGAGTCTAAAATTTGCGTGATATGTATATTAAATGATGTAATTTGTATTTTTTTCCTACGTTATATTTTTATAATTTTTTAATTTAAAATTTTAATTAAATTCTTTTAATAGATGTATACATCATAATAAATGGCTTATTACTATCATTATTATTATTATTATTATTATTATTATTATTATTATTTATAGTCTTAACTTATTTTTTTTAATATTAATATCGCTACAATTAGTCTATATTCAGAAGTGAAACTAAGTAGAAACCACATCCTCCAGTATACAAGAAGCCACTTCCACCGCCAGTTCCAATCTATAAACCTCCTCCAGTTCCTGTGTATGTGAAACCACATCCTCCTCCAGTCTATAAATCTCCTCCGGTCCCGGTATACAAGAAACCACTTCCACCACCAGTTCCAGTATATAAACCTCCCCCGGTTCCAGTATATAAGAAACCACTTCCTCCACCGGTTCCAATTTATAAACCTCCCCCGGTTCCGGTATATAAGAAACCACTTCCTCCACCGGTTCCAATTTATAAACCTCCTCCAGTTCCAGTATATAAGAAACCACTTCCTCCGCCAGTTCCAATCTACAAGCCCCCTCCAGTTCCAGTACACAAGAAACTATTGCCTCCACCAGTTCCAATCTACAATCACTCTCCAAGTCCTGTGTGCAAACCTCCAGTACACAAGCCACCTCCGACTCCGGTGTACACAAAGCCGATTCCTCCCCCGGTTCCTATATACAAACCAAAACCACTCCCTCCCCTTCCCAAGATCCCACCCTTGCCTGAGAAGCCCTCCCCTCCCCTCCCTAAGCTTCCTCCCAAGTCTTCCCACCACCCCAAGTTCGGAAAGTTTCCTCCATTGCCGCCATTTTCTCCCCAGCATCCTTAAGCTTTTGTAACGATAAAAGATTATCGTCTCACGCTACTAATTAATGAGTATTAGTGTGAAGAACTTCCCTAGCACTTGCAGTATCACATGCAATAAATTCCTTTTGAAGAAAACACAATAAAAAAGTGTCTAAATCAAGAGTGGAGTTGTTTATTAATTTATCTGTTTCTGTTAATTATTTTATGCTACGTGAAGCTGAATGCGTGAATTTCTAATTTTCTCTTACAAATCCATCAATAGTAGTACATTGATTTCCTTTGCTTGGTCAAATTAAAGCTTCAAACGAAGTTTCTCTGTATTTTTCTTTTTGATGTTCATATTAAAGCTCACCACCATAGCTGAGTTTGGTAGAAGACAAGACATGCGAGATTTAGTCCCCGGTCTGAAAATAGTAGCATGGGAAGATACGACTGCACCAACAAGAACGACCCATACCCATACGGAATGTGCCATTGGACATGGATGGTGGATCTTGGGCCAAAGAGTTGGTTTAAGCATTAATTGGGAAAACAACTTTATAGAGACTAGTGGTATTAATTGAGTTAATTTAATTTAAGATCTTAATTAATTAAATTAAGTAAAGTTTAATTTATTTCACTAAATTTACGAGAATATTTTAATTTTTTTATAATATATTATCATGGTGCGTTTGTGATTGTTATTTTAAATTTTAAAATTAAACAAAAAAACTTTTACATTTTAATTACAGTTTTATTCTTTATGTGTTGATTTTTATTTTTATTTTAAATTTTATATATTTTCATAAAACACATAGAATCATTATATTTTATTTATTTATTATTATTTTCTTTTAATCATATGGAATCGACATATTCCATATATAATGATATTAAAAAAATCTAAATGTCATTTAGATGCATAACTTTTAAGCCAATAATATTATATTTAAAATAATTATTTATCTTGTTAAAAAATAAATAATTAGATTTTAAATTAAATAAATTAAAAATACTTTTAAAATAATATTAAACTACCCCTAAGTGTCTTTAACTGCGATTAGCATTTGGTAGCTTAACGGCCTTCAGCTAAAATAATATTTAATAAGTTTTAAAATAATGCTAATTGAGATAGCTTAGCGGAAAGTAAAGTAAAGAAAGGAAATGGGCGGCCCTCTGCTTCTGAGTTTTGAATTTCTGATACCGAGTTCCGTGTTTTTGTATTGTAATCTTTTTTTCATTTATTGTTATTTTTTAAATAAAAGTAGAATTATCATTTATATATATTAAACAAATTTATGGTGTATTTAATAAATCTTTTTGGTTAAAAATAAATCATTAAATTATTATTTTTATTTATTAATAACTTGATAAATAACATGAACCACAAACTCCCATTTTAGTTTGAAAAAGTTTAGATTGGATAAATTATGTATATTTTATTTATTTATTAATTGATTTAAATTTAATATTAGGATATTATAATAGTATTTTTTTAATTTAATCTATTTTATTTATAACATAAAATTTTGAATTAACATATTTATAATAAAGCCCATCCAAATCCAAATTAAACTTTTGCTACCTACTACTTTTCTAATATGAGGAGAAACGGCGTCGTCTGTCCCCCATCGGCCAATACCGACAAAAAGAATATGCCACCAAGCTCCCTCGGATCCCTAGCACTAACCCTAGTCAATTTGTATACCTTACGCTGGTTAATCTTTCCTCGTCAGGATCAATCCACGTGTACATGTTTCAACGGTCGAGATTTCTCTTCTTCCTATATAACCCCCTTCTCTGTCGCTCAAAACCCTAACTACCCATCACAGCCAAAAAAATCTCTTCAGATCCTTTCTTCTAGAAAAAAATCTCAGTACTATGGCCCCAAATCCCAAGGTCTTCTTCGAAATGACCATCGGTGGTCAGCCCGCCGGTCGAATTGTGATGGAGCTCTTCGCCGATGTCACTCCACGCACCGCAGAGAACTTCCGTGCCCTCTGCACCGGCGAGAAGGGCGTCGGAAAGAGCGGCAAGCCTCTCCACTACAAGGGATCATGTTTCCACCGTGTGATCCCTAATTTCATGTGCCAAGGAGGTGACTTCACCGCCGGAAACGGCACCGGAGGCGAATCCATCTACGGAGCCAAGTTCGCTGACGAGAACTTCGTCAAGAAGCACACCGGTCCCGGTGTCCTCTCAATGGCTAATGCCGGACCTGGAACCAACGGATCCCAGTTCTTCATCTGCACCGCCAAGACCGAGTGGCTCGACGGAAAGCACGTTGTGTTTGGACAAGTTGTTGAAGGAATGGATGTTGTAAGAGCCGTCGAGAAAGTTGGGTCTAGCGCTGGAAGGACCTCCAAGCCCGTCGTTATTGCCGACTGTGGACAGATTTCTTAGATAAAGAATAAGCATAAAACTGTGTTTCTTGTGCTTTTCTTTGTTTGTTGTTTAATGTCTAGAGTCTTTAATATCTGTCATTTAGCCTTCTTTTCCTGTTGCTGTTTTCATCGTCCCTGGGTTCGGTGGTTTTCAAGAACTTGCTTTATGTAGTTTCTCTGAACTGCCATTAAATAAGATACTTTATTTCGTCTTCATCTGCCGCTGCTTTATTTGTTAGATTCTCTTTTATTTTTTTGCGATGTATTCGGTGGCACAGAGATAAAGATGAAATTGGTTTAACCGCCCCCGGCGGTGAAACCCAAAGCATTTGTTATTCTTTCACCGTCGTCTAATTTTTAAATTGCCGGAAAGTGGTGAAATGTTGATTTTTTAATTCTGAAACCTGAAAGAGGAAGAAGACAACAAGTACAGGACAAGAATTGAAGATTGAAATATCCATTTTCTGTTGACGTCTTGATTTTTCTACACCCATTTGTGGATGAGATGTTGTCCAAGTCCAACATCTCCTTGGAGATTGATCCACAGCCTCGGCTTGTAACGTCTAGTTACGTATGTGGCGTCCCACCAGCGCTGCCACTTGGGCTCTAGTACGAAGGTTGTACAAGAAGCATTAATTTTGGAATATTTAATTAGTTTTAAATGTATCGAAAAAGTGAAAAAACGATGAGGATCATATTGAAGATCTAAAGTAGAAGGTCTGTGTAGACTAAATATATGTTGTTATTAATATAATAAAATAATAATTAATTAAAAATAATTTAGTTAGTTCCTTACCAAACTTTTCTTTGTCTAGACTATGCTTTAAATTACATCCACCCGATCTTGTTAACTCCATTTTTAGCAATGAAAAATCTCCAGAAATAATAATATTGATTACTTGATTCTGGACCATTTATTTGATGAATGTGTATTCAAAGAGTTTTTGAGAGATGGTTATGTATAGATGCGAATTACCTTTATCTTTTGGATGTCGAAATGATCTCTTCGAATGGACCCTAACAAATGACAAAAAAAAAATCTTTACGTGCTACGATTGTGAGATTGGCTTAGAATATCTACAACTATCTCTTGTGGCAAGAACGAAATAGTAGATTATATGAAAAGGGCATGAGATTAGAAACTGAATTGTTTGATCTTATAAAATTAAATATGAAATAAAAATCTCATAATACAATATGATTGGATATAATAATATTTGTATAGTTACGAACTGGGAGATTAATTAATTTTTTTTTCTCTTTGGGGTTTGTTCATTTAGGATTTATTGACGTAGATATTTTTTTTTATATGATAATTCTTGGATAATAAAATCTCATTTATCCAAAAAAATGATATAGATTACTTATCAAACAACTGATTTTCAGCTCTACCATTTCAATGATTATTTTTAAATAATAATAGGTTAATCAAACAACTCAGATAATACAAATGATAAATATAAATTCAGTTAAATTATTCAAACAAATAATAATTATGATTTTATCTTTGATGTTGTAAACGTCTATTAGTAGTAAGAATAGCCCCAACAGCTCTTCTCCACTCCGTCCTCATCACTGGTTTACGATTCATAAGTGCTAATTCTGGCTCTGGTGGAGTCACCTGCAATTTTACCCCTTGCAAATCATCTTTTCCATTACATCCCTAGGCTTTTCATTCTCTATAAATTTGTGTCTCGTATACCATCTGCTTATCATTCATCATTGTTTTATTTTTGAAGGAACTATCAGTCATCATTGCCTACAACTAGAAGAGAGATTTCTTTACCTATGTTCTGAGAATAAACTTGGATGATGCTTCATAGGATTTTCTATTTTCTGATGTTTAATGGTTTTATCATTTTCTTTCGTTTTTATTATATATTTTTGGTGTTCTTGTTCTAAAATAACGAGTTTAGGGTTTAAAAAAATTAAGAGTTTAATGTATTTTTAAGATGTAGAATTTAAGATATAAAAATTAAAATTAAGATTTAATATTAAATTTTAAAAGATGTTTTAAGATAAAGTATGAGATGAAGCAGATATGAATTTTTTTCAGTCTTAAGTCATAACAATGAGAGAAATATATTATGAGCTTAACTTACTATATCAGTAATTGTCCCATCCAATCATAATTACTTACTTTATCATTATTTTTTAAATCATTTTTCAATCAATGAATCTTCACTTAATATTTTATCATTTAAAATACATATTTTTTAAAAATTAAATTAATAATATAAATAATTAATAATAAAATAAATAATTTTCATTAATTATAAATTATAATAACATGACAAATCAAAACTCATGATATAATTTCTCCGCATCTTTGGGTTTTCAAAGTTATGTGCTCTTGGCGCCTTAACAGTGCCATATATTTACTTCTAAGGGTAGTTGTGGAGTCAATTAACAGTGTTTTTTTACAGCAATTAAGGTTTTCGGTAACGGATACTTGGACGAGAAATAGGAGAATTTATATCAAAGATTATTTGATTTACGAAATTAATTAATTAAATATATTTATTTTATAATTTATAATTTATTTTTATTAAGTAAATTTTTATTTTTAATATTATTTTATTTTATTATCAATTTTTTATTTTTTAAAAATTATTTTTAAATTTAATTTACGGTAAATGTTAATAAAGATTAACTTGATAAAAGATGAAGTAAAAAATTATTAAATAGATATATTTGATTTGTTAGTCTCATAAATAATATGACGGGAATGACCTATAATATAATTTTTTGAAAAATAAAAATTCTTTGCACTTTTTAATGTTTTTATTTGTATTTTAAATTAAAAAATAGATCTTGAGATAAGATTTTATAGTTTAAAAATTAAAAATATTATATATTTTTTAAAATTTAAAATTTTTAATTCAAAATTTAAAATAAAGACTTAACATTTTATAAATGAAATATAGAAAGACACCGAAAAAAAAAGCAAAATTTTATCCTTCAACGAGAAGCACTACATAAAACTTGACGTATATATTAATTTGAAACGTAATTTGTAAGCTAAAGTAGGCGGTTTCGGACATAATGGGAGTAAAAATATTAGATATATAGATGTTTATAAATTATTATTTTTGTTAATATAATACTATTATTATAATAAAATATTTCTTTTAAAATATTTAGATTATAAATTAAGATCCTCTTTTAATAGATTATACAGTTCTTTAAATATTTAAAATGTCTTTATTAATTTAATCAGTATATATCAATTTGTGTTACAATTCATAATTTATTAAGTTGTAACGTTTTGCCAACTTTTATGTTAAAAATAAGATTGATCATTATATATTGTAGTCTTTTTTTATTTTTTTAAAATTTTTTGGGATTACAATAGTATCTATTCTAGACTATATATTCTCAATCATTAGAGATTGACCGCTTAATCATTATGCTGATAGTATTGGTGTTCAAACCCGTGACCTTCAAAAACAACAGTCGTTACTTTAACCAATGAGACTAGATGGTTCGTGCTACTTATTTATTTAATTGATCAAACAGAATGAAACAACAATAAAAAGTAAATAAATTTTGATTTAATTTAAAAAAATACTTTGAATAATTTATTTATTTTTAATAATTAATGAAGTTTTAGACTTTAGAGCTCATGAACTTGGTGTATCTGTCTCCGTACCAGAAAACCATTTGCTACGGATACAAATCAAACAGTACAAAAACCTATCACCGGAAATGGACGGCCAAAACCTGGAGCCTTGAACGGGTCATCTGGTAAGACTAAACTCGAATCTTGTAGTTGGATATTCATAAAATAATCATATAAAGCCATTGATTCTACTGTTCCCATGTGCTTGGAGGTTGCTCAGAGAATTTATCCAAGGAAATGGTCTCCACTTGACAAAGACAGAGTTCAGTTCTTGTTTCATCCAGTAGCAAATGACTTACAACCCTTACATGGTTTCTATTTATACGACAGGAATTTGGGTTCCGAATCAAATTGAAAAGGAAAAAAAAACACTTTCCGAGTTGCCTCGGTAGTGAGTCAAAGTCCTCCGTTGGAGCTTTGCCAATGGCTCCCTTGTTCCTGTTTTTGATTCTTTCATCCGTATTTTCATTTGGGGCTTCTACCCGTACTATTACAAACTACTCGTTCTCAATCAAAGAAGCAACGATCAAAGATATAAAACAAAGTATTGAGAGAAACCAACTCACCTCGAGGCAACTCGTTCAGTTCTATCTAGGAGAAATCGCCGGACTCAATGGTCTCCTCAAAGGGATCATAGAAGTGAACCCCGATGCATTGCTCCAAGCTGATGCCGCTGATGAGGAACGGAAATGTAAAATTCCCGGTTCACTACCTAACTTGCACGGCATTCCTATTCTGCTCAAGGATAATATTGGTACCAAAGATAAGCTGAATACCACCGCCGGCTCCTTCGCATTGCTCGGCTCGGTGGTGCCGAGAGATGCTGGGGTGGTGAGCAAACTGAGAAAAGCCGGAGCAATCATTCTGGGCAAGGCTAGCATGAGTGAATGGGCTGATTTTAGGTCTCTTAATGCACCTGCTGGCTTTAGTCCTAGAGGTGGTCAGGGGAAGGTGAGTAAAATGAATTGTTCAATAAGAGTGTAGACTCTGGCTACTGGCTAGTGTGTGAAATGTAAATAACAAAACAGTAATATAACATGTTCTGTAATGGCATGCAGAATCCTTATGTCTTGTCTGCCACTCCTTGTGGATCAAGTAGTGGACCAGCAATCTCGGTGGCTGCAAACTTGGTAACAGTATCATTAGGGACCGAGACCGATGGTTCCATCTTATGTCCCGCAAGTTTCAACTCGGTGGTGGGCCTCAAACCTACGGTCGGTCTCACAAGCCGAGCCGGGGTCATTCGCAAGTTTCAACTCGGTGGTGGGCCTCAAACCTACGGTCGGTCTCACAAGCCGAGCCGGGGTCATTCCGGTTACTCCAAGACAGGACACCATTGGGTTAAGATAATCTTTTTTACTACTCCATTTTCTTTCTAATTTTTGTAGGAATGTTATTAATGGTGAAAATTGGATATTCATCAGGCCTATCTGCCGGACAGTATCGGATGCAGTTTATGTTCTTGATGCCATTGCAGGCTTAGATTCCAACGATGAGGCAACTCGACATGCATCGTACTATATCCCACCCGGCGGCTACAAACAATTCCTTAACCCCTATGGACTTGAAGGAAAGAGATTGGGTGTGTTGAGAGATCCATTTTTCAAAAACGTTGAAGGACTCGGTTTGGGTCAGACATTTGAGAACCATTTCCAAACACTAAGGTAAAAAAATAAATAAAAACTATTCACCAACTTAGACTCAATGCACAATCGATTAATCACTAAAACGGTACAAAACTCAGGCAAGGAGGAGCCTTTGTTGTTGACAATTTGCATATAGACAACATTGATGTCATATTAAATGTGAACGCAAGTGGTGAAGCAGCAGCAACCATAGCAGAGTTCAAACTGTCCTTGAATGCCTATCTCCAAGAGTTGGTGGTCTCCCCGGTGCGATCATTGGCAGATATCATCGCTTTCAACCTGAAATTCCCAGATTTGGTATGTATTATAACATCATGAAATGCATTCATTTTAAGATACATACTGATTGTTGGTTGATATGGTGGTGATGGGGCATTATTGCAGGAACTGACGGATGAAATAGATCAAGGCATCTTCTTGGCAGCCGAAGCCACGAATGGGATTGGCGCTTTAGAGAAGGCAGCCTTGTTGAATTTGGAGAATCTTTCAACAAATGGGTTGGAGAAGCTGATGAGAGACGAGGGTCTTGATGCGGTGGTGACACCGAGGTCTGATGCTTCTCCGGTGTTTGCAATCGGGGGGTTTCCGGCTATCACCGTCCCTGCTGGATACGATATCCAAGGTGTTCCGTTTGGCATTACGTTCGGTGGATTGAAGGGGTCGGAGAGCAAGCTGATTGAAATTGCATATGCCTTTGAGCAAGCTACTATGATTAGGAAACCTCCTTCATTCAAACCTTGAAAAATAAGATACTACGTGTTTTATTTTGTGTTATGAATAAAATTATTTATTTATTATTGTTTTGCTTATAGAGAAAAAAAATATAATCGTGAATGTTTCTTTATTTAGTAAACTGCTCGCATATATCTATCTTTTATCTTAATGCAATAACATGCATTTCTTAACATTAATTAAGAGCAATTTTATTTCTTTGACTTTTAGATTTATTTTTTTAAATGATAATAACGCTTAGTCTTATTAAAAAAGTCATCCAAAAATAAGAGTATATGAAATTCAGAAAGCTTAATCGAAAAATAAATTTTAAATTATATTTTCATAATAATTATTTTAATTTATTTTAATTAAAATAGGAATATAATTTTATAATAATCGAAACATAATACGATATGTTTTTTTAAAACCTATATATCTTTAACTTCTGAAACTTTATTTGTAACCGTTATCTATCTATCTATCTATCTATCTATCTATCTATCTACTCATCTATCGTTTATTCGCTTACAACAACGATAAACAAAACTGTTGATCATTTGAGGGGATTTTAAAAATTAGGTTTAGATTTTTTAGAAAAATTAGGGATTGGGGAGTCGTTAGAAATTAGAGAATGTTAGCTTCTTCTAGAAATTAAGTTTTTTTTTTAATATTTTAAAAAAAAATATTAAAAACCTAGCTACATTACATGCGATGACTAGGGATAATTTTCTAATGATCATTGATGGGTCAACTTTATTTTTTTATACACTAAATTAAAAAATTATTAAAAACACACTAAATTAACCTTGTTTATCAATAAAAAAAGTATTAATTTGATACCATGAGATAAAAATAGTTCATCCATAAAAATATTTTGATTTAAAACAAAATATAATATTTAAAATACTTCAAAAATAACGATTAATATAACTATGCAGTCAAATGTTAAGGGATGAATCTACAACGTGTGAACATTGTTGAACATCACTAACGATGAACACCGCTGGATACTATTAAATTAATTAATAAAAATTAAAAATTTAAGAACTAAATATATAATTTTAAATTATTTAAAATAAAATTTAAAATAAATTATATATTATATTTTAACTTTTAAATAATTTATTTAAATTATTTTTAATTTAAAAATAAAAATACTAAATCAAAAACCTAAAACCCTAAACTCAAACTAAAAAATACTAAACATTAAATCCTAAAACCCTAAACTCTAAACCCTAAAACAATAAAACCATAAACTATAAAATCTAAAAATATAACCATAACCTAAATCCTAAAATAAAAAATTTGAACCTCTAAAAATATAAACCCTAAACTTGAAACTCAAAATTACTTTAGGATTTTAGGATTTAGATTTAGTGTGTATGATTTTGTCTTTTTAGGGTTTTGGATTTTAATTTTTGAATTTTGGGTTTTGAGATTTTATATTTTAGGGTTTAAAGTTTTGAATTTTGGTTTTAGGTTTAGAATTTAAGATTTTTTATTTTTTAAAATTAATTTAAATTAGTATTTTATTCAATTATTTAAAAAATAAAATAATATATATAAAAAATAATTTAATAATAATTTTATTTTAAATAATTTATAATTATATGTTAAGTCTTTAAATTTTTTAATCTTTATTAATTAGTTTAATAATGTTCAACGATGTTCATCATTAATGATGTTCAGCGGTATTCGACGTCTATCGTAGAATTTTCCAACGTTAAGTGTATATTTAAATCCTTAATTTTTTATTTAATAAATATTTAAATCTTAATTTCTTTCGGACATCAACTTTGACAATGTTTCTCTTGCGTGATCAAGTTTTCTTACGATTTAAATAATATTAGTCTTACTAAGGTGAACTCCACTGGATTTAAAATATGTTTTAGAGACTCAATTATTTAAACATGTAATGGTTTTTTCTCCTGAATCATTCTAAACAATTTGCAGAGCATAGAAGATGAAAGGAACGTGGATATTAAGTTGGATTCTCATCGTCTGCCTCTCCACGGTTGCCGTGCAGAGCCAATATTACTCCAACACCCGACCATATGTTCCCAAGCCGGAGAAGGTCACCGAGCTCCACTTCTTCTTGCACGAAGCTCTCGGCGGTCAGAACCCAACAGCGGTCGTGCTGGCCCAAGCTAACATCACAAGCAACAACTCAACAGTGCCATTTGGCACCTTATATGTCGTCGATGATCCCCTCCATACAGGTCCTGAGCCTAACTCGGAGGTGATTGGAAATGCTCAGGGACTTGCAGTCGTCGCCGGAATAAATTCAACGGCCGCGGTGACGTACTTCGATTTCGGGTTTACAACTGGCGAGTTGAACGGCAGCTCTTTAAGCGTGTTCTCGAGGAATCCGCTAATAATGGCGGAGCGTGAGGTTTCTGTCGTCGGAGGAAAAGGAAAATTTAGAATGGCAAAAGGGTTTGCACTAATTAACCCTTACGTGTTAAATGCCACCACTGTCATTGCTGAGTTTAATGTCACTGTACTTCATTATTAAAATTCGACTAAATTCGATTAAAAATTAATTATTTTTAATATATCACATTAACAGTTTAACGGAAGTAAACATTCGAGCGATCAAAATATTATAATCCAAAAATATAAGTGATCAAAATATTATTTTTCGACCCTATTAGTAAAAAACAGAAAAATAAAATCATCCTCGTAATCTAACCATAATTTATTATCAATTTAATTTATAATCTTACAATTCCTAAACTGACTACAAATGACATTGGAAAAAATTGTGACAAATTTTATGCTTTTGGGGTCCAAATCTATAGCGTCGATAAATGAAGTGTTTGATGAATTAGTTGTAACTGGTTCTTAAAGTATTTATTGATATTTATTTATTAAATTAAATAAATTAGTAAAATAAAATTTTTATATCATTTAGTAAACAAATATAGATGAATAGAAGAGTTTTTGGTTTATATATATTTACAAATAAATTTATTTAAAAAGTTTGTTTATTAGTTCGTTTACTGCTTTGTTTATAAACCTATTTAATGACTTGTTTACCCTATTTTTTATATTTTGAATATTAGTGAAGACATAAAATAAATTATACACGCGATAAATTTTAAAATTTAAACTATGAAATTAAACGAATATGTTGATGAACATATTCAAAAGTATACAAACGAATATGATATCTCATATTTAAACAAATATAAATACTTTTTTTTTTATAAATATCTTTGAATTTTTATTGAAATTGTAAAAATTATAATTACAAAGCATCCAAGAAACAAAATAATTGTATTAAAAATCTAAAAATTCTTATAACCATAAACAAAGAAAAATAAAACTTTTATAGAGATAAATATACCAACAAAATTCAGAAACTTTATAAATATCTTTGTCTCTGTCTAAACGAGACGTATAAAGAAGAATAAGTTGTACGCGATTTTTGTCATACAAAAAGTACAATTATCTATGACTAATTTCACGGTAAAAATCTATCAATCAAGTGGTTTTTAAGTGACCACCGACGAAAACATAAATAAAAAACAAACGTCGATTATACAAGCATCACTCAATCATTAAGGTATGCTGAAAACATATGAAAATAATAGAAAATATATCAAAAAAAAAGAATAATGAACTATAAAAATAAAGATTTTTATTAAAAAGAACAAAAATTTAATAAATTCGATAATTGATAATTAATATTAAAATTTCTTATGTGCGACCTATGCTGCGTCTGATTGTTCTAGAGCACGGCTTCAAGACAAATAAATACGAGTCTGAAACCCAATGGTCAAGTTTTAAACCAAAATTTCTTATGCTCACCAAATTTGACCACGTTTCTATAGCGTGATCAAGATGGCGCTGGGGGGGATTAGTACTACCAAGGTGAAATCAAACTAAACGTATTACAGAAATTAGAAATTATTATTTAAAATTTAATTTTTAACATTGAAACATAAAAAATATATATATATTTGCAATGAAGGTAACATGAGCGACCATTTAGATCTCAACTTTTACTTTTATAATTGTACGAATTTTGTAAGTGACAATTTAATTATATTAATGATATTTTCTTACCAAAATAATAAAAATAATTGAATCTTATTTTTATGATTCATTATTAAAAAATTTATGTATAACATGTTTTGTAGTACAAAGTAAGCATAAAGATAATTTTAACCTTTAACGTTTATAATTTTTATCATTTTGATCTTTATTTTTTTTTTGGATAAATTTAGCCCTTAACTTATTTTTTTTAACAAATATCTTATTTTTTAACTACATAACTGGACTGTTAAAAATTTAATGATTATGACATATTATATACATATGATAATATATTTTAAATGAGATGTCATCTAACCTATCAAATATATATATGAAATATAATTTTATTCCAATATAAAATATAAAATAATTAAAATTCAAATAAAATGTTAAAATTAATTAGTTCTAAGATAAAATGCTACTAAACATTCTAAACTCTAACTATGATAGAATCAAAATCATATTTTAAAAAAATAATTAATTTCGAACTGTGTTTATATTTTTTTAAGATATGATTTTGATTCTATCGTAGTTAGGCTTGAGAATGTTTAGTAGCATTTTATTTTAGAATTAATTAATTTTTTAATATTTTATTTGAATTTTAATTATTTTATATTTTATATTAGAATAAATTTATATTTCATATACATATATTTAATAGGTTAGATGTTATGTTATTTAAAATATATTATCCTATGTATATGACATGTCATCATTGTTAGATTTTTAACAATACAATTATCATGATAGTTAAAAAATAAATTATTTATAAAAAAGATATAAATTATGGGTTAAATTTATCTCAAAAAATAAGGACGAAAACGATAAAAATTAAAAACGTTTTGGTCTAAAATTATGTTTATGCCCGTAAAGTATTTAAATAAAAATTATGTTTATGCCCGTAAAGTATTTAAATATGTAAGGTTTTCTCTCATTAATTATTCTAAAGTTTGAAGTACAGGCTTTTAGCAGAGCAGAGAAGATGAAAGAACCGTGGATACTAACTTGGATACTCATCGTCTGCCTCTCCACGGTAGCCGTGCAGAGCCAATATTACTCCAACACCCGACCATATATTCCCAAGCCGGAGAAGGTCACCGAGCTCCACTTCTTTTTTCACGAATATGTCGGCGGTTTCAACCCTACTGCGGTCGTGCTAGCCCAAGCTAACATCACAAGCAACAACTCAAGAGTGCCATTTGGCACCTTATATGCCGTCGATGATCCCCTCAGGAGAGGTCCTGAGCTGGACTCGGAGGAGATTGGGAATGCTCAGGGACTTTTGGTCGTCGCCGGAATAAATTCGACGGCAGCGGTGACGTACTTAGATTTTGCATTTACTACGAGCGAGTTCAACGGCAGCTCTTTAAGTGTGTTTTCGAGGAATCCGATAATATTTGCTGAACGAGAGCTTTCGGTGGTCGGAGGTAAAGGAAAATTCAGGATGGCAAAAGGGTTTGCACTGATTAACCCTTACTTTATGAATGCGACCGCCGCCATACACGAATTTAATGTGACTGTAATCCATTACTGAGATTGTGAAAAGCTTATGATTTTGCTACACGAATTTAAGTTATTGTTCGATCGGAGTGACATTTCTAATCTCATTTATAAAAAAAAAAATAGAAATTAATCAAGATTTTTTCGGATTTCCATTTTAGTTTTTGTCAGAACTGGTAATTTGGTAACAGAATCCTGTTTTTTAATGTTTGAAACCCAGCACCAATTCTATTTAAGACCTAGAGATTTGTCAATCAAGAGCACGTACAAAACCAATTAATGCTTAGAAAAATGGAGGAACATATGCTATTTGCATGTGCAATGATATTTTGCATCGCCGTAGCACCAGTCTATGCCGAATACTATTCCAAGACGGTTACACCTAGTTCGAAGTCGGAGAAGGTGACCCATCTTCGCTTCTTCCTCCATGATATCCTCAGTGGAGAAAACCCCGGTGCACAAGTAATAGCCCGTCCCAATGTGACCAAGAAAGACGATTCCTTGCTCCCGTTTGGAAGCTTGGTTGCCATCGATGATCCGCTAAGAGTTGGCCCCGAACCGACATTGAAGATAATCGGCAACGCTCAAGGACTCTACTTATCGTCCAGTCAAGACCCCTCCAAATTTACCATAGTTTTGTACGTTGATTTATCTTTTACGTGTGGCAAGTTCAAAGGGAGCTCCTTCAGTATATTCTCGAGGAATCCGGTGACCGAAGCCAATCGAGAAGTGGCGATCGTCGGAGGGAGAGGCAAGTTTAGGATGGCTAGAGGGTATGCCAAAATTAAGACAAGTTATTTCAATGGTACCACCGGAGATGCCATTCTGGACTACAAAGTTACTTTATATCATTACTAAATAAAACTGGTAAGAGTGCAGCAATCGAGGCATCCAATCCCATTACGGCAGAAATTAAGTATTTTCCTAAACTCAAAATATCAAATCATATTCGACATTTTGTTACTGATTCTGTGAAGCAGGGAAAAAGGTGATCTTACCAAATATTGCTAGCTTCTTAAGATTTTTAGTACAAAATTTATAGGGTTAAAACCCTTGAATTAAAAAAAAAAATTAATTAAGTCCTTAATATTTTTTTATTCAATTAAACCCTTGAGTTAAAAAATTAAGTTAATTAAGCCTTTTGACAATTTTGACTATTAAATTTGAACAATTTTTTTTATCCACTGTTACAGTGCAATGTATCATAGTGTTTTCATTTGATATTTTTTAGAATTTTTATTTTATTTAAAAAAAATTAAATATTCTAAAAAATCTAAAATAACATATAAAATTTATAAAAATACTTTTTATTTTTTTAAAAGCAACATGATAGAATTGTATTGTATCATGTGCCAATAATATTTGAAGAAGAAAATTGTCTAGATTTAACAGTCAAAATGGACCAAAGGGCTTAATTGATCCAATTTCTTGGTTTAAGGGCTTAATTGATTATTTTTTTATTCAAGAACTTAATCAAATGCAAAATAAATGTAAAACTTTAACTAATTTTTTATCAAAAGTTTACGGGCTTTTTCGACCCTTAAACCGATTTATATTATCATAACTTTCTTTAAATCTCTAATCCAAATATTATAAAAAATTTCCGTTAAAAAACTCGTTTACGAACAACAAAAATCGACACAAGTATAATCGATAAATGACGGATGGAAACGCATATTTACTAGACAATGCGTATAGATCTACTCTCTTATGGTCTTTGGTTTCCAACGTAGTACAATTACAATCTGAAAATATATTCAAAAATATTTCTTAGGTATTATATAAATGATAATTTATCGAAAATATTAAAAACTAAGGATATTTTTTACTTGGTGACTAAGTATCTATATCCTAATTCTAATTGATCTTGTATATATACATTAAAAATATTGTATTATAAAACATAATTCACGTCATTATTTTTACTTGATGAGCAAGTAACGAAATCCTAGTAGAAGGAATTAGGAAACCGACTGAACCCTAATCTATCTTCTTATATATATATTCACGAAACTCTTCATACCTATTAGTACTTGTTGAGAAAAACCCCAGGTGAAAGAATGGATGTTAAAGTCGTGAAGATCAAGGTTCTTGGAGAGGGTTGCCATGGCGTTGTGCGTTTGGTGAAGACGATTGCTCCTGTTTATAACAAGGTTTATGCCATGAAGTCTGTTGATGAGGATCATTATTTTTCTCTATTCAAGGAAGAAGAAATCCTTCGACACTTTACTGATTCTCCGAATATTGTTCAGAGCCACGGTGGGTTCACTACGATCGAGCGAGAACGAGGAGTGGTTTACAATCTGTTTCTTGAATATGCTTCGGAAGGTAGCCTGGTAAACTTGATGAAGAAGAATGGCGGAAAAATACCGGAACAAGAAGTCCAATGCTATACGCGGATGATACTCCAAGGGCTTTTGGACATTCACCGGAAAGGGTTCGTTCATTGTGATTTAAAACCGGGTAATATCTTGGTTTTCCCTGATCAATACGGTACCGGTGTCGCTAGTCTAAAGATTGCGGATTTAGGGTTAGCTAAACAAGTTGGGGTAAACGAAATAAAGTATGGATTTCAAGGTTCTTGGCCTTACATGTCTCCTGAATCACTTCTGGGTCAAGTTACCGGTGCTTTGGACGTATGGTCTCTGGGTTGTGTGGTGGTTGAAATGATGACGGGCGGATTGCCATGGGACACTAGTGATCCACACGATCTAATGATGAAGCTTTTCATGGGAGAATCGCCAAACATCCCAGAGGACATGTCGGATTTAGGCAAGGATTTCTTAAACAAGTGCTTTGTCACTGATCCAATCCAAAGGTGGAGTGCAAGTATGCTACTAAGACACCCATATCTTCTCCAACAGCATGATATTCCAACAGGTCTTCAACAATCTTCCAACTCATCTCGTTCTTCAACATACTGTGAAGAAGAAAAAGTATTCCAGCCTAGACTTGAGCCATCTGCTGGAGAGGATTTGAGAGTCATAGCCATTAGCCACTAATGTTGGTTAATTATTTGTATTTTTTCTCAGAACTTTATCGAGAACTTGGCAGTTGTGAATCCTTCCCTTCACCTGTTTTTCCCCCCATTATTCCATTATGTAATCAACAATACTCCTACGTTAGAGCATATTTTGTTTTGTTTTGAAGGATTATATGCATCCATATTGATGTACCGAATGAAAGAATTTTCATAATCTAACATGTAAATGCTATGCAAGAATTTCTTAATCTTGTGTTTTGTTTTTTATCTAACACATCCCATTCTGTAACATATTATCAAGACAAAAATGTATTCCAACTTCATACAGGACTTGCTAGTTAAAGTATTTGTGCTTTTGTTTTACTGTCTTGTATTGGATTTTAGGTTGTCCCAGCATCAGACTTTCTGCAACATTCTTCTTATAATGAACCATGAATTTTGTCAAAAAAATTTCATGGTTTCAGTTACTTGTGAAATACTCAACTGGTTCATTTAAATATTTTTCTTCTTATATTTATTTTTCTCTACTCTGTTCAGATGGTGTATCTTTAGGTTTATCAACCTCACAAATCCTTACAGTCTCTGCTTTTTCACCCCATCTTTCTCATCCACTGAATCAAGATCAGTTTCAGCACCTGTCACTTGTGTACTCTCTTTACCCTGATCCACTGTTTTAAAAGTAGCTGACTTATATGATGTTTGATTACAGCTTGGTAGCTGATCTACTTGGCTCAGGCAGTTTTGTTTTAGTACAGTTTTCTAGTTGAGACAGATATAAATTTGATGGGAAATAGACGGATGTGAATATCAAAAATCACATGAGTAATTGGAGTTCAAGACCATTTAAATGGTTCGAATATTTAGCGGATGATATAGATTCTGTTAATAAAATTATACAAGTCTCATCTCCAACTTACTTCGAGATTGTCGTGGTAAAACTCTTATCTCCTTTTCTTTCTCTTTTGGTGTCGTATAATAGTTTATAGTGTGATATTGTAATCACATTAATATATTATACTCTTTTCTTTTACGAACCACATATTAAAAAATTACATATAAAAAAGAAAACAGTCCCATTATACTCAAATAACACACACAGTTGAGTAATCTTCTATACAATTAAACATAGTAAATGTCTAGGAAGTTTCTAGTCTTTTAATAATATGTATACGTATATGTACTTTTGTACTTTTAAACAAACCAATTTAGCAGTATATTTTCTTTCAGTGTATATTAATACAGGTTCATTTTCTTGAGAATACAGTTAAACTTGACTAAGATTGCGGTCAATTATAACGTAAAAAATTACAGTCAATTATACATATTTTAAATAAATTTTTAATATATATTATAAAAAAATATGTTGTTGTCAGAATAGAATCACTTATTTTAAAATATAGTCGATTTTATTTTTAAATTTTTGTATACAAAATTTTAACTAATTTTTTAAAATATGACGAAGGAATTTATCTAAAACTAGAGAAATTATTCTATGGACCGGTTTTACCATGTCATCCATGGTCCTTAAGAATAAAAAATAAATCCACGTCATCATTTTTTATACATCATCTGCACACTCATAATTTTAATTTCTAAATCATCTCTCTAAATAAAATATATTAAAATTTAAAAAAATGATGACGTGAATTTGTTTTTATTCTAAACCCTAACCCTAAAACCTAACCCTAAACCTTGACTCTAAACCCTAACTCTAACCCTAAACCCTAATTAAAAAACAAATCCACGTCATTATTTTTTAATTTTAATATATTTTATTTAGAATGATGATTTGAAAATTAAAATTATGAGTGTGCAGATGATGTGTAAAAAATGATGACGTGAATTTGTTTTTATTCTTAAGGATCATGGATGACGTGGTTGAACCGATCCATAAAATAATTTCTCCCAAAACTATTATTTATTTAAAGATTATGTCAATTGTCAAATTAGTAATATAATAAATAGATACAAGGATATTTTTGTCCTTATAAAGCTTTTATGAAGGATATATTGTTCTAAGACTCGGTGGTCTAAATTCTATATAAAGACCTGCAGTGTACAACCAGAAGCACAAAACCAAGTAGTATTAAGATAAACAGATTGAGAAGAAAAATGGCGAAACTAGTTATATTAGTCGCATCGGCGATGATATTTTGCGTCGCCGTAGAACCGGTCTACGGCCAGTACTACTCCGAAACTGTTACAGCACATCCTCGGGTGGAGAAGATGACCAGACTCCACTTCTTCTTCCATGATATCCTCAGTGGCACACACCCTGCTGCAGTCCCGATAGCCCATCCTAATGTCACCGGTGCAGGTCTATATCTCAGCTTGATTGCAATGGATGATCCCCTGACCGTAGGTCCTGAACGAACATCGACGAGAATCGGAAACGCCCAAGGGCTCTATGTCTGGACCTGTAAAGAACCTACCCTGTTTGGTGCAGTTTTGTACACAGATTTTGCGTTCACGAGTGGTAGGTTTAATGGCAGCTCCTTCAGCTTGTTCTCGCGATATCCGATCACGGAAATCGCTACCGCCGGTGAAAAGATCATTGAATTGGCAATCGTGGGAGGGAGAGGAGCGTTTAGGATGGCTAGAGGTTTTGCTCTGACTCGTGCAACTTATGTAAACGCCATGAATGGTGATGCTAGTCTGGAGTTTAATGTTACTTTGTACCATTACTGAACCAGATTGCACAGCACAGGACTAAATTTGACATCAATAATTGTTGTAATTCTGTGAATTCGAATTAGAGAAATAAAACCATGTTCCGATCTTTATTTATCTCGTTATTCGAATACTCATGATATATATATTTTTTAATTAATAAGAACATTTAATTTTATTAAATATATGGAGAAAAATACAATTTCAATAAAATAATATATTCATATTTACCAATATTTTTTCTCAACTGAGATTACTTAGTTGTAAACTGATTATGTAGGATGTTGGTATTTGCAAGTTTGTTGACTGTACTGATTAATAAGTCTCTTAAAAGTTTAAGAGTTTATTAATTATTTAAATTCAAAATTTATGAGATAAAACTTATTTTATTTAATATTTTAATTTATAAGGATTTAAATTATTATTAGATCCAAAAATTCGTAGAAATGTACTCATATTTTAATTTGATCATTATTTATTTAATAAATTCTTATGTTTTTTTTAAAATTTAAATATTTATTTTTACGAAAGTTAAATTATTATTTGACTAAATTATTATTTTTATATAAACTAAATTATCATTTAAATTAAGTTTTTAAGTAAGAATCGATCCCTTTGATCTTCAAAGAGGTCCTTCTCTGATATTAAAAATAAGAATATTGATTCAATTTTTATTTGATTTAAAGTATATTTGATACTTCAACTATATATCTTCTCTTAAATTTTTATATATAATTATTTATTATTAAATTAATGTTAAATTATTATTTTTTCACTTTAAGTTGATACGGAACTTTAATTTCATCCGCAGTTAAAAATCACAATTAAGAATCTTTTATATAATTTAATCGAAAAAAAAAGATGCTCATAATTGCTGCCGTACTCTTAAATAAAACCAACTTGGCATTATATTTCCTTTCGTACTATATAAAGATAATAAATTATATAGGTTCAATCACGAAAAAAAAAAGTCAAACTGACTTAAGTCTTAAAATAACAAGTTACACGAAATCAAATTTTTTTAATGACAAAATATCTAGAGATAGGTATGGATCGGGTTGGGTCGGATTTTTAATCCAATCGTACCCGATTCAAAAAAATATATCCTCCACTCGTCATTTGATCAGATACGATTTTAGGATAAAAAAATCAACCCGACTCGATTCAATTTTTAAATTGATAATATAGCTATTTGTATCTGATCTAAAAATTCATATATCCAAATGTTGGCCAAGTCAACTGATTGTGTGGATTGTATAGACACACAATTTCATCACAATTTTCTAATATTTAATTTAAATTTCTAGGTTGCTTGAAGCTAGTTTAATATGGAATAAAATATTTTTTAATTAATATTGGATTATGGAAGTTTATTGTTGAAGTATGACTTTGACCCATCTAACTATCTAAGTGATGACTAGGGATGGGTACGGAACCCGAATTTAACGGGTTTTAATTCGACCCGGTTTGATCGGATCAGATTTTTTAGTGAAAAATTTAGGGTCGGGGTGGGTTTTTTTTAGGGTGATCTTGTGTCGGATCGAGTTCGGGTTTAGGATGGAAAAAATCCGACCCGACCCGGGACTAATAATGTAATTTTCTCATATATTTTAGGGATATTTATAATAATTACCCTTCTTTATATATTTTTATACAATTAGATCACTAAAATTATTTTTTTTAAAATTATGTCACTAAAATTAAATATTTTTATAATTAGATCACTAAAATTATTTTTTTTAAAATTAGGTCACTAAAATTAAATATTTTTACAATTAGATTCCTAAATTTTATTTTTTTTATAGTTTAGTCCCTAAAATTTTAATTTTTTTAATAATTTGGGTCGGATTATTTCACTCTAAATCTGGTCGAGTCGGGTGACAGATAGAGGGTATAATTTTTTAGATCAGGTACGGATGGACCGAAAATCCGACCCGGCTCGTGCTCATCCCTAGTGATGACTCGTTTATTGCCGTATTAGGCGCTAAACAAAGAAGTTGGAATAGTTCAAACACAGATGAAAGGGAAAGAATATGTCATTTAACACTCATAAATACTGTATAATGAAAAAAAATGTACGTATTTTTTGAATTAATTTAATTTTTTAATATTTTATTTAAATTAAAATAATTTTTATAAATAAAAATTATTAATTAATTAACGATAATTTTTTTTTAAAATGATGTGGCAATTTCATATGGTAAGTCATGTCACAATAATAATATCAAATAGATAAATGTAATAACTTTATACAATGACATATTAGTTAAAATTATTTTTGTAAATTTTATAAAATATATATTTTTAACAATTTATCCTATCAAATAATTTAAATTTATTAATCATTGGATAACTAATAAATTTTATTTACGAAATATTTATTTTAACTCAAAATAAAATATTAAAAAAGTAAAAATTCTTCAAAAATAACTAAAATAATTATTTAATTAAACATTCAATATATGTTTTTAAATTATTATTATAATAATAATAATAATAATAATAATAATAATAATTATTATTATTATTATTATTATTTGACTCTCTCAGCATTTCTTCTCAATTTCGTTCATAGTGATCAAATGGAGAGGAAATTCAAAATGATAACTGTTTGTACATTACTTTCTAGACTATAATTCATTACTAAAACCATGGGTATTGACCAACTTGATTAGAAGAAATGTATAATGTTTAATATTTTATTTTGTTAATACAAATTTAAAGATTAAACTAATGATTAATAATAATTTCATTAATTATTAGGTGTATTATTATATCCGATATTATAGCAAACTCTAAAGTATCAATATGTACATCACGATTCAAGCTAGTGAATCTATCGATCATTCTATTATCTTTTCTAAATATATAACGAACATGTATGTTTTATTTACACTTAAAAACTCGTGAATTATCTCAACTAAAACATCATCTATAAATACCTCAAACTCACCACCTAAAATCACGATAGCCTCACGATCATTTATCTGTAACTTAGTTTGTCTAAAATTTAATTTTTGATACAATGTGCATACATTAATTAAATTTAAAAAAAAAATTTGAGGTTTGAATTATTTTTAATGTAATATTTTTAAAAAAATAAAATATATTATTAAAATATTTACAAAACACTAAAAATAAAAATAATATTAAAATTTTACAAAATTAAAAAGTATACAAAATAAAAAATATAGTGATAAATTATTAGAAAATATTAAATATAAAAATATATAAAATTTGATCGAAAAGTATTTGATATTATAAAGAAATAAAATTCAAGAAAAAATATTATTCATGTTATAGATTTTGTAGGATACCAAGAAATTGACAAATTAGCTAAGAAAACTACTTATCGAGCGTATCGTATTATTTGTTGTGTGTTTATAATCGTCTGATCGTATTTAAGTTGTGATTTCTGATAATTGTTATAATAATTGAGTTCATTAAATATCTTCTTTAACTAGATTGAAAATCTTACCATTACCCTAGCTGTTGAAGAGTTACAAGTATTGCATAATTTAAAACACAATAATATAAAAATTTTAAAAAAATCTTAAATACTTACTTTTTTAATTTTTTATAATATCAATTTTAAATATAATTTTAATATCTTTAAAAATATTTTTAACACTCTCGAAATATTTTTAAAATTTGATTTTTCTGATAAGGTTTTTAATATTCTAAATTTATATTTTTTTAAAAAAATAAATAGAATTTGAATAAAAAAATCTCAGTAGAAAAACGGGTGAAACTCATCTTAAGTGACTTGAGTTTCAATAGCTTCGTCTACAAAATATTTATATACTATCAAAAGGTTAATAATATATAAACATATATTATTTTATAACCACTTAAATTATCGATGATATAATAAAAATGCTTACGATATAATTTATCGCGAAAAAAGGTACGAAAGAATTGCACTACCGGATTTTCCTAATATTATATTATTTTCCTGTGGAGCCACTTGCTTGCATTCTAGAAACTCTAATTTTCAAATATAATGTTGGGAGATAAAATGGGGTTGAGACAAATTTTTAATTCTTGAATCTAGCAGACTTGTATTGACTTCATCTATTTTTTCCCATTAAAATAATATTGGAGCGATTGTAGTTAGTAACGATGAGGGTAAACTGCCACGAAAGTCATTCAATTATAAATATAGTTAGATTTAAGTTATTTAATTATTAAAAATATTTAAGTCATTTGTTTATGTGTAAAATTATATTTGGATCATTCAACTATTAAAGATTATATTTAAGATATTCAATTATAGATAAACTTATGATTGAGTCACCTTCATATTTAAAAGAAATATATCGATCTGATCGTTTTTTCTTTCAAATCACTTGTCTATCATCGTTAACATTAAAGTATTTTATTTGAAATTATTAATTAATCTAATACATAAATTGATAAACATTTCTAAATATGAAAGGTGACCTAATATAACATTAACTATAATTGAATGATTCAAATATAATATTTATAATTGCGTGACCCAAATATAACCTTAATATGATGAAATGACTCAAACATAATTTTTAATAATTGAATAACCCAAATATAAATGTATCTATAATTAAATGACCTTCATCGTAGTTTACTCTAATAATAAATCTGGCGGTACAAACCACCGGAACTAGGCATCCGGGTTATAAATTGTGCTTTTCCTATTGTTTAGGAGATCAATCGCTGGTTTCATCAAAGAAAAAATTCTCAGAGCTCCGATTTTGACAAAAACTTGTTAAAATCATTACCCTTTCTCATCTATTTCCTCTAAACACCAAAGACGATGAGGAGAATATTTGTATTCACTTCGATTCTAATCCACTGTCTCTCTTCCATTACCATATCAGTGCAGAGCCAGTACCACTCACAACATGAGCCAGAGGAACTGAAATCCACACACCTACACTTCTTTCTGCACGAGGTTCCGTCTGGAAACAACGCTACAGTTGCCATGATAGGACGGTCAAACATCACGGTCGACGTTAATAATTCATCGATGTCGTTTGGCACCGTATATGCCATCGATGATCCGTTAAGGGTAGGTCCTGAGCCTGAGTCGGAGCTGATTGGAAATGCGCAGGGACTCACGGTTATCATAGCCGGTAGAAACGCACCACCAAGCGTACTGCTATACTTTGACTTTGAATTCACCACCGGAAAGTTCAAAGGAAGCTCTATAAGCGTGTTTTCGAGGAATCCGACGACAGACAAGGAACGCGAGCTACCGGTGATAGGAGGGAGAGGGAAATTTAAGATGGCTAAAGGGTTCGTATATCTTAAGGTTCACGCCGCAAGTGCTACAGCTATTATTGCTGAGCTCGACGTAACTATTATTCACCGCTATCGTGAACATAACAAATGTTATTACAATAAAACAGACATTACATTCCTAAATTTTTTCCTCTTAAATTTAAATAATGTACCATAAAATATAATAAAGAGTATAGTTTTTTCTTCAAGTCTTGCAAATTATATGCATATAAAATGTAGTCAAACCTAACTTTGAATTCTTGACACATAAGCAATTGTTAATTTATAGCAACGACTTTGACCAATATTCTCTTCTACCAGCCTAGGCTGCCACTTGATCAATGATCGACATTTTTTAATTACAATAATTTTTAATTAAAATAAAATATATTTTTAAGTTTTATATACTGAATATGATTGATTTTTAAAATTCCAGGTGTCAATATATTTATTGGCTAATGTTGCTTAACGAGACTAACATGCTAGCACTTATAAGCGTGTTCAAATTAGCATTTGAAATAGGAAAACATTTTAGGTAGAAAATTATATTGAGATAATTAAATTAAAATTATTATCGATGAAGTGATATAAATAATTCGTACGTACAAGTTTTAGTCAAGCTTTGAATTTTCATGTGATGATTTTTTTTAAATTTTATTTAAGTCTGAGAAGACATAAATATCCCTACAATAACATGTATTTTTTGACAAAATACAATAATATAAATTAGGTGTCCTAATTATAATATATTAAATAATTTAAATATAACATTACCCGTAAATTTTTATCCTCTCATATATCTAACTTTGTTTTTATTATTTAGTGGTTAGTTTATATTTTTTATCCCATGGTGTAACATGTTTTCTTGACAACTCGCAAGAACTTACCTTGTAATTATAAATTTTCTTCCCTATAATTTAATCATAAATTTGACACTAATCCACTTTAAATAAGTTGAATCCACTTGAAAATGATCGCTTGTATAAATATTAACAAATGATAAATATTTAACTTTGATTTCTGAAATTATTATATGGTTTTGTTTTCTAGAATTTCATTAAAAAAATTATTAAAAGGAAATGGCAGCCAACAATCTCAGGCGTTACCGATATATAAAGCCCTGCAATGTACAACAACAAAGCATAAAACAAAATATTAGCAAGAAGAAAAATGGAGAAACAGGTCATATTAGTTGCATCGGCCGTGATGTTTTGCCTAGCCATGGCACCGGTCTACGGCCAATACTACTCCGAAACTGTTACGCCGCCTCCTCGGCAGGAGAGGATGACTCGACTCCACTTCTTCCTCCACGATATCCTCAGCGGCCAAAACCCTAGTGCCGTCCTAATAGCACGTCCCAACATCACCGGGTCCGCAATTTCATTTGGTAGCTTGTTTGCGATCGATGATGCCCTCACTATAGGACCTGAACCGACATCGGAGATCATCGGAAACGCTCAAGGGATGTACGTATCATCGAGTCGAGACCCTACCATGTTTACCGCTGTTATGTATGCCGATTTCGAGTTCACGAGTGGCGCGTTCAACGGCAGCTCCTTTAGTTTGTTCTCGAGAAATCCGTCTTCGCCGCCGGTTCGTGAATTGGCTATTGTTGGAGGGAGAGGTGCGTTCAGGATGGCCAGCGGATTTGCTCTCATTCGGAACAGCTTTCTGAATTTGACAACGGGCGATACCATTGTGGAGTTCAACGTTACTTTGTACCATTACTAACACAGATTTCATAGAGATGATGAGGGAATAAAGCTAGTGATGGCGATATCGGATTAGACCTTTTACTTGTTCAATAAAACTCGTTTGGCTTAAAAAATATATATTTATTTTGTTTTCACGAATATTATATTTTCTTGGGATTTCTTATCGATATCATTCCAGTTTATATATTATATAATGTAAATATGCTCTAATTACAAATATATATATATGTATGTATGAATGTTTAAATATTAAAATAATCAATTAAGTCGATAAATAAGATATTATAAAAAAATCAAATAAAATTCAGATTATAAAATAAAAAAAATAAACGTTTTAAAAATTTTAATAACTAATAATTAATTTTAAATTTATTAAACTCAACCTACATTATGCATCATTATATGTTCTTCCTCTCAACAACGAAAACCTATTCACTATTGTAGATGGTTGAACAAAGCTTCGAGAAGCCCCAAATATCATTTTTCCCTTTTAATTTAGTCATTTAATTGTGATTTTTTAAAGTGATCCATTCATAAAATTTTTATTTTTAAGATATTTAGTATATTTATGATAATCGATTAATTCAACGACCCGTTTACCAGCGAAAGTTTAATATCACCACCTTCTTAGTTTGTTCCATGGAATCGGTCTTCGCCACTGCAATAAATAAAAATATAAAAATTAATATTGACTGGAGAAAATAAATATTTAAATAGTATGGTTTCTAATTTGTCAAGTTTTCAAAGTTTCATCTGGTCAGTAAGTACAAGTTTCGCTAGCCTAGCAATTTCTCAAGTGGGGTGGATATATTTATTAATTCATAATACCAACTCTATTATATATGTTAACATAAGTATTTATTAATATTTATTTAAATATTTAAATTAAAACTATAGATTGATTTCACTAATAAAAGATAATATATTTTATTTAAGTAATTCGAGTTTAAGCATTATATATATAATATATTATTAAAGGACTAAAAAAATTAAACAGATAATATCTTATAACCACATTAATATATTCAAAAAATATTTAAATTACCCCTTCTTTTCTTTTAGATGTATATTTTTATTTTTAGGTACTTTGAACTATTAATTTTTAATTAAAAATATCTTAATAAACCTTAAATTAAACAAAAAAATTAAAAACTTGTTTTGAAATTAAATCTTTACTTTATTAAATAAAAATAATAACGTTATATCATCGTTCAAAGACTTGCTGGAAAAACAATCCAATGATTCATAACTACAGAATTCAAATGTGCCACTGGGTCAATTAAATCAAGTCAATTATGTTATCAGTCTTTTAGAAGGACTATACTTATTTATTTGGTATTTTAAAAGTTTATAATTGAAGTATTTATTTTTTATAAGGAATTTTATTTCTTAAAATATTATAATGGACTATACTTTATTACTTACGGGTTGTTTTGGGTTGATTATATTGTTTTGTTGGGAAAAAAATAGATTAGAACAAGCTCCTACAAGCCTGTCTTTGAATTTGAAATATTTTTAGTTTAAATTATATTGAGATTAGGTTAGTTCGGGTTTAGATTTAGTGTTTTTTTTAATTTAAATTATATTGGTTTCGTATTAATTTAGTTCAAACGGTTTTATATAAATTTAAATAACTGATATTTTATAGTTACACGGTGCGAATCAATCTTCATTAGTCGGGATAAAGAATTAAAATTAAAAATGAAGAAAAAAAAACGTAATTAATGATACATTTTTCATCGATTTAATAATGCTTGTGGGGAAAAAAATTAATGTCCATGCATCTCATAGTAATTTTTATTATATTGCTACTTAGATTATTTTTTGTTTAATTTTAAAATTAAAATAACATTTTATTATATTTATAAACCCAGTCAAATTCTAAAATTAGGCCTAACTCATATTCTAAAATATTCATTCTCAAATTCAAACCAAAATACATCATCTCAAGCCCAAGCCCAAATAATACATCCAATATAACTAAACTTTAAAACAATACCAAATAATTTTTGTAGAAATAAAAAATGAAACCCGAAATTTAATTTAATAAAAATAAAATCATGAAAAATAAAAATATTAATTTTTAAAAGTATTTTAGATATCCCTAGATATAAACAGTTAATATCAAAAAATAATAATATTTTTTAAAAATAATTGTATTTTAAGAATATTTAAATTAAAATTTACTATAAAATTTAAAAATATGTACTTTTAATTTTATAAGTTGTTTTTATACTTTTCTAGCTAAGTTTATGTAATAATGGGTATATTAATTGGGCTTGGGCTAAAGTATAAAAAAGTTTATTCAGAAACTCTTGGGTTGGACGCTTAAAAATGATTTTTAATTATTTTATTTATGTTAGATTTAATATTTTGGGTTTAGATTTTATATATTGCGTAAATTAATAAGAACGAAATACAGATATATTTTAGAGTCGATATAATATATATTTGAAAAAAATTTATTAAGATATTATATATTTAGTATCTGAATTAAAAATATCAAGACATTAATATAGTATATAGTTAAAAAAATATATCAAGCCAATTCCTAACGTTTATTTAAAAATATTTATATATATATTTGATATATGAATTAAATATATTCTTTTTGAGTTGGTATCTAAAATTTTTTACGTTAAAGTTGATATTTGAACTTTAATTTCATTAACTGTTTTTGATATTTTATTAATAAAAAAACTTTAAACACCTAAAATTAATGAATATTAATCCTAAAATAAATTTATCAAAAATATTAAAAAGTAAGGATATATTTTAAGTAATTACTATCCTAATTCTAATTGATTTTCTTGTATATATTAAAAATATTGTATTTGGAATAAGTTTTATGTATTATTATAATAATATATTACAACGGCATTCTTGTCTTCCTTTTACTTGATGAGCAAGTAGTATCATATCCCAGGGATTATAGGGAACCGATTTAACCCTTCTTATCTATATTCAGTATTCACAGATCTCTTCATACCCTAACATTACTTGTTGAGAAAAAAAATCCTGCTTCAAGAATGGATGTTAAAGTCGTGAAGATCAAGGTTCTTGGAGAGGGTTGTCATGGCGTTGTGCATTTGGTGAAGACGATTGCTCCTGTTTATAACAAGGTTTATGCCATGAAGTCTGCGGATGAGGAGCACTATCATTCTCTATTCATGGAAGAAGAAATCCTTCAATACTTCGCTGATTCTCCGAATATTGTTCAGTGCCATGGTGGGTTCACTACGATCGAGCGAGAGCGTGGAGTGGTTTACAATCTGTTTCTTGAGTATGCTTCCGGAGGTAGCCTGGTAAACTTGATGAAGAAGAATGGCGGAAAAATACCAGAAAGAGATGTCAAGGGCTATACGCGGATGATACTCCAAGGGCTTTGGGATATTCACCGGAAAGGGTTCGTTCATTGTGATTTAAAACCGGGTAATATCTTGGTTTTCCCTGATCAATACGGTACCGGTGTCGCTAGTCTAAAGATTGCGGATTTAGGGTTAGCTAAACAAGTTGGGGTTAACGAAATAAAGTATGGATTTCAAGGTTCTTGGCCTTACATGTCTCCTGAATCACTTCTGGGTCAAGTTACCGGTGCTTTGGACGTATGGTCTCTGGGTTGTGTGGTGGTTGAAATGATGACGGGCGGATTGCCATGGGACACTAGTGATCCACACGATCTAATGATGAAGCTTTTCATGGGAGAATCGCCAAACATCCCACAGGGCATGTCGGTTTTAGGCAAGGATTTCTTAAACAAGTGTTTTGTCACCGATCCAAACCAAAGGTGGAGTTCAAGTATGCTACTAAGACACCCGTATATTCTGCAACAGCATGAGACTCCAAGAGGTTTTCAACAATATTCTTGCAACTCATCTCGTTCTTCAACATACTGTGAAGAAGAAAAAGTATTCTAGTCTGGACTCCCAGAAGGTTTCATCATATCCGATAGAGTTTGATTCGAAACGAGGAAATATTTAGTGGAATTACAGTTGATCGATTCCGTCAGCCGGAAGTGCAAAGAAAAGCAACGGAAGACTTGTGCATCTGCTACAACGGTTTCAGAGTATCCAGTTTAAGCCTTACATTGAAAAGATTACATGCCAATTTTTTTGAATGATTATATGCTTCTCGGAAAGCTTATATTGATGTACTGATTGGAAGAAAAAAGAAATTCTTTTTACATATTGGTACAACTCATTTCTTTTACTCTAATATTGCCAAGAACTAACAGTCACAGAAACAAAAAATAATGTTGAGAAATTGACATAAGTACATGTTTTCACTCTTTTGAACACTGCTAGAGAGGGATGTCATTCTAAAAGCATGTCCTATAGCCGCATATAGCTGAAAGAGAACTTGGAACCTGGATTTTATCATTGTTCATACTGCATCTGCTAGAGGAATCTGTCAAGTGTATAATTGTATATAGCTCTGGTTGGTTATTCTGTTTGTAGAATAACAGATCCTTTGTATCCTCTATATATTATTCATTTATCTCTTCAATGAAGTAAGTTGGTGTTGAGGTTTATTTCCTAAGAGTTGCATAGTCTGTTCATAATCCATCAGAATCAAAGCGAGATGATCAGCTGAAGCTGTTGCAAGCTATTTATTCGTATGCTCACTTGTCCTGCACCTCTGTTATTCAAATTGGCTCATGTTTTTTTGTTAGTAGACCGTCCAACAGGAACCTGAGTATATATATTGCATCCAATGACAAGATCTCCGTGCCAATCCATGACAGAATGTCCGAGCGTAACGAGGAGCGACTCAGAACGTAATCTTTGTCCCTCAACCGTGCTTCCAAACTATAAACGCTTATTGGCAATCATTTTGTCTTCAACTTTCACTCTGGCTGACGGTGTATCACCTGATAGTGTAAATAAGATACCAGGATTTGCCTTGTTCTTCCTAAAATTACTATTTCTTCTCTTTGCGCTCACACCTCTCACTGTAGTCCAAGTCATTTCCAACAATCTGCATATCAAAACCAAATGAAATAGATGCATGTACGGTCACTCTTAGTACGCCTATCTAGAACTACCACAGCGTACATCTATATGCATCAAAATTTTCAAGCCGAAAGTGTTGGATTTTGGTTAATCTCCCAACAAAGGTCTGGAACATGCTTGTCTTTCCTCCTTTGAAATCTTCATTGTAATTTCCACGCATGGGAAACAAAAGATGTACCCGAAATGGCTAATATGCACGCTTTCTATACATCTTTATCTAGCTTGCAGTACCAAAAAACAGAGCTTAAGACAAACACTTCCTTCTTTTGCCTGCAGAATTCATAAGACAGTAAACCTAGCCATCGAAACAGTATTGTAGAAGACAAAAAACAGCAAATTTGAACATTATCCTCTCCACAGAGTGTAGCAAGTAAAATATTTTCAACCTTGTGAGGCATATTCCATTTTACTTTTTATGTACCATTCCTTCTGTTACTATTTACTAATGAACTGTTGCATTTATATTTCAGAAGAATCCCCTCACTTTTATATACTTCGGCCATGACCGACATTGTGAAACAGATACTGGCAAAGCCGATACAATTGGCAGATCAGGTAACCAAGGCGGGTGTTGAAGCTCAATCTTTCAAGCAAGAGTGCCAAGATCTGAAGAGTAAAATTGAGCAAATTATTAAAAGTTATATTTATAAATTAGGGTAAATTGCACCCCTGACCACTGAATTATTTAGGAATACCTATTTTGGTCATTGAATTATGAAACTTATTTAATAACTTTTTTACTTAACCGTTAAACAGATTATTTCTCAAAGCAAATCCATTTAATAACATTTTTCTAATATATCTTTTATCATGCATGACAGTTCAATCATAAATTTTAAAATAAAAATATTTATATAAAAAATATTTAATCGAATCTATTAATAAAAAAATTATTAGATGAATAATGTTTTGTATTGTCCTTAAAGAGTAACCATGTTTGATGTTTCATATTGTGTTCCTTTTCCTCAATTTCACTTGGGAGTGAAAAATTTGTTTTCCGCAGGTGAATTTAATGTAGGTTTAAAAATCAGAGGTTTAATATATAGATTAGATTTTACAGTTTTGAATTTATAAATAAAGATTAAAATATAAGAATTAAAATTTAAAATTAAAATTCAACTTCTAATTTTAATTTTGTTTTTTCTTTTATACCCATTCTTTTTTTACCAGAATGAATCACTATAAATTTGCTGGCGTGATTTTACCCTGATACTCTATTTTCTATTTTTACCATCATTTTCTTAAAGAAATTACTTGAAATTTGGGATAGAATTGTTTTAGAGTAGTAATTAAAATTTGGTTACACTAATTTCTTTTATAAAGTTTGTGATTCATAGAAAAGTCCCATCCCAGTCTAGTCCAGTCCAATCTCAGTGATTTAATTTACTTTTATACCCTTTGACCAGTCTTTTTTACTTCCCCAAATAAATTATTAATTAATTAATTAATCCCTGCACTCTGCAAATAGATAGGATAAAATCGTCCTTTGATTTTAGAAATGCTCTTTACCAGGGGTCCAACGTGTAAATTTTTTCTGGATTCCGAACCCTTTCGTAATTTCACAATCCTAAAAACCGCAGTTTCCCAACCTATAATCCAACGCTTCATATTCATCCACCCGATCCTACATCCCTACCCGTCGGATCCCTTCCTCTGAAACCCCGCCGTCGTTTCGATTCATCCCTTGTAATTAAGAAAAGATTATTGGTATAATTAATAATTAATATTATACAATATTTTCCCTAATCTGACGTGGCAGTCACACCTTTGGCACTGCTCAGTTCTGTAGTATAAAGTTCCTCACGGACTTGGGTTCGGATTCATATTTGCAGCCTCTCTGTTTTGGTTTCTTGGGATTTTGCTTTGAAGATGGGTGAGAGCAGGCTGACTGGGAAGGTTAAGTGGTTCGATGACCAGAAAGGGTACGGCTTCATCACCCCCGACAACGGCGGCGAAGATTTGTTCGTTCATCAGTCCACCATCCGATCCGAGGGTTTCCGTAGCCTCGCCGACGGAGAAGAGGTCGAGTTCGTTATCGAAACTTCTGATGGTCGCACCAAGGCCGTTGAAGTTACTGGACCCAACGGCAACCCCGTCCAAGGCACAACGAGATCTGGACGCGGCGGAGGTGGTGGTGGTTATGGTGGTGGTGGATCCGGTGGATATGGTGGTGGAGGAAGGAGAGGTGGATATGGTGGTGGCGGCGGTGGCGGCGGTGGTGGTGGTGGCTGTTATAAGTGCGGTGAGATCGGTCATTTGGCACGTGATTGTGGACAAGGCGGCGGCGGCGGTGGGGGAAGATATGGTGGTGGAGGCGGTTATTGTGGCGGTGGCGGCTATGGAGGCGGCGGCGGCGGCGGGGGTGCATGCTACAACTGTGGAGGATCTGGTCATTTCGCAAGGGAATGTCCCAACGGTGGCGGCCGCTAGTTTGGAATCCGGTTAAATGTTTTTCTACTTGAACCGTGTTTTCTATTTCGTTTTTGTTATTACTATCCTATGGTTTGTTGTTTTATGTTTCTTTTTTCTGGGTTTATGAAGAACGATTGGTCCTGGTCCTAGTCCTAGTCCTAGTCCTAGTCAGTTTACTTGTTTTTATTTCTGGGTTTTTGATGTAATCGCACTTTCCTTACTCTTACAGTGGAGTGGAATTTGGTATTGGTTTGAACAATGATGAAAAGGAATTGGTTTTAAAACTCTCACCTTCATTTTATCCATGTTTATGCATTTGCCAGTATTATCTGTTTTAGGATCTCGTCTCTCAAAAGTGCTTGTCACCTCTGTTAAAATATTATATTCCCTTTTGTAACCATGTGTTTGATCTCATTTGATGTTCCTGGAATTTGAAATTGTGTTTTTTGATTGATCTAAATGGTTTAAAACTTTTGATATTTGCAGAAAGCTGTCCTTTTCCTTGGGTTTCTTTAGTTAGATGTGTAGGGACTTTATTCTTTTTTTGTTTCTCTGCACTATATTATGAAAGCATTTGAATAATGCAACATAGTCTCCTGATTATAGGGTCATCTGCCTTTTTTAGTTGCCAGTGGTCCTTTTTTTTACTCCCTTTACCCTGTTTATGAGGCTCCAGTCCTGCCTACTACTATGTATTTTAGTGGTTTTTAATACAATAGTCTCGTTGGTGGCTACTGGCCACTACTATGTTTATAAGGCTCGAGTCCTGCCTACTACCATGAATGATTGAACATTGCAAAGCAAATTTTGAAGGAAAAAACTCAGCATCTTAGCTTTGTCTTGAGTGTAGACAAGAAAGGGTTTTTCTAATCTTAGGGTCTTGGCCATGGTGGATGAATTACCGGGTAATATAATTGTTTAAATTCGCACTAATGGTTGGGTTTAGGGTTTCGCCCTACAAAGCTCCAACTTTTAAGTAAAATATGATTTTGATAGTTTATATGACTGAATTGAGGTGAGGTTTAACTATTAGTTTGTGCTCAATATTCGTTGGACTAATTAATTAGATATGTTTCCCACCCTTGAACTAAGTTTTGTTAATGTATCCAAAGTTTTGGTTACTTTTAGGAATTTTCGGTTTGTGTTGTGGTTTAGTATTGTCGAACCCTAGGGTTGGTTGGCTAGACCGTTGGTTTAGGGCAATAAGTCCAAAGAATGATTCCGGTTTGTAAGGGTGTGGGTCAAAACTATTAAAAAATATTTTCATGTACTAGCGTCTAGGGGTGTAAAAAAAAACGAGAGATTATATTATAGGTCTGGTCTATCACATCAGTTGTGGTCCTTAACCAATGAAAATCACTTATTCTGTTACTAATTAACCATGTAATTAATATAATTTTCAAAAATTTTATTTTTAAAATGATATGTAAATTATGAGTGAAGATTCATTGGTTGAAAAAAAAGAGTTAAAGATTAGTGATGAAGTGGGTGGTTATTATTGAATGAGATCAAGACTGACGTAGTAAGTTGGACCTATGATATAATTTCTCCAAGACAAGGATTTAGTTCAGGATTTGGAGGTTTAATTTATTGTTTATATTTAGGATTTTGAATTTTAAATTTTAAATTTAAACTCTATAAATCTTAAAAATTAAATTTTAAATTTTATTTACGTCAATTTTCATCTTTAAACCTTAAAAATTAAATTTTAAATTTAAAATTTAAAATCATCTATAAACCTTAAACATTAAATTTTAAACTCTAAATCATCTTTATTTTCTCTGCCAATCCTTAAACAACTTTTCTCTACTGGCTACTAATCGTCAGTGACTTATTTTTTTCCTATTAGATGCTTGAAGGTATTTTCATCATCCCTTTCACCTAAATTTTGGAGGGAAATGCTCTTTGGAACGACTTTTCGACGGTTGTTTGGATGGTTTTCTCAATACGTCCGGAAGTTCACAACGTCTGTGTCGTCGGTGTTTTGCTCACAGGTGGTTTGGTGGTCTCAACCCCCCCATCTGACATTTTTTCCGACTCTGTCGTTTTTTGCTCATGGCTTGGTTCGTGTTTTTTTCTCTCTCTAGTCTCATGTATCGATTTTTTTGTAATGCGTTTTAATGAATGCTAATGTTTTCGTTGTTAAAAAAATCATATACTTACCTCTTAATTCCAACTGCAACATATTAGCTTATTCATAGCTGTAAGATTCCCACTCCTACTGCCATTGATGTCCATACAAGTCTATTAGCAGCTTTACCTCCCAGCCCTTAAAAGATGACATTCAGTAAAATCGAGATTTGAAGCTTCTTTAATGTCGTTTTTACTATCTTCTTTAATCAGTTGGGCATGTCTGGAATAATCACTCCATTTCTGATGTCATCATGGATAGCGTAGGGAAAAGGAAACAAAGATAAAAAGGAAGAAATGCTTTCCAGCTTCAACTATTCTTCTCCGTATGCTCTGCCTCAACGCCTGCTTTATTTGCAGCAGAAACATTAGGATTTGGATGTTTCAGTCTGTCATGTTATATGGTTAAAGTAGATCCCATTTTAATTTTTATAGCTTTGGATTTAACAAGTGTTTATTGCTCTGGAATGACTCCCACTCCTACTGTCATTGATGTCCATACAACTCTTTTGTAGGAAGAGCATTACAAACTCCATTTAGTATCCCTGCTGTGTCAACAATCTAAAGTAACATGGATGGATGGATGGCCAGTGGGTGCAAATAACTGGACGACAGACATTAAGGCCTATGAGTGTGGTTGAAACGGTGGTGTAGAGGAGCAGCTGCGGTGGCATTAAGGTCATGGTTGGGTGGCAGCGGTGAGGCTGCCGATGCCGGTGTTGGACATTGGTAACACTTTGTGAACAGCCCAAAGGTGTCAATCTGGCGTATGAAATTCGTCATACTCGCCCATCCACCGAATCCGAACCCGACGATCAAAACCCATACCACAACAAACATGTTTATCGTGTATGTCCCTACCCATCTTCCGAAGTACTTGGGTGGTTGCTCCACAGCATTCTGCATCACAACCGTTCATCAAACATCACATGTCAATGACCATACATTATTTTTTTCTCAGAGTTCTTTTACTAGGAAAAAGACAAGTTTTATGTGGCAACCCCTGATATGGGGAATCAGGTACGAACATGAACATATTCTGTTTAACAGTTTCAGCACGAATCTCGTGCCTTATGCAAAAACTATTGCATGTTGTCCGAAAATTTCCAGTGTTTAAATCTAAAAAACATTATCTGATTAGGAGAAAGACACGGGACTGGTCTGCTAGATTGTGACCGCACGCTACCACACTGTGTTTTCTTATTCTTTACACTTTGGATTTATTGAATGCTAAATCAAATCAACACAGCTAGTAACATAATTTTCAATTCTCTCAGTCAACTGTTTGTCTCTGTCATATGAGTAAAAAGTATCATGTATCTCACATTTGCCTCTTCTAACTATGATTAGTTATGGTCTAAGATAGAGTTTAAGATTTGATACCTCTCGAGCAGTGGCTGATCGGAAGGTGAAAATGTGAGCCAGTGCTGGAATTATGTAGACAGTGAAGCTAACGAGTAGAGATCCGACGGTGGAGTTTATAGGTCCAAAGAAAGGGAAGATAATAGCCAAGAACCAGATGGGGACAACCACTGGCAATCTTGCTGCAGCTCTCTTGCACAGGCTCTTGCACTCATGCATCCCTATTGCTTTCTCCCATACAAAATACAGCGGCGTGCATGCAAATCCAAACGTAATGAACTGCACAACACCCACCAAAACAATGAACATTACTTGTTAATGCAGTATGATGATGATGTATCATTGATGTGGATGTACTGAAAGAATAAACATTGTTATATGTACAATTTTATTGAACATGAATGGAGGGATCTGATAATGGAATTTCATAGTCATAGGCATGCCTGGTGGATGAGCATTAAAATGACAGCCATGTCTCTGAAGGGAGTTCTCGGGAGAAGAGAAAAGGCATTTGAGTGATTGAGAAGCATGTCTCCAAATGCCCAATAAACTGCAGCAGCTGAGGGAAGTGTCAGTGTCAGCACATACAGAGTTGCTATCAGGTATATAGCCTTGAACTTCTGAGGTTTCCACATTGCATGCATGATCTCCCTGCATATTAATTAGCAAACTAATTCATGTTACTGCTATAGGCCTGCTTCATTCTGATTAATTTTGGGTTTATGGCCTTAAAAAGTTCAGCCCCATGAACTTCAAGGGCTTTCTTTTTCAGCCTGTGGGGTGCCTTTGATTCACTGAACAAAGAGTCAAAGCTGGACCCCCCATCTCTTGGCATCTTCTCAATGATAAAAGTGAAAGTTAAAAGAAAAAAGAACATTGGCTTTCTACATTGAAAAGGAATACTAGGGTTCCCAAGGAATACTAGGGCAATTTAGGAAATGAAAACTTTAATAATAAAAATAAGGATTGGTCATTACTCATTAGTTCTCCAATGGTCAGGTCAGGTCAGGTCTTAACAAGTGAAGCCAGGTCTGGTCGTTTTCAGAACTGTTTTTACATGTATTTATAATTCTCAAACAGGTTTAATAACACAGTTTATTGAGTAGATAAACATGGGGAGATTTGTACATAACGTAAGAGACATGAATTGTAAACATAAATTTTCTTACACAGTGACAGCATGTCCCCCGAACGTATAGAGAATGTTGGTGGCACCTGTGAAATACAGCACCAGCTTGGTAGGACCAGAATGTTGAACTCCATCAACCTACATTTTATAATCAAACAAAGTTCCATATCAGTAATGACAACAATTATAATAATATGCTTATTTTAAATAACTTGTCAATTTGCAGTTTTCTTTCTTTTCAAGCAATAGGCATTAGGCAGGACAACCAGGATTCCTTTTTAACTGAACGTTTGAACCCAACAGGTTCAACAAGTGGAGTAAAAAACAATGACAGGTTTGTTTTGTGTTTTTACCTGGCCATGGAGGAGGGAGGCAATGGTGAGATACCAAGCGGTGTAGGTGGTCATTATAAGGCCAAGAAAGGACCAGATTCTGTAATTGTGAAATGAAGGGATAAAGACTGTGGTGGCACAACAGGCACCAAAGATGTAAGTCCAAGTCCTTTTGTCCAGATTGTCATTTATGTAATATATGTTGCTGTAATAACAAAACAAAAGATACCCAACATCAGGGAATTCATTGTCAGGGTGCATGCATGATGATTCTTCTCTCTCTCTCTCTCTAAATTAAAATGGAATTAAGAATTTTATATTTGGATAGAGATAAAAGCAAAAGAATCATTAATGAGTAGCCAAGTAGGTACCTTGCACAAGCTATGAGTTGAATGACAGATCCAAACAGAAGAAAAGTGCAGTTAAATGCCAAACCCACGTTCCTCCAGTGTTTCCCAAGGAGTCCATCGAGAACCTCAAACCACTGCACAATTAAAAAAACTACTACTGATTCTGAGTGTCATTTCATCATATACCTGAAGGTGTAATCTTTGTAAAGAAGTTAAAAACAAACCTGAATGACATGGTTCCTGAAATCAACTTTCTCTCTTTCTTTTCTGGTTCTGTATTCTACATAGAGTATGCTAATGAGATAAGCTGTCCAGCTCCCCATCAATCCATAGAAGAGCTGAAAGAGAATCCCAGAAAGCATCCCCAGTTGAGAAAATGAGTATGGCAATGTAAGCAACACTTGAGCTACCTGAAAGCAAAAAAAAAAGAACACTATCAGTGTCATAAATCACAACACAAATGGCACAAACACTGTTTTATATCTATGGGGGAATACAGGCAAAGAGATTGCAGCAAAACCTGATTAGAAGCACAGCTAAACCAAGCATCATAAACAGAACCGCCATGCCAGAAGAGATTAGAAACCTTGGTTTTGATTCCCTTAGGCTCCCCTTCGGTTTCCATCTCCACATAATTCCCAACAATCACAGTCTCCACCACCTTATCACTGCCACTAGCCATCCCTTCCTCACACTCTTAAGTCTTAAGTTGTGTTTTTATTTCCCCTGAAGTTATATTCCTCTAATGACAAACCGGGTAGTGTTGTTTCAATGTAGGAAAAAGATGAAGAGAAGATAATGAAGAAATAGTAGAGATATAGAGGGTATATATATAGATATAGATGCAGTTCAAGCCTAGAATACCAAATGTAAAATATAGCAAAGCAGAGGCACCAAACTCACAATTTAACCTATTCTTTATGCATTAGTTGCAATTGGCACAAGGACATATAAATGGTCTGTAGCAGAAAAATACGTTGAGAAACTTGTTAGATCATGTTTCATGTGCTCTTGGAAATGAGGGAATTTTTTTATTTAATTTGTTGCAATTATAGTTTTTAAAATTATAATTTGTAGTAGTTTGCAGCATTTTTTTTATATTTTTTATTATCTTGCAAAGTGTGGCTAAAAACATAAAAACATTCTCTCTTTTGGTTAGACTAGACACCTTGGATGTGTACTTTTATCATTTATCATATACTATATTTTAATATTTAGTTAAAGATAAGTGGGAATTCGTTAATTTTATTTTTGTACAAATTGATACTTAGGGAAAATGATTCATTTGATTTATAAAATCAAATTTATGTATTAATTGAAATAAAAAATTATATTTAAATACTAAATTAGAAAAAAAAAATAACACTATTTTTTTTCTTCCTTCTAATAAAGTTGAAAAAAAACTAATACCCACCAACATTGTGTTTAATGTTGATATATATAATTAGATAAAAGAATGACTTTGCAGGGACAACAAAATGAAGAAAAGAACATTTTGCTTACAATCAGTACAACATATTCATGGGGTCTGTTTGGGCAGCTAAGCCATTCCTTGACGAATCATAGACATACATACGTATGCTTTTTTCGCACCCACTGGGACCTCAAAACATTCTCTCTGCAACCCTGTCCCCTTCGACCATCTGATTGCTTCCTCCTTTTTCTTCCAACATGATCTAGACATGTAATAATCAGACAATCCAAATGTTTTCTCCATTTGATCTCTCAGTTTGATTTCAGTGTGAAGTGTGTAAACTAGTCGTTTGAATAAGGTTTTGGCGACTTGGTCAGATCACTGCAATTGCTTCCAGTATAATCTCAAAGCAAATCATCACTGGATAGTGACAGTCACATACCCCGCTTCAATCGAGTAAGTTTGAGATTCGAATTTCAACGTAACGGATTCTGATAAATTCGAGACTCAACAATACATGCCATTTGTGATAATTCTGATTAACAATGGTGGAAACAGTGTTGGTTTCATGTCTTCCTAATGACAAACACAAACACAAACAAATCAACCCCATTGATGATGCAGCATGAAGGTTAACTCCAGCACGCCGGCCAAAGGAAACACACATCAAAGGATATTGAAATCGAATGCCAACACTTCATTAATATAGTAGCATAAGTCAAACCTGCAATGATCAAATCATCTTTCACTCAAAACTATGATTAGAAGAACAAGGAAACGGCTTTGTTTATGACTAACATTAACTGATGTCTTGTGACATTGATTAATATGATATTAATGTTGTGTTATACCTACTATGTAATATGTAAAATCAGAATATTACATCTTTTTCTCTAACATCTTCGATTATCATCATTCACCGTGACTCTTCGTCCAAATAAAAAAGGTGAATTGTCTGAAACGTCGTCAATCACCATTACCCCACTTTTTCCATCAACATAAGCTTGTAAATATTGATTAACCAAACCATTACATTAAAAACCAGAATCAGACTTTGACCCTTCTTAGAACTTTTAATTATGTTTTTTTCTGCAATGATGATGAAGGCTCAGAAGTGAGTGAAACACTAGTTCCCTTTGGTGTTGAAGTATTACTATTTCTTTAGGGTACATATTATCATAAAGGGATTGGAAACCTACCTGCATTGACTAGGTGACATTGCAAAGCATAACAGATTGAATTAGTGGTCAATTCCATTTATGTTTGACTCAGACACCCTGTATTTATTTTGGTTTGCAGAAATAATTGGTTTTGAAAGGCCATTTTTATGAAGAGACACTATGATGGGTGGCTTTTACTTTATTGGCTTCCATTGTGGAAGCAAATTGTGGGACTGAAAGAATCTTATACTGAGAGAATATTTGTAATTTTATTTTACTTTTTTTCTGTTCTATGTTACGGTACTTTCAATATGAATTAAAGCTGCATTTCTGGGGGGAGATTTCAAAGCACAAGAAAAGTATTTCAATAGGTTCTTTTGGTGTTTATTGGCATTTGAATTTGCCCTATGTCTTATTACGTAAAAATAATAATAACACATCTTATTAGCGAGAGCTAGATTACCATTTATAAGTATAGTCCACCGATTATATTTTGTTCTGCAACAACTCGTTTGTTCTTTTCTGTGTCCTTGTCGCTGACCAGTTTTAACAAAGGTACTGTCAAAAGATACCAACCATTATTCTCTGCTTGTTTCCTTAGAAAATGTGCCATGAAAGTATCCTGCTTTTTTAATTTTCTTTTTTGCATGTTAACATTTCTGGATTCACATTTCTGGGTTGTCATGTCAACCTTCTGATATCCGATTGGTTGTAATGTTTTATGCATATTTGGACTCTATTGTTTCTGTTATCTTGGTCTGGTTACTGGTTAGATACAATTGGATACTCGGATCCTATTGCTCAATGAGCTTGTAAGTATGAAGGGATAAGATTTGATACGCCGAAGAACCTTATAATTATCGATTGTCGGACAGGGTTTAGTTTGGATGGATTGATGTTGGAACAACATTGTTTTCAATTTTGTTACTGTCTTTGTCTGCACTAACTTCTGCATTTGAGATGTACACATGACATATTGTAATGTAAACTGTAAAGTGGTGCTTGATGTGTATGATTCCCTCCAAAAAATATGTTCAATTTCTACATTTAGCTTTTATATTTTGGGGTTGGAATTCTTCTTAACACATCTTAAAGCAATAATAGTAAGGATTTCGGTCGATGGCATATACATTATAGGCAAGTTCTGATAGGTGATTATGTCGAATCTCATCGTTGCATTACCGCGGGCTTGTATGTTTGGTTGTGTTTGGATAAAGAACTAGCTCGCTTGATTTAAAACATACCTCAGTAGAACTGCGTACTTCTGTAAGTCTATTGATTATGTTATTCTTCATATGTTCTTTCTACAATCATATGTGACCGGCTTAAGCATACACGGTCCAGATGTCTGCAACGCAGGAAGGAGGGATATGCAGAGCCAAAGCGGAATGGACACCGTCACGGGATGCGTTTCTGGTCGATCTTTTCATTGAACAACACAATTGTGGGCGAACAGCCTATAATGAATTTAAGAATGATGTTATCCGGTCTGTTACGCGTGATTTCAACAAGAAGTTTGGCATGAATCTAGAAGAAAACCAAATAAAAAACCGTTACAATGTGATGAAGAAAGATTACGGTGTTGTTAAAACCCTACTCGGACATAATGGATTCAGTTGGGATGAAACTAGACAAATGGTTGTAGCTGATGACAAAGTTTGGGACAACTATATTGCGATACGAACTGAAGCAAGACCCTTCCGACGCAAGAGCTTTCCTCTGTATAAACAAATGTCGATCATATTTGAAGGTAAAATAACTTTGAGACATGACTATTTGGTCACATGTTGCTTTCTAAATCAATGAAGATTGTGTGTTTTGGTTAAAAGCATGAAACTAGTTTACGGTTTACACTTTTGCTGTACATTCTTTTACATGTGGTGCAGGTGAAAGAACTACGGGCAAATGCGTTCCGAATGCAGTTCAAATGATAACTGAAGAGGGAAATAGCAACACCGAGACGGTTCGATCTTCAGAGCCAACAAATGTACCTGCACAAGTAGTAGAGGGTACCCTTGATTCTGATTCGATAATTCGAATAAGTGACAAACAACAGAAGAAACGAAAGCTTGTTACTCCAAGAGCTTCATCTCATAAGAAAAGGGTATGCAATGATGCCAGTGAGACGATAGAGAATGCCGTATGCGAGATATTTTCAGCTGTGAAGTTGAGAGCTTTACAAATAGATGCATCAAATGAGAGAACATTGTATCAGAAGTGCCTGGAGGAGTTGCAGCATTTAGAAGAACTGGATGATGCTGAGTTTACAAAGTCTGTCAACGTTCTCAAAGTTGATAAAAACGCAATTGCATTCATGACGATCAAAGGGCCTCGGCGTTTGATTTGGTTGAGGTCTCTATGGCAAGCATCGTGAGCTGAAAAATCGAAATACATTAGAAACACTCAGCTCACTTCCCATTCGTGAGTGTTATGAATCTGTTATTGCAGATGGACTTCTATTTGTGAGTGCACCAATTCACGCGCAGCGCCTGTTTCCTTGTGAGTCAAGAAAGTCGTTTGCCTTTTCTATTTGGTACCTTTCGACACATAAATATCACAACTTCCGGTTGAAGAATTGAAACAACTTTCACTTTAGAGATCTCAATGTTTATATGTATGCTTATTGCTTAAGCATACTATTCTAATAATCCGCCATACTGAATTTACAATAGGTTACTTCAAGCATTCTATTTCTTTGGCAAAACAGGGCACTAAAATTTTACCACCACCAAAATGAACATTCCAATCAAGAACAGGGTTTGCTTGCTTGTTTATTTGAACAAAGGCAGGCATTGAAGATATAAGTTTAACCAATCACAAATCATATTAGATCAAAGCTTATTGGACCTCAACGGAGCTTGTCCATCGGAGTTGCGTGTGGCGTGTAAAGATGGTTAAAAGTTTATAATTACAAACTGTATGATTCATGTGCCATTACTGTAACTTGCCATTCACCATAGATTTGCATCAGATTGACTCTGGCAGAGCATTAGAGGTGTAAAAATTCATCCAAAACCAGAAAATCCCAACTTCTAAGAACCGAAATTAGGCTTAGTAGAAGTTTATCTAGTTGTAATTCATGTGCAATTTCTTCAGTAGCAAATGTGAAAGTCCGATGGAATGTAGGCTGTAGCTGTCGAATACGAAGCTAAATCGTTCTCATTTCGAACTCTACATTATTCTTTTAGTAGAAATGTCTGCTGGCCTGAAAAGATTGTGTATGAAGGATATCTGCAGCCAGAAATTGTTTATTTGACAGAAAGACGGAACGATGCTACCGCTTGTGAATAAGAGTATAACATACATATGAAGCGTACATGCAAAAAATGTGGCTTCATTACCAGGTCTGCTCGAGTGCAATTTACGGTCTCTGGCTCTGCAGCCTCTGTTGCTATGTCCCTTTACCTCTTTGGGCAACATAGCATTACACTAACACCGGCTGAGTGCATTTGGTAAGGCTCCGTTTGTCACCAAACGGCCGTTGGAGCTGAACCCCCGTTGGTCGAAGCTGGAAAATCCAGCTCTGCGCACGATGTTTATGGTAAAACACCGGAAGACAACTTCCTGTTTCCGTGCAATTACTTTTACTGACAATGACTTTACATATAAAACAAGTTTGGAGGGGATTATCTTCAAGTTGCGAGGGCCCGGAGAAGGTTCAAACATTATGGTTTGTTTAAAAATTGTACTCAAATAACATACGTGAGAATGGTGTAATCATTAATTTTATCCGAGATAAACCCATTTTATTTTTTATTTTTTGGCTTAAATAACGATCTTTAGTTAAAAAATCAAAAGGCAAAAAAATAGTAATAATGAGTTTGTTTTATTTAGTTCCTTTTATACATAAAAAAAAGAAAACAAAAAATATGTACATATTACTTTTTAGCTTAAAAAAATCCACAAAAAATATTATTATTTATTTAATTTATCTTGTCCTAATTTTGTTTTGTTCATTACAAATTCTGATTCGATATTATTTTACTTATTACTACTAGTATTGTGTTTATTTTATATTATTATGGTTACTTTTTTTATTAACTTTCGATTTCTGTTTGGTCACTATTTATTAGTATTAACACTTTACATCAAATAATTTTAGTATTTACCTTTCTTCTTATCTTCTCTTTATTTCCATTTTAAATTTTATATTATGTTATACTTGTATTGTTTAAACAAAAATTACTATATTCCCATTTTACTCTTAATTTTCTTTTCATAATTATTTCCTTTAATTCTTTTTTCTTGTCTTTACTACTATTTTTGTAATATTATTAATTATTATTGATATTTTTAAATCAAAAAATTCAAAAACAGTTAATTGTTGTCATTTTTGTTTTAATTCTATTTTTGACTTTGTTACTATCTTTTTTTATCATCATTAACTATTATTACATATTTAAACTTAAAAATTCAAATATTATAATATTAAATTGTTATTTCAGTATTCTTTCCCTTTTTTCGGTTTCCAAGTTTTGATTATTTTATAATTATTATTATATAACAGATTATACATATATATATATAAATAATTAAATAAGATAAAATCCATGATAACAAACCAAATTCTATTAAATAAATACTAACAGTCCAGTTACAATACATAAACCCAAAAATAAAATGAGTCTAACCCCAAAAAATACATTTATAAGATCCAATAATAATTAATACAAGCACAGGAAATTAAAAGCAATAGATCCAAAATAAATACTAATTACAAGGCCTGATTTTTAAGCCCAAACCGGATAAACTCTTAACCTTAGCTAACCCTAACACCCTTTCTTGTATTTGCGCAGCTAAAGGAGGGTCGTTAGATCTGGCCCCTTTGATCTAACGGCCACGATACATCCGAGGAAGGCTCCAGATCCCACTCGCCACACGCATTGACTCTTGAGCTCACCAAGCGCGTGAGAAACACGTGTCCGACCTTTCGGCTACTCAAGATGACTTCTCGCCTCCTTCGTCGGCGACCATGATTACTCCGGTGATCCCCTTATTGCTCCGAAAATGTGCAAAACAACAAAGAAAATGTCAGATTGTACACCGAAAAGACAACAACTTAAGTACAAATCAGAGCCAATAACATCGAATAATCAGAGGCATTTCGGCAGATATCAGAAAGGACAAACGATTTCACAACAGAGAAAACCAATAGGGATTTAGTTTATTTTCTTTTTTCTTGGAATTTCTGTAACAAGCGGATATATAACCGAATCAAATCGTATTGTAAAAGGTAGAGAAGACACACATTTCATCAATAAAAAAGGAAAAACTTCAGAGGTAGAAACTTCTTCTTCTTTTTAGTTTTTCGCATCAAGTCAAATAGAGAAAGGAGTTAGGGTTTTTACCTTCACCGTTTTATCTCTTCTCGTCTTCTTTACTCATCGGCGACAAACACACGATCTTCGGATCAATAGTGGTGAGTCAAACCGAGTAGAGAGAGGGCATCATTCGTTTCTGATTTTGTGTAAGACTGAAATCAGAATTAAAGAGGGGCGAGAAATAGAGGAAGAAATCTCAGAGAGGAAGAAGAAAGTGAGGAAGAAAAGAGAACAATTTCATTCATATATTCGATAGTCTGAATAGGGCAGATTGAACCCTATTTCAACACAATACTCTCTTCCCTCAAACGACGACGTTTAGTAAATAAAACAAAAACTAACGGCTCAACAACTCTTTCCAGCTCAGCAAACAGAAAAATAACCAACAATCAACAAAAAAACAAAGATAAAAAATCAGCATATAAAAATAAGTCCCTGACAATACTTCCCCCTTGAAATTATCCTTGACCTCAAGGATCAAATCTGGGATATTGTTGTTGGAGCTTGTAGAGCAGTTCCCAGGTGGCATCCTCCGGGAATGAATTCGACCATTCAATTAAAACTTCCATCACTGCTCGACTTCCTCGTTTCACCATTCTTCGATCGAAAATTTTCCTTGGTTCCTTAACCATTGCACCATCATTACCCACCACTGGCAAATTAGCTTGTACCAGGTCATTACCAATGTACTTCTTGAGTTGGGAAACATGAAAGATTGGATGTACCTTGGATTGAGCAGGCAGATCCAGTTTATAGGCTACTTTCTCTATCCGTTGCATCACTTTATAAGGACCGAACCACTTGGGAGATAATTTTTGATTGCTGTGAGATTGTACAGATTGTTGACGATATGGTTGGAGCTTGAGAAACACAAGGTCACCCAGCTCAAATTCACACTCGGTTCTCCTCTTGTCGGATTGATGCTTCATCCTTTGTTGTGCTCGTTGCAAATAAAATTTCATCATTTTCATTGCGGCTTCCCTTTGTTGCAGTGATCTATCTACAGCTGCTACTTTAGAATCTCCTGCCAAGTAAGGAGGAAGGATAGGAGGATCACATCCATAGAGAGCCTTATAAGGAGTAGTTTGAATTGAAGAGTGAAAAGTGGTATTATACCACCATTTCGCTAGATGCAACCAATTACTCCAATCTCCCGGTTTCTCTCCTGTCATGCAACGCAAATATGTCTCGAGGCATTGATTTACTCTTTCGGTTTGCCCATCGATTTTTGGGTAATAAGCCGTAGAAAGAGTAATACTAACCCCCAATTTGTAAATAACTCCCTCCAGAACATACTAAGGAATACCTTATCCCGATCGGATATAATGTTCCCTGGTAGACCATGCAATTTGAAAATATTTTCAAGAAATACTCGGGCCACATCAACAGCAATATATGGGTGAGATATTGCAAAGAAATGGCTATATTTGGTGAGCCTTTCGACCACAACATAGATGACGTTTTTCCCTCTCGAATTTGGCAACCCTTCTATGAAATTCATACTTATGGACGACCAAATATTATCCGGAATCGGCAAAGGTTGCAATAAGCCTCGAGGATGTTACAAGTCCCCCTTGTTCTGTTGGCAAATCAAACATTCGCGAACCATGTTTCGAATATCCTTCTGCAACCCCTTCCAATAGATGATACCAATGGCTCTTTTAATGGTGGCTTTCGAACCTGAATGTCCTCCCAATACCCCAGCATGGAAGAATTGCAGCAGTTCCTTCCTTAATTCTTTATTCTCTCCTACTACCAATCTTCCTTTATGCTTAAGTAATTGCCCATCCCAACTATACTTCGAATGAGCTGTAGAACCTCCCTGCAATTCTGCTATACGCTTCTGCAATTTATCATCTGTAGCCCATGAATCACAAATTTTCTGCAGCAATATAGATGTGACACTGCTTACCGATATTGTCTGACATTGAGCAAAAGAGGGATTCCGAGATAACACATAGGCAACCTTGTTGTGAACCCACTTCTATATACCACATCGAAGTCGTATCCCATCATTTTGACCACCCACTTCTGCTGGGCAGGGGTCACAACTTGCTTATCCATTAAAAATTGCAGACTTTGATGGTCGGTTTTAATCCGGAAGTGTTTCCCAAGCAAATAAGGGGACCATTTTTTACTGCAAGCAAAGCTGCGAGCATCTCCTTCTCGTAAATGGAAAGTCCTTGGTGTCGAATCCCAAGTCCCTTGCTAAAGAAAGCTACTGGTTTTCCCTTCTGAACTAGGACAGCTCCTACTCCAAGTGTTGAAGCATCGGTTTCCACGATAAGCTCCTCCTTAAAATCAAGCAAGGCCAACACTGGGGCTTCCTGTAATGCCTTCTTCAATACTTCGAATGCCTCTTACTCTTTATCGCCCCATTCCCAAGCTCTTTTCTTTAATAGATCAGTTAGAGGTTTGGCAATTCCTCCATATCCCCGAATAAATTTCCAATAGTAACCGGAAAACCCAAGGAAGCCTTGTAAGTCCCTCACTGTTTCAGGAGTTGGCCAATCCTTTATGCATTCAACCTTTGATTCTTCTATAGCTAAGTAGCCTCCAGAAATTACATAGCCAAGATAGTTAACCGAAGAAGCTCCAAAGTCACATTTACTTCTCTTTGCATAAAGTTGATTTACTTTTAAAATTTCCAGAACTATTCTCACATGCTGAAGATGCTCTGCCCAGTTAGAGGAATACACCAAAATATCGTCTAAAAAGACCAAAACAAACTTTCGAAGATGGTTCTTAAAGAGTTGATTCATAAGACCTTGAAATGTGTCTGGTGCGTTCGTTAGTCCGAATGGCATTACCACAAATTCATAATGACCCAAATGAGTTTTAAAAGCAGTTTTGGGAATGTCTGGTTCCTAAACTCGAATTTGATGATAGCTCGAACGTAAGTCTAATTTCGAAAACACCATGGCTTCCCCCAATTCATCTAATAGTTTTTCAACTAGGGGCATCGGAAATTTATCCTTCAAAGTAAGTTGATTCAATCGCCTATAATCAACGCACATTCGCCACGATCCATCTTTCTTCTTGACCATTACTACGGGTGAAGCAAAAGGGCTGTTACTATCCCTGATCAAACCCGACTTTAATAATTCCATGGTCAGCTTCTCAATCTCATTCTTCTGATAGGTAGGATACCGGTAAGGACGAATTTTTACCACGGAACATTCATCACTTAAAGGAATTCTGTGATCGTGCTTTCTCATCGGAGGCAAAGTAGTTGGTTCCTCAAAAATATCTTTGAATTCTTCTAACAATTATTGCGTTGCAGACGACATTTTGTCCTCTGTCTTGTGTATTCCCAACTTCCCATTTGCCATCAAAAGACAAGCAGTATACGGGCTAGCTATTCCCCTTAACATTTTAGCACACACCTTAGGATTAACCCAAGTCGTAGGATTGGGGTGAATGCCTTCCAAACTCACCCTACTCCCATGATGTTGGAACTCCATGGTCAATTTGGAAAAGTCCCAACAAATTGGTCCTAAAGTGGTTAACCATTGCACCCCCAAGACTAAATCGCTACTCTTTAATGGTAAGACCAAAAAATCTGTAACAAATAATTTCCCTTAAGCATACCACTCCACCTTGCTGCAGCATCCCATGGTTTCCATTAGACCTCCATCCGCCACTGTGACCCTAAGACAGACCCTTTTCTCTATCGACAGTCCTAAAATTTTAACCACTGCCAAGCTCACAAAATTATGAGTGCTACCCAAATCCAAGAGTGCAACCAAGTCTTGTCCCCCAATAGTTACTTTAAGTCTTATAGTCTCCCATGACGAAATTCCCCATCTCGCTTGTAAGGAAATCACATGAACCTCAGCCTTTGGAACCTCAGAATTATCTTCACAATCCAGAAACTCATCTTTTTCTTTAAAGTTGTCGCCCTCATCATCAAGGCCCTTCACTGTTATCTGAAAAACCTGAGTTTTGGCGCACCTGTGCCCAGGTGTATACTTCGCTGAGCACCAGAAACATAATCATTTCTTTCTTCTGTCTTCTATCTCAGCCGCTGTTAACGCTCGATTGGTCCCCCTCGAGTTATTCTCAATTGGAGCTTTCCCCGAATTAGGACTGGTGTGACCAGGAGAGCTACTTTGAGAAGAGAATGGGGAAGCATTCACCATATTTTTTTACCATGCTCCCTGCTTCCTTTGGTGGAATGGACAGTACGGATGATACCCCTGCTCTTGAAGATGAATCAAATCCTTTTTTCATAGGCGAGAAAATAGCTTCAAGATGTTTAGCCATATGAAATGCCTCTGTTAGAGTTCCAGACTTTAACAGATTCAGAAAATTACTAATCTCCAACCGCAGGTGGTTTTTGAACAAACTTAAGGCGTAATCGTCCGGCAACTTCACCTAATTCAACAGCACTACAAACTCTTCATAAAACTGGTGCAAATCTATCCCTTAGAAGTTGTAGATCTATCCCTTAGAAGGTCCACCAAATTCCAAAAACGGATCTTCAAAGCCTTCAGGCGCAAATCTATCCCTTAGAAGTTGTAGATATTGCCCCCAAGATAATCGAACAAATTTCGAAGTGTTACGAGCTGCCAACTGGTGCCATTGAAGAGCCTTACCCTCAAGATGCAACATCACCAACCGAATTCGAGCACCCTCCGGCACATATTCTGCTTTGAAAAACTGCTCTAGTTTGGAAAGCCAACCACGAAAATCGGAACCATCAAATTTAGGGCATAGTAAATGGTAGGCGAGATTACCTAATTGTGGTTTGGAAATCACAGGTTCTACCCTTGCTGGAAGTACTGGGGGCTGGATAGAATTGGAGGTGGTAGCTTGTGCTCGGATAGGATTACCCATGGTAGTTTGTTCTCGCGGAGATGAACCCAACACTCCCTCAACTGAAATAGGTACCCCGACCATACCTTCGGTCACTGGAATTGATTGGGAGGTTGGAATCGAAGGAGGAGAAGAATCCTCCACCACTTGAGATTTACCGACCGCTATCGATAACAGCTTCTGAATGGAATTTCGCACCTCACTAAGTCGGTCCTCCATACGAACATCCATTCAGGCAACGTCCATTCGAACCGATGAAATTTCCGATTGGAGACGTGTTGCTTCAGCCTACCAGGAAGGAGAAGGATGACCCTCCTCCTTACCATCAGCGGGTGTTGAAGTCGCCTGAGCTGCCAGAGCCAACTGTGCTGTCTGGTTGCGAGTTCGAACACCATCCACCATGATAACGGATCGATAAAGGCTTTGATACCTTTGTAAGACTGAAATCAGAATTAAAGAGGGGCGAGAAACAGAGGAAGAAATCTCAGAGAGGAAGAAGGAAGTGAGGAAGAAAAGAGAACAATTTCATTCAGATATTCGATAGTCTGAATAGGGCAGATTGAACCCTATTTCAACACAATACTCTCTTCCCTCAAACGACGACGTTTAGTAAATAAAACAAAAACTAACGGCTTACTCAACAACTCTTTCCAGATCAGCAAACAGAAAAATAACCAACAATCAACAGAAAACAAAGATAAAAAATCAGCAAATAAAAATGAGTCCCTGACAATTTGTTTCTCTTCGGATTTTAAGAATGAAAGTGGTTTTTATTTGTTTTTTGGGGTTAAAAAGGGTTCGGAAAAGTACTTTTTTCGGTTTTGGTTTCGCCGGCCACCATTTGTGATGGCCGAAATCTGGAAATGACGACGGCTTTCTAGAGAAGGATGAACAAGGATGAATGTTCATCCTTTTTGGGTTAAAGCCTAAAGAGCAGAAAGAGAGTCCCTTTTTTTGCTTCTGTCGATTAAAAAAATAAAAGGGGAAGGGATGTTTAATTTTTTATTTAAGTTTTATACTTCTCCAATTTTATAACGGTTTATTTACGCTTCATAAACCCCTCCGCACCTTCAAAATAACGCCTGAAGTCCCTGTCTTTTTATTTCGCATTTTAATCTAGTCCTAATCTAGATCATAAACGTTTATTTCAAGATGGTTTATTTCGGATCAAATCCCTCCTCACTTTAAACTTTATTTTCTAGGCTCTTCCTCGTTCCTAAATAACGTTTCGAGGGCTTAAGTGTTTTTGAGTCTTTTTAATTTGGTCACTAGCATATAACATATTTTCATTTTTGGACTTCGAATTTTAATTTTATTTTATTTTGATCATTTACAGTGCTTAAGTTTCTTGTTTTAGCCTTTTATTTATTTACTTATATATCATGTTTTTTTCTTTTCTTTTCTTTTCTTTCTGTATTTATTTATGTTTATTGTTTTATTGCATTTTATTATATATGTCATGCATGTTATTATTTATTTGTGTATTTAATTTATTGATCATACATGTATTTTATTTTAACATATTATTCCTTGTATTTATTTTTTTCTTCCTAATTTTTGAATCAAAGGAATTATTTTTCTTTTTTTCCCTCTTGTTACCTCTTTCTTTAATAATATTCAATATTTTTATTTCCTTTTTTAATGAATTTAAAGTTTCCTTTTTCTGATTTTGGAAATCGAATAAAATTAATTATTTTTCTTATTTTTACTATTTTCAAAAATAACATTTAATACCTTTTAAATTTTGTTTTTAATACCAAAAATATGAAATTCAAAGTTTTTTTTTTCCGTTTTGAAAATAGATATAGAATTAAATTCACTCTAATTATTTTCAAACATGTCATTTAATGCCTGAATACCCCTCTTCTTTCCTTTATGCCGCTGTTTTTTTTTATTATTTATTTTATTTTCCTTATATATGTATATATTTATGTATATCATATAATTTTATATTATATTATTATATTAACATTATAATTATGGTTGATTTTATATGTAGAACGTTACATATGTAATATATATACATATGCTTCTTTTTCTTTTTGTATTTTGTTTTAATTTGTTCCATGTGTATATTTATTTATTTATCTGTTTTCGTTTCTTTCTCTTTTATTCATATTTTATTATTTTCCTTATCCTTTTATTTATTATATGTTTTATACATTTATTTGTTACTTCATCTTGTTTCATTTATGTATTTTACTTATTTATTTATTTGTTGTTATCTTTTATTTCTTCACTATTCAATTGGCTTTACGGTGACCCGCAACGAGGAATGATCCGTATTATTTATAGCCCGTTTAGTGTAAATAACTAACATCTAACTTTTAATATATCGTATTTAATTTTTCGCATTTTATTTTCTTGTAATTTAATTTTCTCGTATCTAACATCTAACATTTAATTTCTCGCACTTTACTTTCCGCTTTTATTTTATTTATTCATTTGTATATTCGATTCATTTATTCAATATTCGTCACATCCACTTGTTAATTAATGAATTTAATAATCACGTCTTTTATTCGGTCGTAACGAGCCCGTGTTCCAACGTAGTGGTCGCGATGTATGCGTTACTTCCGGGTAAAGACACTGTAAGAATAAAATTGATTCGAATCCTTAAACAAACTATAATTTAAATGCCACTCTAAAATAAAGTTCCAAAATTAATTAAGCGGTAAATTGTAAAGGTATCAATTTTGGACGGTTTTAAACCCTAAACTCGTTTTTAACCGTAACCGACTCTCGAACCTAAATCATTTCGAATCTCTGGTTTTTACGGTGTCCGGCCTACCAAAATGGCCGATGGCGACTTCAACCCTTTTTTTAATCCCTAATTTCAAATTTACCTTTTTCAATCCAACGTTCCCTTTTTAACCTAAAATCCTTAATTTTAACTTTCCAATTCCTATTTTTTAAAGAATTCTAGATTTTAAATTTTTAATATTTTAAAATTCTCAATTTTTGCGCACAATTTAAAAACTTAATTTTTCAATTTTCAAACCCTAATTTCAATCTCACTAGTGACCTCTTTATTACGCGCATATTATTTTTTAAGAAATTTAAGGTCACTACATCTGTGAAAAAAATCCGTGCAAACTTTGCATCTGCATGAATTCACGTGCATGTTCTGGGTTTATAGTGTATAAAAGTAGGGTAAGAGAATTCCCAAATCATAGAGAAATTATTGTATAGACTGATTTCATCATGTAATTCATAGTCTCTAACTACTAAAAGTTAATCAATTAATTTTATATTTTCTATATCTTTTTTATACGAATAAATCTTATTTTTTTATTACCATATAAATAGGTAATGGATGATTATATAAAGATTAATTAAAAAATAATAATATAAAAAATATAAAATTAATTAACTAATTTCTAATAGTTAAATATCATGAATAATATAATAAAACTGATACATAAAATAATTTCTCCTAGTCATGGAAAACTAAATGGTTTTGTCGGGTTTTGTGTCATCATTTTTGTCAATTCTTTAACACTGCGTGAATATAAATCAAATAATTGAGATTGAGAACAAAACTCACCCATGTTGAGAACAAAGAATCCGATGCGTAAGTTAAAAAAACACATAAAAAGAAGCCTATTTTAGGTGAAGTTATATGATGGATTATAATTTCTTTTATTTATGAGATTAATTAATTAAATATATTTATTTTATTGATTTTTTTATTTTAATTTTTTATTAAATAAATCTTCATTAATATTTATTATAAGTTAATTTTAAAAACAACTTTTCCAAATAAAAATTTATTTAAACAAAATAAAATAAAAAATTAATAAAATAAATATATTTAATTAATTAATCTTATAAATAACAAGACTAAGGATGACAAACGGGTACAACTTTGCGGATTCCGCAACGCACCTGCACCAGTTAGAGTAGGGATGGGTACGAGTTTAGTGTGTATTGGGCGGGTGTGGATGTAAGAAGTCATACCCATCATGGGTAATAGGTACGTGATGGGTTTAAGACCTTACTCGTACCGTATCCACCCGCTCCATATCCACTTGCTCCGTATCTGACTGTCATATAAATTTTGAACTATTTGTGTTTGTAGACTTTAATTATACCTTTTATTATGGTATTTTAAATACTAAGATATTAATTTATTTTAAAATCTATGTTAATCCTTAAGCTTGTAGACTTTGAGCTCAATTAATTTAGTTTAAAAAACTGATGATTTATGATCGTGCTTGAATTAATTAGATTAAAAATTTATAATGTGCGGATAAGTAAGATTTATAAAAGTGTAAATATGTTTTACCTAAATTAACTATATATATTAATTAGTTGCAGTTAAGTAGAATTTATATAGGTAAAAATGCGTTTTAGTTAAATTAGTTATCGTTAGTCAGTTAGATGTAGTTAAATTTATATATGTATAAATATGTTATATACACTTAATCAGTCAATAAAGTATGCAGAATTTTACTCTTTTTTATAAAAGTCAATGATTTATTTTTACATAATTCGATATAAGTAGTTGCTTGTAAGTATATACAAACGGATACATTTTGAGTGGTGGGTGTATGGATAGATTTAATAATGTATCCGCGTGGGCGAATGTGGATTTAAAAATTATACCCATCGTGGGTGATGGGTAAGTGACGAATATAAAAATTTTAGATTGACATGGGTATGAGAAGGGGTTATTAGCATCGCCCTGCTCATTTGTCATCCTTAAACATGACGAGAATAACTGATAATATAATTTAACTTATTTTATAGTAAACACATGAAAAGTGTATAGGAGTAAATTAAGACAAATAAATGTTATTGTTTCTTTGATGAAGATAAATGTTCGACTGAAGTTAACGAAAAAATTTATAACTTGATTCTTCAAGTTTTACTATAAATTGAAAATTTGTATAGACAATTTTATTTGATTGTATAATTGATTTCTTTATTGTTTATACAGTTTAATAGTATTATAGGGTGAATAAATATTTTTATTTATCTAAAAAATAAACAAAATAATGTCAAAAAGAAGAATTAGAAAAATGTTATAAAAATAAAGATGTTCAACATTTTTAAAAAAATCAAAATATAAAACATTAGAAAGTAAATACTATTAATTCCTTATTAAATGTTATCGAAATCCTTTTCATTTAATACTCCGTAGAGTAGCAGTGGCTTCCTACCGTCTTCATCGCTGTCAGTTTCTTTTGACACTTTTGTCGGGTTGCAGGGGATTAAACCTCGACTTTTCACTCTTTTCTTAGGAAAAATACCCGAGTTAATTTTTTAATTAATAAATTAAAGCAATATATTTTATAATTTTAATTTTATTTAAAAAAATTAAATTAAATTATTTGATTTTATATATAAATTAAATTTAAAATATTCATAATATTATGATATGAATCACTTTTTATAACTATATAATATAAACAATTTTTATATTTTAGATATGTGATCTATACAAAATATATTAGGTCAATTTAAAAAATTTTGATTCAAATTTAAAAATTAATCTATTAATTATATAATTAAAATCATTTAAATTTTATTATATAAATTAAATTTTATTTAAAATTTTATCAAATAAAATTTATAAAAATTATAAATGATAAGTTAAATATTTTTATATCAAACAAATCGAGAATACTTAAATATTTTTATATTAAACTGAATCAAATAAACTCTTTTTAGTTTTTGTCTACCCTACTCTCCATCCTGTGTTAACGAGAAATTATATCATGGGTTAGTCCTATTACGTCATCCATGGGACCAACTAATAGAAATTATACACCTTATTATTTTTTAATTTTTAAATGAAAATTCACTTGGAAAAAATTATGACATGAAAAAATTGATGAAGTAGACAGTTTTTATTGGTTAGTCCCATGGACAGGTGATGAGACTGACCCATGATATAATTTTTCTTTTAACTCTATTGCACTCTCCGATACTCTCATGTTTTTTCGGTATTCTTTTTATATTTTTATTTATGTTTTTATTTTAAAATAAAAAATTTAAGGTATAAAATTTAATATTAGGGTTATGATTAAAATTTAAAAAATTAGATATAAGATATATTTTTTAAGATTTAGAATTAATATTTAAAATATAAAAAATAAAAAATAAAAATTTAAATTTAAATTTTATTTTTTTAAATTTTTCAATAAAAAACATAGATAAAAGCAGATGCAAATGATTTTTACCCCTTTCTCCCCCGTAATGCCGCGCATTTTAATTTCGACGCTAATTCCCTGCATATCTCGGAGCTTTGTACCTAACTTAAACAAGTAGAAGCTTCAAAAAAATTACAGGAAGAAGAAAAAAAACTCATGGATCTTCTCTCCATTAGCTCCTCAGCTCTTATTCTCTATCTCATTGTCTTATCTATGAACTCAAAAGGTTAAACCCAACTCCCTATTCGTCTGGGTTTCTTTCACATTCACATTTTCAGTCTCATACCTTTCAGTATTTATACTAAAAAACCCATCTTTATTTTATTTTTCAGGTGTATTAGGTGCTTCGTTCACATTTGTCAACCATTGTAGCTACACCGTGTGGCCTGGGATATTAGCAAATGCAGGCAGTCCTGCACTCGACACCACCGGATTCGAGATACCAAAAGACTCATCTCGTTCCTTTCAAGCTCCAACAGGCTGGTCGGGTCGTTTCTGGGGTCGAACGGGCTGCAAATTCGACGGATCTGGTTCCGGCGCTTGCGTGACCGGGGACTGCGGTTCGGGTCAGATGGAATGCAACGGACTCGGAGCTGCTCCGCCTGTAACTCTGGCTGAGTTCACTCTTGGAACAGGAGGGCAAGATTTTTACGACGTCAGCCTTGTGGATGGCTACAATATCCCCATGATCGTGGAAGGCACTGGAGGGTCGGGTCTTTGTGCTTCCACCGGGTGTACAACCGACTTGAACCGTCAATGTCCGTCGGAGCTCAGGGTCGGTGACGGTGACGCTTGCAAGAGTGCGTGTGAAGCATTCGGGAGTCCCGAGTACTGTTGCAGCGGCCCTTATAGCACACCCGCGACATGTAAACCTTCGGTTTATTCCGAGATGTTCAAGGCCGCTTGTCCCAGATCATACAGCTACGCATACGATGATGCTACGAGCACATTCACGTGCACCGGAGCAGATTACACGGTCACCTTTTGTCCCTCTTCTCCCAGGTAATGATCAAGATTATAGTTACCGAAGTGAATTACTGGTGAAACAAGTAATATGTTTGTTTTATAAAACGATGTGGGTTCTTGTTGCAGTCAAAAATCTTCTAGAGATGCTACACCAGCTACGGAAGCTACCCCAATGACAAGCTCAACGTCACAAGGATCAGGTACAGAACCTGGGTTAACTGACACTGGTAATGGATATGGATATTCGGGTTATGGATATCCTGGCTCGGGTTCAAGCTCTGTGTCAGGATCAGGACAAACCGTGATGACAGATGGGTCATGGTTAGCTGGTTTGGCAATGGGAGAATCACCAAGAACAGCTTCCCACAGTTTTCTACCATATGCAGTCATGGCATCAACAGCTGTTTCACTCATGTTTTCATTTGTTTGCTTGTAGCCCTTTCTCTCTGTTTGTGTATTATGGGTTTTGTTAAATGTGAATTCTTTACGGTACTCAAAATGGGGCCTTGATAAAGTAAGGATAAAGTCTAATCTCCTTTGAAAATTTTGCCAAATAAAAGACATTTGATCCGTTTCAATTAACTTTTTGACCATCTGAGCTAGGACAATGATTACACCATCTATCTATCATCTACATAACAAGATGAGGCTGGTTGAAGACCAGATTCCAGGAGTCTGTCTATAATTTCTTAATAATGGAGATGCCTAATCTAATCATACAGATTTTGTTTCTGTTTTAATTTATTGATTCAATCAGGGGAATCTTGGGGTCATTGGAGCTGTAAAGAATTAACATATTTTTTAAATAATAAACTCAGAAAGCTTTCAAATGGATTATAATCATGGATTCCAGATTTCGAGTCTGAGTAACATAGTTCAATCATGATCCCAGATTTTATTGTAAATCATATGAGGTGAAAGTAGAGTGATTTTGAAGAGTAAGCACGAAGCAATCTGTGATCGAAGTTTTCAATAATCCTAGGTGTTTAATAAGGTATATCGTATATTACCGTACAGATAAATTGTTTGAATTCAAAAAATCTAGGACCATAATTGTAGTGTTACAAGTGAATGCTAAAGTGTTTAGTTTCATCACTACGGCTGAGTGAGAAAGTAGATTCTACTGTCCGGTTTCCATATCCAACATTCACCTTATATTCACCTAAGAATCCATAAAAGCTATATGAACCATATTCATCTGTCACCCCCTTAATCTCCCCAGTTTCCCATTCTTTCAATAGATTATCGACCACTTCACCCGCCGGTAAGTTCTTAAAATTTTCATCGGTTAAACACATTTCGTAACAACCTTTAGGGTGAAGAGCTGTCCACAGCATTATCCCATTCACCGAAGGATGCGAAAACCCTTCTCTCAATACTTGTTCTAGGTAAGCAGCCTGCAACTCTTTACCAACTTTACTGCTGATATCAACTTCCGTTAGCCATATGGGGAGTCTTAGTGTAGCTAACTTGTCAAGCACGGATCGCATTAGAGGAAGGTTTGGTATCGTAAAATGACTCTCTAAACCAATTCCATTCATGTACATGCCGCCACGTTCAAGATCTCTTTTTCTTTCGATGAAAGTGTCAACCGTCGATTTAACATCACTGCAGGTTTCCACTACATTGAATTCATTCATGAATAGGGTTGCTAAAGGGTCTGCTTTGAAGATTTTTTGGAAATGTAAAGATGAGGATTCGAATAAGGAAATTATTGATTCCTATTCTACTCCGTGAAATCTTTACAACGGTAGCTCATATGCTCAATATTATTGAGTGATGAATGAGAAATTGATGCTCAAAGAAAGAAGGTTGGAATAAAGTAAGGAATGAGAAACCCCATTATCCCATATTGATGAGATAAATGAAGTGAGAAATGTTTATATACACTTACCCACATAATTGTCATTGAATGACTTAACTCTTGGTTGGGGTGCACAATGTGGATGATGCAAATATTTGGACCAATTGAGCCATTTATGGGCTTGCGAATATCTTACCCGTTGCGAATAATTTTTCCTTAATTTATTTTTTGAAAAAATCCAGAAAAGAGTTTTAATTCAAAATTAAATTTGAATTAATTAGCAGTTGACTGCTCTGGATAATTAGAGAAGTAATTGTTAATTATGGTATTTAATTTGAATTAAATACCAGATAATTGACAATTAATCCCGGATTTTTTGGATTTTAATTCGGGAAAGTCTGCTCACTGTTGCCCTAATTTCCACTATAAATATGAGGTTGATTTCTCAGTTTTAAACACATCAAAAACATCTCACATCTCTCAAAATGTGTTTTCTCTCCTGCTTTTTATTCTGGTGACTGGCAAAGGCAAGAACGGTTCGGGAACTCAACAAATGTGCTTTTGTTGAAGTTCTTCTTGTTGTTGTATCTTGGGAGACAGACTACCAATAAACTCAGCACCACGGAGTGGCAGAAAATCTGTCTTAAGGAAACTGCATTTGGGCAGACCTCAACATGATTCCGATTTATCAAAATCAAATGGGTTTGATCGAAATTTATTTTATTTATTTTTCGTTCTATTTTATTGTTCGTTTAAATAATAATAATAATTTTATGTTATTTAATTTTATTATTATCTTCTTGGATTAACCACTTATTGTCCAACAATCTTAAGACAGATTTATTCGTATGGGGAATTATTTCCTACCGTTTTAACGAGTTTACTTGATCTTCCAATCAATAATCAAATAAACTTAAATCAAAGAATTAATTCATTTTGAAGAATTAAATTGCTTTGATATTAATGTTTGAGTTTTAGTGCCACTAATCCCAATATTTAAGAGAAATAAATCAGTAAATTTATTTTTTGATAGAATCTTGCGTTGATTCTATTTTGTAAAAGAAATAAATTATTAGATTTATTTTCTTAAAGAATCTTCTATGGTTCCAACTTAGAAATAAATCATTGAATTTATTTCATGTGAAGGTTGAAATTTGAGATATAGAAGATAAATTTGTTTTCAGGAATTTAATTCCTACCGTTATAACAGATTTACTCGATCTCATAAAGAGAACAAATTTGTTTTAACAGAATTTGTTAGTAGAAGTAACATTGATTACTAATTCTACAATGTTTGATTCGACCAAGGTCTTGAATCAAAGCATAGAAGAATGTTGTTCTCTATATTAAAATTCTTAAAGCCTATTCTGATATATTTTATGAAATATACAGTGTTTGAAACTGGCTTAAGAATTATGAAGGTCATTGGACCATAAATGGAAGTTGTTGATGCTAAGAAATTCTTGGTGATTGATTCAAAAAAAAAATTATAGTGAATCAAAGGCAGTGACTAAATTGATCAATTAAACTTGAATGATTTCAAGAACTTCCATAAACGGGTGATTGAAAGAAAATTTGAAAGTGCATGTCTAGGATTGGTTCTTTGAAAAGACTTGGTTCTTAAGTGTGCCTAGTGCACCACCTCTCTTATCATAAGTTACCTACCTGGTGCATTATTTATTATTATTCTTTCAATTAAAACCTTGTGAACTTTTATTTTAGGATTTTAGTAACTAAAATCCTATCGCTTAACAAAAGTTAGAAATTATAATTTTGTTTATGATTTTTAGTCTTTGACTAAAATTCTGATAATTAACAAATTTATAATATTTTGATTGTGACTATGTGACACAATCAGTGAAATTCATGTGAAAGAATTTCAAAATATGACAACAAAGATGTTGTATATTTGATCATAATGAGCTTGATCAAAAGAATATCATCCTAGTGCTAGAGAGGATGCGGTAAATATTATTACCATCTTTTGCCAAACAAATATTATTATGAAAATATTGCTAGAGCAAATATATTGAAAGTCAAAAATGACTTCAAGTCGCAAAATAGGCGGTGTATCTCAAGAAGCTAAATTTCATGAAGAAATGCTTAAATTGTTATGAGATATGGAATAAGTCTTTTGGACTGTACTTCCAGATGAGGAAAATATTATGATAAAATTTTTGTCATAATAATTGATATGATGAACAATTGTTTGAAGGAAATTTATTATCTTCATGATAGAATAATTTAATTTTGCTTAAAAGCAACGCTGATATAAGAAAATTATTCCTTATAAGAAGGATGTTGAAACTCAAATTAATTAATTTGAGTAAAAACTCTATGTGAGTAATGTTGCAACATCCAAAGGTACAATAATTTTGAAGATAACTTCTAAAAGAATTAAATCTTCAAAAATGTGTCTAACATGTCGGGGTTGTTCTATCAACTAAGTGCGAGACACCATATGAGTTATGGAAGGAAATGAAACCTTCCTACAACTACATAAAAATGTGGGGGTGTCACGCCAAGGTAATATTCCATTACCAAAGAAAATGGAAATAAGTGGACTATATTCTCATTGGCATGTGAAACATAGCAACGAATATCAATTTTTGTAGAAAAAATATGATAATGAAAAAGAATGACTCATTCTTTTGCACTTCCCAGAGAAGTTGATCCAAGTATCGAAAAACGAACTATGGATATGAGAAAGAGTCCACATGTTCAACAAACAGTTGAAACAAAAATATTGTCATGATGACAAGTAAATGTGACAAATGATGATATGTCAAATAGACTAGGATATATGGTCATATATTGATGACGTACAATGAAATGGTAAATATACCAAAGACCTATCAATTCAAGATTGATATGGAAAATATGATATTGATAGATTTGATTTTGGGTATCCAAATCAAACAATCACTTGAATGTCTCATATTGACAAAGTCACACTATATGGAAAAAGAAGTTTGGCCAGGATGTTTTTCGGCATAGCCAAAACTCCAAATACGAGCCAATACTTATTGAAATGGAATATGCAAATGTCATATACAATCTAAGTGAATTGTATTAGACAAAGTAGTGCTTTCACTATGAGCAGTTTAAGCAGATTCACAAAATAAATCCAAGGTCAAACCCTAGATAATAATTGTGAGAATTTTGAGATATCTTAGAGATACTCAAGATTATAAAGCATTATTCCATAAATATTCTTCGATATAAGTGAATAGGTTCACATCGAATGAATAAGTTATGTCATTTGTTTCTCAAGACAAACGTTTACAACCAGATTCAAAATAGAATCTGAGTTTGAGATACAAATAATTCTGGAAAAAGTCAAAGGACTTTAAAACGTCTTGGAGAATACTCATAAATGGCCTGAGCATGTGCCAACAATGTTTATTGGTAGAGCACATAGTTTTATGAGCAACGGTAATTTGAGACATATGGGTCTTTAATATAATACCGTTAAATAACTGATCTCAAATAGAGTTATCGTTACTGATTTGATAAAATCAAAGGATAACATTGTGGATCCACTAACCTAGGGTTAAATTGAGATCAAGTTGAGAAAACATCTAAAGGAATGTGACTAAAGCCCATGAAAAATAAAGGCGCTATGTGAAGGAAAAACCCTACCTAGCTGACTGGAGATCCCAAGAACTAGGTTCAAAGGGACAACCTAATTACATAGACCTGTGCGGTCACTGTGGGGGTTCCTCTCCCAAGTCCATTCCTATGATGTGAACAGTGACAAGAATTTGGTAAAGGTTAAGCAAAAGCTTTTAATGACCATTATGTGCTTTGGTGAGCCGAGCAACATAAGTCACCTATGTTAGAGTGAAGTGGGGCCGCTTCAAAGAGACTATTGGGCATAGTTCTCTCAAACTCTCGCAGAACCAGGAGATGTCCACGGCCATAGGGGCATAACCATAAGAGCTGTATCTCTTGTCAGAGAGATAGGTGTGTGAAGTATGTCATCATTTACACCAACGGCTGACAGTTCAAGGACATCACGTCTACCGATTAGTTAGTAAAGTAAATATACTTTCACAAGGGAAGGTTCAAAGGTGAACACCTACCTATCCTATGCATCTATCAATCGTAGAGCCTATCACCACACTGTGCCAAAATGTTTTGATAAAAACATCAATTTCATTCATGTGGGGGATTGTTGGAAAATAGTGAGCAAATGACCATCTTTGAAGCATTTTTTGGAAATGTAAAGATGAGGATTCGAATAAGGAAATTATTGATTCCTATTCTACTCCGTGAAATCTTTACAACGGTAGCTCATATGCTCAACATTATTGAGTGATGAATGAGAAATTGATGCTCAAAGAAAGAAGGTTGGAATAAAGTAAGGAATGAGAAATCCCATTATCCCATATTGATGAGATAAATGAAGTGGGAAATGTTTATATACACTTACCCACATAGTTGTCATTGAATGACTTAACTCTTGGTTGGGGTGCACGACGTGGACGATGCAAATATCTGGACCGGTCAAGCCCTTTATGGGCTTGCAGATATTTTACCCGTTATGAATAATTTTTCCTTAATTTATTTTTTGAAAAAATCCAAAAAAGAGTTTTAATTCAAAATTAAATTTGAATTAATTAGCAGTTGACTGCTCTGGATAATTAGAGAAGTAATTGTTAATTATGGTATTTAATTTGAATTAAATACCAGATAATTGACAATTAATCCCGGATTTTTTGGATTTTAATTCGGGAAAGTCTGCTCACTGTTGCCCTAATTTCCACTATAAATATGAGGTTGATTTCTCAGTTTTAAACACATCAAAAACATCTCACATCTCTCAAAATGTATTTTCTCTCCTGCTTTTTATTCTGGTGACTGGCAAAGGCAAGAACGGTGCTTTTGTTGAAGTTCTTCTTGTTGTTGTATCTTGGGAGACAGACTACCAATAAACTCAGCACCACGGAGTGGCAGAAAATCTGTCTTAAGGAAACTGCATTTGGGCAGGCCTCAACATGATTCCGATTTATCAAAATCAAATGGGTTTGATCGAAATTTATTTTATTTATTTTTCGTTCTATTTTATTGTTCGTTTAAATAATAATAATAATTTTATGTTATTTAATTTTATTATTATCTTCTTGGATTAACCACTTATTGTCCAACAGGTTTGGTATCGTAAAATGACTCTCTGAACCAATTCCATTCATGTACATGCCGCCACGTTCAAGATCTCTTTTTCTTTCGATGAAAGTGTCAACCGTCGATTTAACATCACTGCAGGTTTCCACTACATTGAATTCATTCATGAATAGGGTTGCTAAAGGGTCTGCTTGATGTGCAGTCTCGTAGAAATGCAAGGATGCATCAGGTCCTAGTCGTTGCTCATAAAAATCCTATTGGAGCATCTCGTTGCTGACATCCCAGAGTATGAATTCTTCGTTGTACTTGCTCATTAAGCTTTGTATCCTAGAGTTAACAACTGCTTGTAGCTCAGGGCCCGTAAGGTTCCGAACCCATGCTGGCGTGTATTTGGGGTCTTCCCAGAATATGTTGTGGCCTCTTGTTATTATTTGATGAGCTCTAACAAACTCCAACATATGGTCGGCTGTGGTATAGTTGATCTTTCCTTGATCTGGTTCTGTTGCATACCATTTCAGTTCATTTTCGAACACGGATGCATTGAATCGTTCGACAAACCATTTCTGCATCATCAAAGAAGGGCATTAATTATCAATGTTACTTAATAAAGTATCATTATCTGACATATCGGAAGCTGTCGCTTTGGATACCTGATAGGGCAAATTTCCAAGAATGGTGTGTGCAATTGCAGAACCAAATGGAAAATCCTTTGAGACTTGGTCTATTGTTATTGCTGCTCCTTGCAACCTATTTCCTTGTTGGTCAGAAACATGTATCATTACAGCACGCTTCCTTTGCTGGAATTCTTCATTGGAAAGAGAAACATAAGGTAGCTAGAATCGAAAATGGAGTACAAGAAATGTGTCTGAAACAGTAATTACAGTGTTAATTATGTATTGCTGGTTGATCCTCCATTCCTCATCAGTAAATGGCTGCAACGAGGAGCTAGCAATCGTTATATCAATGTCTTTACCGTCTGAATTCTGCATATCCAAGACATAAGAAAAAGGGTATTAGAGTTAGAAGTAAGATCAATAAAGCACTCATGAGTTGCTGCTCAACTTTTGAAAGCCTATACATATATTGCTTTGAGTACAGGTTCACCTGGAATAGTAGTAAAGACAAATTTGAAGGCGAATCAAGAACAAATCCGCCTTTGAGAAACGTCCAACATCCATCCTTAGCCAAAACAGTTCCTATGCAATCGTATGTTCTGTTTTCAGTCTTCAAGCTTGCCCTGATCAGAGCTGAATTTGAACCTTTTATTTTGATCCAGGCTGTTATGTACCAAAACATAGTAAGCTGGGGGTCACACTCATAGTATATGCCAAAAACATGTCGGCTGGAGTCAACACGAACTTTTTATAAAATATAAATAATAAAAAAACAGAAAATATAATAAAAATAATAAAAAATTAAAAAAACAAAAAGTAACAAAACATGGGATGAGGGAAACGGTTGTTGGAGTTGAGGGGGAGTGTTTCGGTTTGTTAGGATAGGGATTTGGTAGAGATTTTTTAGGGATAAAGTTTGATAGAGTTCGGGACTTTTGATTTGAATCCCTTTAAAAGGGATTCAATCGGGCAGTGAAGGGGGAGCTTCATTGGATACTGGAATCGGCGGCGAAGAGCTTGAATCAAGGGTTTGATCCGAAAATTGGAGGCAATCGGGGAGAAGCATAAAGGTAAATTCGCTTTTGAATCTCGTTTTCTTGATCTTTGTTGTTGGTTTGATTAGTTTCGGTGATTCATGTTTGGTTTTAGATATTGTTTAGTTGGCTTGGATGACCGAAAGAAGATTTTAGGGTGTTTCTTAGTGTTTTTAGGCGTTTTAGGGTGTTTCTTCGATTTCCGGCAGTCTCGACGGCACCGGAATTGATCGTCGGCGTTGAAAATGCTGTCGGAGGAGCGGCTGGAACCTCCGTTGCGACGGCCGGTGAACTCACCGAAACAGCGTCGGACGGTGGTGGAACAGATCGAGGGGCGATTTGTGCGGCGGCATGTGGCCGTGTTCTTCGTGTTCATCCTTTTTTTTGGATGAACACGCATGAACACCAAGCGGATTCAAGGTGTTTGATCCTTTGTGGGGCTTTTTTCTGGGCTTGGGGTGTTAGCCTCAAAGAGTTTCTAAGGTGGTGAGTCAAGCCGAGTTGGTCTCGGTGCAAATGGCCGAGCCAACTCGGTACAGGGGGGTTTTGTTGCAAGGTGAAACGGCGCCGTTTAGGGCGCGGGCACGCGGGTCGGATCCGGGTTCAACCCGGATCCGCGCGTTTCTGAATGGGTAGGGGTTATTTGCTTCATTAGTCCTCCTAGGTTTAAGCTGTTATTCAATTTAGTCCCTAAACCTTCAATTAATCCCTTAAACCTTTAGATTCCATTCAATTAGGTCCATTTTTACCCTAATTAAACCCCTAGGATTAAAATTAATTAATTTTAGACTTTAATTAGGATAAAAATTAATTTTAAGACTTAAAAATTCCCCTAATTAGAATTTAATTTAATTTTTAAGATAATTTAAAATTAATTTAACCTAGTTATGATCTAATATAAGATTAATTTGACCCCTAAAACTTAAAAATTAGACTTTAATTAGGTTTATTTTAATTCTTAAAATTTAGAAAATAATTTTAATTAATTATTTTAATTAATTTTGATTAGTTTCTAAGATAAGTTTTAAAATTAACCCAACTTAATTAGGTCTAGTTTAGCCTTTGAATTTTAAAACTTAGATTCACCAATTAGACTTTAATTAGGTTTAATTTAATTCTTAAAATTTAGAAATAATTTTAATTAATTATTTAATTAATTTTAATTAATTTCTAAGATAAGTCTTAAAATTAGCCTTTAATTAAATCTAATTAACCCCAATTAAACCTTTAAACCTAAAATTCACCAAATTAGACTTTAATTAGGTTTCAATTAAAATTTAAAGTTAGGAAAATTTAATTAAATAGTTAATTTAATTAAAAATTTCTAAACTTTAAAATTAATTACACTTTATTAAATCTAATTCATCGTTCAAAGTTTGCTCTTCCTTTTATCTTTACCAGTGTAAGACCCTTTGTACTCACTTTTGATCATTTTTGATGTAATTTGTACTCTCATATTCTAAAATAAAAATATCAAGTTCCTTTACTTCGTTTTATTTAATTATGTTTTATTTTAAGTGTTGCATGACATATTTTTAGAGAGATCACTTAATAAATATTTAGTTAATTAATTTAGAGCCCTCTAGGACTAGTCGTTTTAATTAATTAATTAATTAATTGAATAGGGAGATAATTAGTAAATAATGATATTTAAATCTTATATCTCGGATATACTAAAGAGACTGATGTTTTGACGCACCATGATGTTGGCCTAAAGAGTGTACCTTGGTATCGAATTCATGTGCTATTAAAACTTAGAATTTTGATAAAATAACTTAGGCTTAGAATTAAATAAAATCGATAGGTAAACAACTAGCAACATTAGTAACTTAGGTTTTAACACTTAATCAATGGAGCCTTTGTAGGATTAGAACTTAAAATGAACAAGATAAAAACGGTCATGTATTTTCTCTTAACCTTTTGAGGCGGAAGTTACATTCCTTTGAATTTGGGTGAGGTTTCCTATCTAGAGGACGTCTTGTTCAACCCAAGTTTAAAGGTGATGTAATTTCTAAATCAAAAGGATATCCTCAATTCAAATAATGTTTGATTAACAATGGAGAATTAAATTAATATTAATCTTTAAAATATCAAAATGCCACGTGAAATTAATAAGGTACCAATTTTTGGGCGTTTGTAAGGGCCGTCCTTACACGTAACCGACTCCCAAACCTAAAAGTTTTTAAATGAATCTCTGGTTTGTTTTATGGTGTCTGGCCTACCAAAGTGGCCGGTGACGACTCCAAATCATTTTAAAATTAAATTATATATTTTTTCTAAAATTTGGATTTCTCAATATTAAAAGCGATGAAGTTCATATTTTTCAAAACTAATCGTCAAACTACTTTTCACCTAAATAAGTGTTTTTAAAGAGGTCACGACAGCTGCGACTTTGTATGTTCCAAAAAATCCAAACCTTAAACATTGCCAAATGCTGGGGCACGGGTATTGTAGTGTGATATGCCTGTTCAACTATGTTGTCGATTATTATTTTCAAGCATCCATGTTTAATTTAATATATGCATTCGATAGTTCGATACATATATGTAACCAATATTCAACTGATAACATAGGTTGACACCATGGTATACCAAAAGGGAACCAAGAAACAGACTCGAAATCGATCCGGAGAACTTAACTGGAGAAGCAGTAAACGTTGCCCATCGTGAGATTCTGCAAGACAAAAGCTGGAGTGTAAAAACCAGTTGCAGTTTCTCCGATAATGCTCGGTCGCAAAATCGGAGACTCATCTTTGAGAATCCCTCCTTGGTATAGTGGCCCCTCTGGCTGTGCTTTACACTGAAAACCAACAATAATAATCAATAGAGAATGGTCTCATTGAACAAACCATTTCAGCATATCCACAGTTTACCTCAGTGTAAGCAGTGAAATCATATAAAGGTCCATCTGCAACAACAAAAAGAAAAGGAACCCACTTTAGTAAATCCCATTAGATGCTTTGTACAGCAAAACCAATCGTAGAAAGTGAGAGATTACCATATGAAGCAGCCAAGGAACAACAACTAAGAAGAAAGAAGAAAACCCAGAAACCACCCAAAACAGGAAAATCTTTCATGTTTCTTATATTATATTGGAAAAGCATTGCCATTGAACAGATGCTGAAGCTTCCATTATATAGCAAAGTTGTTCACTTAAATGCAAACCTAAAGAATAATGAAGATTTCGATTTTCGAAGAGGTAAAGAAAGAAGGGGGAGTGTACTTAATTAAAAGCTTGTGTGGTGAGAATCACAAGGGAACAGTGACAGGCCTATGAACACACCTGTGCCTTGCTCACATGTTTTTACTCAACAGCAAAAGGAGGTTTCATAGGATGTGAACTTATATAAATAGACGAACAATTAATTCTTTTGGGATTGCTTTAACTTGTCCTTGCTTAATCTTTAGTCTCCTTTGCCTTAATGAAGATTTGGATTGTTGTTAAGAAGTAAATGATGAGACAAAGTTAGTGTCTTTATCTGAGTTTTGGTTGGTTGCAACGCAAATTGCATAGTGCAAACTCTGGTTTTTGTCTGGTGTCAACACGAATTGAATGATAATAATAATAATAATAATAATTAATTAATATATAAATAATAATAAATATTTTTAAAAAATAATAAAAAAAAATCGAAAAAACAGAGTTTGTAATCGTGTAGCCGGATTCTTGGGGATTTTCGGTTTAGAGGGATTAGATTTGGTGGTGATGAGATAGTGTTTGAGTTGATGTAGGTTTGTTAGATTGAATCCCTTTAAATAGGGATTCAATCGTTTGAGTTAGGGGAAAAAACAAGATTCAATCGATTGGAGGAGAAGTTTTGGATTGGAAGCTTGAACCGAACTGGAATCGGGAGTTCTTGGAATCAGAGGGGAATCGAAAGGAACTCGATCGGAGTGTTGAAACATCACCGGCGCACAAGAGATAAGTTGGTTCTGTTTTTGTTTGGTTTGAGGTCTTATTTTCGATTCGGTTTTGATGCAGAGGATTTTTGGATCAGTTTAGGTTTTTTAGGGTGTTGTTCATAGGTTTAGGAGTAGTTTTTGACCTATTTTGGGAGTTTTGGGTTGTTGAGATCGATTTTGGGGTGTTTTAGTTGTTTTTAGAGGTGTTTTAGGGTGGCCGGCGCTATCGCCAGCGTCGGATTTTATCTCCCGCGTCGAAGGAAACGACGGGACGGTGGCCGGCGAACTCACCGGAGCGACTCCTCACGGTGGCGCTTCGGATCTAGCGGGGGGTACGCGATGGTTCCTCACCGTGTTCTTCATGTTTTTCGTGTTCATGAAGAACACTAAAGAACACCATGCAAATTCAAGGTTTTTGATCCGTCTGAGGCTTGATTTCTAGAAAAATTATGTTAGGCCGAAAGGATTTTTAGCCCACTGAGTCCACCGAGTCAGGGGCTCGGTTCATTTGACCGAGCTAACTCGGTGGGATGGATCTTATCTCACGACAAAACGCTGTCGTTTTGGGGCAATCGGGTACGCGGGTCAGATTCGGGTTTAACCCGGATCTGCGCGTTTCGAGTGATTTTGGGTTATTTGCTTCTTAGGTCCTCCTAGGTTTAAGTAGTTTTGCAATTTAGTCCCTAAAACCCCCAATTAGGTCCCTAAAGCCTTAGATTTTACTCAATTAGGTCCCTAAACCCCTAATTAGACCCCTAGGATTACAATTAGTTAATTTTAGACTTTAATTAGGATAAAAAAATTAATTTTAAGACTTAAAAATTATTAATTAGGTTCTAAAATAGAATTTAATTTAATTTTTAAGATAATTTAGAATTAATTTAATCTAGTTAGATCTAATATAAGATTAATTTGACCCCTAGAACCTAAAAATTAGACTTTAATTAGGTTTAATTTAATTCTTAAAATTTAGAAAATAATTTTAATTAATTATTTTAATTAGTTTCTAAAATAAGTTTTAAAGTTAACCCAACTTAATTAGGTCTAGTCTAGCCTTTAAACCTTAAAACATTCACCAAATTAGACTTTAATTAGGTTTAATTTAATTTTTAAAATTTAGAAAATAATTTTAATTAATTTCTAAGATAAGTCTTAAAATTAGCCTAATTTAATTAGATCTAATTAAACTCCAATTAAACCTTTAAACCTAAAATTCATCAAATTAGACTTTAATTAGGTTTTAATTAAAATTTGAAGATTAGGAAGATTTAATTAAATAATTAATTTAATTAAAAAATTTCTAAACTTTAAAATTAATTATATACTTAATTAAATCTAATTCATCTTTTGAAGTTTGAATTCTAGTCCCTTTTTGTCTTTACCAATACAAGTCCCTTTTGTATTCACTTACGATAACAATTTTGATGTAATTTATACTCCCATGAATCCAATAAAGATATCGAGTTCCTTTACTTTGTTTTATGTTTTATTTTAAGCATTGCATGACATATTTTAGGGAGGTCACCTAATAAATATTTAGTTAATTAATTTAGAGCCCTCTAGAACTAGTCGCTTTAATTAATTAATTAATTAAATAGGGAGATAATTAGTAAATAATAGTATTTGAATTTTATATCTCGGATACACTAAAGAGGCTGATGTTTTGACGTACCATGATCTTGGCCTAAAGAGTGTACCTTGGTATCGAATTTATGTGCTATTAAAACCTAGAATTTTGATAAAATAACTTAGGCTTAGTATTAAATAAAATTGATAGGTAAACAACTAGTGACATTAGTAACTTAGGTTTTAACATTTAATTAATGGAGCCTTCGTAGGATTAGAACTTAAAATGAACAAGATAAAAATGGTCATGCCTTTTGAGGCGGAAGTTACATTTCTTTGAATTTGGGTGAGGTTTCCTATCTAGAAGACGTCTCGTTCAACTGAAGTTTAAAGGTGATGTAATTTCTAAATCAAAAGGATATCCTTGATTCAAATAATGTTTGATTAACAATAAAAAATTAAATTAATTAATTAAAATTATTTCCTAAATTTTAAGAATTAAATTAAACCAAATTAAAGTCTAATTTTTAGGTTCTAAGGATTAAATTAATTTTATATTAGGTCTAACTAGGTTAAATTAATTTTAAATTATCTTAAAAATTAAATTAAATTCTATTTTAGAACCTAATTAAGGAATTTTTAAGTCTTAAAATTAATTTTTTATCCTAATTAAAGTCTAAAAATTAATTAATTTTAATCCTATGGGTCTAATTTGGGGAAAAGGGGACCTAATTGAAGATTCAGGGACTAAAATGAATAACAACTTAAACCTAGGAGGACCTAGGAAGCAATATTCTCCTATTCGAATAGAAACACGCGGATCCGGGTTGAACCTGGATCCGACCCGCGTACTCGCGCCCTGAAACGGCATCGTTTCACACTGTACCAAAACCCCCTTACATCGAGTTGGCTCGGCCATTTGCACCGAGACCAACTCGGCTCGACTCAGCAACTCAAGGGATTCTCTGAAGCAAACACCTTGGAGCCCAGAAAACAGGGGTTTTCCGGATCAAACAAGGCTTTTAGCAAAGAACATGATGAATGTTCTTCATGTTCATGAAGAACATGAAGAACACGGTCACCCTCCACCGTGCATGCCGCCGTTCGATCCAAACAACCACCGCCTGGCGTCGCTCCGGCGAGTTTGCCGGTCGTCGCAATAAAGATTTCGGCCGCTCCTCTGACACCATTTCCGACACCGGAGAAGGTTTCCAACACCGGCGAATCATCCGGTGACCCTAAAACCCTCTAGAAACAACTAAAAACCCCAGTTTAACAACCCAACACCGATCTAAACTAACCCTAAACACCTAAAGTATACGATTACTACCCCAAACCAACCAAAAAACCAAGCTTCCAGAATTTAATCAATCAAAACAAAAGATGAAACCGAAAAGCTTACCTCAAATTTCCGGCCTCCAAAACAGAGATTGCTTCTACTCCTAACTTCGATTTCAGCGCCAATTCAAGCCTCCAATCTCTAGATTTCCCCCTTCCTCTGCCGATTTCCATCATTTATAGGATTCAAAACTAGAATCCTCCCCAAATCAAACTCCTACAAAACCCAAACTCTTCCCCTAAAATCTCTCCTTCCACACTCCCACGCAAATTAAAACCCTTCAAAATCGAAAATCTCACTCCACGATTCTTGTTTCTGTTTTTCGATTTTTTTAATTTTTGAATTTTTTTATATATTTTTTAAATATTTTATTACTTATATTTTTATTAATTATTAATTATTAATTATTATAAATAAAATTCGCGTCGATAACTCCTTTGCTCAATGCTGCGAAGCAGGAGATGGGCAAAGACTGAAAAACACGAATATTGTTAAAGCTCCGAAGCTTGAAGTTGTTCTTCTCATTACGAGATTCTTCAAACGAAATCTTGTGACGCAACTCGAGGTTGTTCTTCCTTCTGGAACTTTTCGTCTTTGGAATAACTGGAGCTGTTCTTCATATTATGAAATTCTCCAGGGTTTGAAGCTGTTCTTCTTATTACGAAATTCTTCAGACGAAATTCTTTAGACTTATCAAGTGATGGAGCTTGAGGTTGTTCTTCTCATTACGAAATTCCTCATCTCCGGGATCTGGAGTTGTTCTTCTCATTACAAAATTCTCCAGATAAGAGTGGTGAAATACGAGGTTGTTCTTCTTATTATGAAATTCCTCGCATCTCGTGGAATTTGGAGTTGTTCTTCTTATTACGAAATTCTCCAAACTCATCAAGTGGTGGAAATTGAGGTTGTTCTTCTTATTATGAAATTCCTCATTTCCGGAAGATCTGGAGTTGTTCTTCTCATTACGAAATTCTCCAGATAAGAGTGGTGAAATCCGAGGCTGTTCTTCTTATTATGAAATTCCTCGCATCTCGTGAAATTTGAAGCTGTTCTTCTTATTACGAAATTCTCCAAATGTAAGTGATAAAACGTGAGATTGTTCTTCTTATTACGAAATTCCTCATGTTACACCACTTCTTTCGGGACTCACACTGAAAAGACTGTCAATTTCTGTTTGTATCGAGACTCACGCCGAGAAGGCTGCCAACAGTGTTTATATCGAGACTCACGCCGAGAAGACTGCCAATAGTATCTTATATCGGGACTCACGCCGAGAAGGCTGCCAATAGTGTTTATATCGGGACTCACACCGAGAAGACTGCCAATTTTTGTTTGCATCGGGACTCACGCCAAGAAGGCTGCCAATAGTGTTTATATCGGGACTCACACCGAGAAGGCTGGCAATTTTTATTTGCATCGGGACTCACGTCGAGAAGGCTGACAAATTCTGTTTGTATCAGGACTCACGCCGAGAAGGCTGCCAGTTTCTGTTTGTACTGGGATTCATGCCGAGAAGGCTGCCAATAATGTTCGTTGTTGTTGATTTCTTTTAATCCTGTTTAACAGAAATATCGTGCATTGTTAGCATGCTTCTAATGCAAATATTCCTATTATGATGTATGAGTATTGCCTTGAAAGGCATGTATTATAAGTCAGTTCGCCACTCTGAAGGGACTAATTGACTCTTCTCCCTCTTTTCCGCATTCGAGGTTTTTATCTCACATAGCGAGGGCAACTTTTAATGATTGTCCTCTTTATAAAGTTGTTTTGAGGCGTTCTTTCGAGACAGATTTCATCTGAATGTCAGAACATGTCCGTTTATATTCTGTTATCTTGATCCGGAAAAACAAATTTTACCTGTAACTTAAAACATAGTGATGCCAAAAGATTTTTTATATTCATTAATTCATATTAATTCACTAGCATGATGCTTTGGATAGAATTGAAGGCTCGAAAAGAAAGAAATGAATATCTTTATTGGAGCTTTTCATAAATTCATGACAAGCGTGTAAAACAAACATGACAAAACAATTTGAAGAAAAAGGAAATGAACAAAATGCAAGTTCCCAAACGCTTATCACAAGCGATCATCCAAGCCTTTTCCCGAGATATAGATTTAAAAATGATCTACTTGTCTAACCATTCTTCAAATGAGGATCCAACTTTGCAAACGTGAAAATCCTTCCACATTGTTTGATAACCGAGAGGTACGAATCACCGGATGCCTATTTCATTCATTTGAGCCGCCATTCTTGGTTTTCGACCCAAATCCTCCGTTGGTATCAAGACGCCCTTTTCGGGTTTTCATCTTGACCCCTCCTTTTTCTTTTAATCACTTTTTTATGAGACGCCCTTTCGGGTTTTCGCTTTATTTTCTTTTTCTCTTTTTCTTTTCTCTTTTTTTCTCTTTTTTTCTTCTTCTCTTTTTTCTTCTTTTTCTTCAGGTGTAATATCTCTTAACTGAATCAGAATTCACCGGCTTACTTAATTCTTGTCCGTCCATTTCAGTCAAGATTAGTGCTCCTCCTGAGAAGGCCTTTTTGACAACATAAGGCCCTTCCCAATTCGGCGTCCATTTCCCTCGGAAATCTTGGTGTATAGGCAAGATCTTTTTAAGCACTAGATCCTCCTCTCGGAATTCTCGCGGTCGAACTTTATTGTCATAAGCTCGAATCATCCGCTTCTGATACATTTGGTTGTGATAGATAACTTTCAACCGTTTTTCTTCGATTAGATTCAACTGATCTAAACGAATCTGTACCCATTCTGCGTCGTCTAGCTTCGTTTCTGATAATACTCGAAGAGATGGGATTTCAACTTCTAGAGGTAACACTGCTTCAGTACCATATACCAAGGAATATGGCGTTGCCCTGGTAGAAATTCTAATCAAAGTTCGGTATGCAAATAAGGCAAAAGGAAGCCTTTCATGCCAGTCTCTGTATGTTTCAGTCATCTTTGATATGATCTTCTTAATGTTCTTATTTGTTGCATCAACGGCTCTATTCATCTTTGGTCGGTATGCTACAGAGTTGTGATAAATTATTTTGAACTTCTCATAAGTTTCTGTTATCAATCTATTGTTGAAATTGGTAGCATTATCCGTGATGATTCACTCTGGTAGACCATACCGACAAATAATCTTTTTCTTCAAGAACTTGCAAACTGTCGTTCTTGTGATGTTAGCATAAGAGACAACTTCTATCCACTTGGTGAAATAATCGATAGCCACTAGGATAAAACGATGCTCATTTAAAGCCTTGGGGTGAATCTGCCCGATTACATCTAGTCCCCAAGCAGCAAAAGGCCAATGCGAATTCATCGTATGTAACGGTACTGGCGGAGAGTTGAATTTACCTGTATAGATCTGACAATTGTGACACTTTTTGGCATATTCTATGCAGTCCCCTTCCATAGTAGACTAGTAGTATCTGTATCTCATTATTTTCCGTGCCATCGAGAAACCATTGGCGTGCGTATCGCAAATTCCATCAAGCACCTCTTCCAGAATACTTTTAGCCTCACGGGAATTAACACATCTTAGCAACACTTGATCTCTGCTCTTTCTGTATAAGACGTCGTCATCTAACACATATGCAATGGCCATTCTTCTGATTGTTTTCTTGTCAATGTCATTAGCTCCAAATGGGTAAGCTTGGAACTTGATGTATTGTAGAATATCAAAATACCAAGGATTACCGTCCTCTTCTTCCAAGTTGCAGCAATGAGCATATGTTTCATAGCTTTGCATCCGGATTAGCATCATATCCTCCGGTCTATTCGCTTGGAATATCGAGGCTAGTGTAGCTAAAGCATCTGCCATTTGGTTGTCCTTTCTAGGAAGGTATACAAATGTTATCTCTTCAAATTCTTCCATTAGTTCTAATATCAACTTTCGATATTCTATCAACTTCGTGTCTTTGGTTTCCCATTCTCCACGTAGCTGATAAATAACTAAGACTGAATCTTCGTATACCTTCAAGACTTTTATCTTTCTTTCTATTGCATCCTTTAATCCCATGACACATGCTTCATATTCAGCCATATTGTTAGTGCACAAGAATTCTAACTTGCTCGTGAGAGAGTAATGTATACCATCCGGAGATATTAATACAGCCTTGATTTCCCGTCCGAGGGCGTTGACTGCCCCGTCGAAATACAATTTCCATTTTTCCATTTCTTCAATGGAAACGGTCATTACATCCTCATCAGGAAAATCAAAGTTCAGAGGCTCATAATCATCCGAAGTTCTACTTGCAAGAAAGTCAGCTATGGCACTCCCTTTAATTGCCTTTTGGCTGACGTATACTATGTTAAATTCGGACAACAACATTTGCCATCGTGCTAATCTCCCAGTCAATGTGGGTGCTTCCATCAGAAACTTCAATGGATCGAGTTTTGATATCAACCACGTGGTGTGGTATAACAAATATTGCCTGAGTCGACGAGTAACCCAAACAAGTGCACAGCACATCTTTTGGATAAATGGGTACCGTACCTCACATTCGGTAAATTTTTTACTCAGGTAATAGATTGCTCTTTCCTTCTTTCCAGTATCATCATGTTTCCCCAGTACGCACCCCATGGAATTCTCAAACACCGCCAAGTAAAAGATTAATGGTCTTAGGAACTGGCGCCACCAATATTGGTGCGTTGGACAAATATTATTTGATCTTGTCCAATGTTTCTTGACATTCATCATTCCACTCACTTAGGTTGTTCTTCCGAAGTAATTTAAAAACGGGATCACATCTGTCAGTTAGCTGAGAAATGAACCGAGACACGTAGTTCAATCTCCCAAGGAAGCCCCGAACCTCTTTCTGAGTTTTTGGAGGTGGCAAATTTTGAATCGCCTTAACCTTATCGGGATCGATTTCGATGCCCCTCTGGCTGACCACGAAACCAAGTAGTTTGCCGGATGTAACCCCAAACGTACATTTATTAGGGTTAAGCTTTAGCTGATACTTTCGTAGCCTCTGGAACAACTTTTTCAAATCCTGCACATGTCCATCTTCTGTTTGGGACTTGGCTATCATATCGTTCATATAAACTTCGATTTCTTTGTGCATCATGTCATGAAACAGTGTCACCATAGCTCTTTGATACGTGGCCCCGGCATTCTTTAACCCAAAAGGTATGACTTTATAGCAGAACGTGCCTCAAAGTATGGTAAAAGTTGTTTTTTCCATATCTTTCGGATTCATTTTAATCTGATTATAACCTGAGAACCCATCCATGAAAGAGAACCATGAATGTCCCGAAGTATTATCCACTAGAACATCTATATGGGGTAGAGGGAAATTGTCTTTCGGGCTTGCCCTGTTCAGATCCCTATAATCCACACACATCCGAACTTTCCCATCTTTCTTTGGTACGGGGACTATATTTGCTACCCATTCCGGGTATGCTGCCACTTGTAAGAAGCCTGCATCGATCTGCTTCTGTACTTTTTCCTTGATTTTTAACAACATTTTTGGCCTCAGCCTTCTGAGCTTCTGTTGTATAGGCTTGCAATCTGGTCTAATGGGCAACTTGTGGACCACAATGTCAGTATTCAAACCAGGTATATCCTGATAAGACCATGCAAAGACATCCTTGAATTCTCGCAATAAGTCTATCAAATTTTGTTTTGCCCCTGGCGGAAATGCTACTCCGATCATGACTTCCTTTTTCTCTTCTTCGGTACCCAGATTCAGAGTTTATATCTCTTCTTTGTGGGGCATGATTTGCTTATCTTCTTACTCTACCAACCTTAACAATTCTTCAGGAAACTCGTAGTCCGCGTTATCTTTACATTCATTGATTTCTGTTAGACAAAAGATCATTTTCAAATCTATTTTGGGTTTAGGCCCAGAATCACTCATGCAATCATTGTTTAGGAACCTGCGAAGAAAATTTGTATAATTGGATGTGAATAATAAATGAATAAAGAAATAGATGAAGCGAATGAAAGAAAAGAAAAATGTTTGCCATTGAAGGAAAGGAAAAAATATCTTTATTTGCTAATGAAAAAAATGAAAGAGCCCTTCACAGAAAAATCTCCTATACTTGCGGGCGAAAGTACAGGGTGGTTTATGGCATTACTCTGTCTTGAAAACTATAGGTAAATCCTCTACATTCCAATTATTCAGAGTCTCTTCAGGGAGGCACGGACGAATTCTCTCCAGTAGATTCATCCTCGGGCCTTCACAAATTCCTCCCACCATTAAACCTTCAAAAGCTTCCCCGAAAATCTCTTCCTCTTGCAACCTAATAGCTTCCAAGCGATTCTTCTCCGCTTGTTCTGTGACATTCACAAATCCGTGAGAGATGAAGTCGATTTTTGCACTCAACGAGGCTGGCTTCTTAACTGTAGTCCTTCCATACTTATTCCAATATGCCTCAATTGAAAAGCCTAACCCGGCTTGCCCTTTCTTCATAACCATGGGCTTCGGGCGTAAGCTCCCTTGTAACCTTCTTCCTAGTCCTCTTCCAGCTTTGGCTCCCTTACCAAGAGTCTGCTTAACGGTCATTTATGTGCAGTCCGACAACCTTGGACATGGGAACTTTGTGCCTTCAGCAACGAATGCAGCGTTGATGAACTCCAAAGCCCTAAAAGAGTATTCTAACGCTTCCTCATTCGCTTGAACATATGGTGTATCTGTGGAGACGGATGCAATGATGTCCTCTTCTGCCCCGACATACACGAGCTTCCCATCTACTACAAACTTCAGCTTCTGGTGAAGTGATGACGGCACTGTCCCGGCAGAATGGATCCAAGGTCTGCCGAGTAGACAATTGTAAGTGGGCTTAATATCCATTACAACAAAATCTATATTGTATACGGATGGCCCAATTAGTAACGGTGCTTCAATTCTTCCCAACACATCTCTTGTGGTCTCATTGAATGCTCTGACCATATTCTGGTAGTTTTTCATGTGTGTAACATCTATGGGTAACCTTTGCAAAGTTGCCATAGGTAGCACGTTCAAAGCTGAACCATTATCGATTAGAACTCCCGGCACAACATGACCCTTACAGTGGGTCGTGATGTTTAAAGCTTTGATAGACCCATTCCACCATTCGGGATCCCATCATCAGTGAACGTTATATAATTGTCCACAGTGATATGATTAACGATTCGGTCCAACTTGTTCACTGATATGTCTTTCGGGATAAAGGTTTGGTTTAACATTTTCAATAGGGCGTCACGGTGCCCTTTAGAACTCAATAACAGATCGAGAATAGAGATCCTGACGGGTGGTTTTTTCAACTGCTCCACTATGTTGTATTCGCTGTGCTTCAAAAACCGTAGAAACTCATGCGCTTGCTCCTCGGTGACAGGCTCATTCACCTTCGGAGTCGGATCTGTGAAAATTTTCTTCTTATCAGTATGTTTAGTTTGGTCCTCTTCTTTTTCTTGAGCCGGTGAGTAACATCTCCCACTCCTCGTAAAATGTCCTACTTCATTCACTGGCTCTTATGTTTCTACTCTCTCAATGATTTCAAGTCTTCCTGGCTGTACCTCCTCAATAGGCTTCAAACTACTTAGCCCAGCTACACTCGCGGCATAATTCCATGGAACCCTTTGTGTGTCCTTGAACGGGAAGGGTGTTGGAAGGGTAATTACTATGCGAGGAGTATTTGCCGATCCAACCGAATTGTTTCCCCTTGGTCGAGACGAGATGACTAACGGCTTGTTTACACTGTATTTTGATCCGGCTTTTTTGGACGTGCATATGTCCACCACTTTTCGGCCACCTTCCTTCGCGAAGAACTCCACTTCCTTATTGTCCATCATCTCTTGTAGTAAATTCCTGAACTCACTACAATGTTGAATTGTATGCCCTTGTTCTTGATGGAACTCGTAGTACAAGCCTACCCTAGTAAATTCTTTCATCTTCATCCCTTGGCATATAAGCCTGTTATTGAATAACTGTTGAAAGATCCACTTTAACGGTGATCAAATCTCCGACACACTCATCTTAATCTGCCTCATTTGGTCTTCTTCAATCGTATTTACGCCTCGACCGCCATGGTTCGGAAATGGGTTTGTTGATACACTAGGTTCATCAAATTTCAAAACCCCGGCGTTCATCATATTTTGGACAATCTTCTTAAAGGCTGTGCAGTTCTCGATGCTATGTCCCTGAACGTTAGCATGGTATATGCACTGGGCCTCTGGGTCATACCAGTGTGGATAAAGGGGGTTGAGCGGTATGATGAAGTACGGGCAAATCATATCCGCATCATGTAGCTGAGTGTACAACTCAACATACGTAACTGGGATAGGTGAGAAATCTGGCCTTTCCCATTTTGAGTCTTTCTTATTCGGACCCTGCGAGCCACCTGCTCCTGTCCATGGTTTGGAAATCGTTACATTTCTCGGGGCTTCATACACGACAACATTATTCACCTCGTTGTCCTTCTTTTTGAAGTTCTTTTTAGAGCTGTTAGATCCTTCAACTCTCCCATTTTTGATAGCCGTCTCCACCAACTCTCTTGTAGCAACTATTTGAGAGAAGCTTTGCATTGACGTACTAATGAATAGATGATCGTACATCGGGCCCTTCAACGTTTCTACAAATATATGGGTTATTTCCTGCTCAATCAACGGAGGTTGCACCTGAGAGGCCAGATCTCTTCATCTGTGAGCATACTGTCGGAAGGTTTCATTAGACCTTTGCCCCATCTGTTGCAACATGACTCTAGTAGGTCCCATCTCCGACACGTGTTTATAATTTTCCATGAAAGCGTGATATAAGTCCTTCCATGACTTTATATTTTCTCGACTGAGTTATGTGTACCATCGGATAGCAGAACTCGTCAAGCTATCCTGAAAGCAATAGATCAGCAGCTTCTCATCCTTGCTAAAAGCGGCCATCTTCCGACAATACATCGTCATATGAGCGCTAGGACATGACGTCCCGTCGTACTTTTCAAAATCAGGCATCTTGAACTTCGATGGTAGGACCAAATCAGAAACCGAGCCGAGATCGAATACATCAGTGCTCTTATCAGTTGACCCCTGGATTTCCTGAATCTTTGCCTCGAGCGCCTTAAAGTGGTCAGCATATTTCTTCTCCATATCTTGTCGGATCTTTTCTACTTCACTTATGAAGTTGAGATCCGGGACCTCATCGACATTCAGAGTGAAGTCATCAACTTCCATGGGGTGACTCGTGGATGCCCCTACTACGTTGAGTTGCATTCTCCTTGGGACTGAATGCATTTCTGGTTGCCCTCTTATGTGAGTTACGGTGTCTGTCGCATCTCCCATCAATGCCTTGCCTTTCTCATCTTGTTTTGGGCCCAACAGAGCAACTATCTGACTGATAATATTTGTTCGAATTTTGGTGAAACCTTTAGTTTCTATAGTCTTTCGTCCATTGCTAACTTCCTGATGCGCGAACACGTCGAGTATGTGTATTGTATGTTCATAATTTTTAAAGTTCACTGCCATAAAACCTTTATTATTAAACTTTATTTTAATTAATAATGCACATGATGAATGAATGTATGAATGCATGAATGCAAGAGGGTATTAAATTCAAAAAATAATCTCTTAAAAATATCGGTTTGTCCAAAAAGGATTCACTACAAATTAAAGATAATCTACAGAAAATTGTTGGCCCTAATCCCTAAATTAGTTAACTCATGTAGCAGGCGTACGATGGCTTCTCCGTGCTTTTGCTCGACGTTCAGTTGGTTCAGAAGAGTTGTAGCTTCTCTAGACAATATCTGTACAAAAGATGCAATACTTCTGACTTGTCCCTTGAAGTTAACCAACTCATTATTCTAACTCTGGATCGTGCGTTGTACTGTTTCATACTTTGTCTTACACGCTTCTCCGGCATCTTGACACAAAGCTCTTTCGAAGTCGACTAACTTCTTTTGCAACTCTTGTACTTGACCCTCGAGCAAGATAATCTTTTGCTGAAGCCCCTCCTTTTCTTCTTGCATCTTAACCTTGTCTTCATTGTGATACCTAGCAACCAATTCTTCTAGCTGTGCTACCTGGATTGTCAACTCAAGGTTCTTTGCTTGCTCTTTGTCTGACATCTTCCTAGCTTTGTAACTTGCTTCTCTTGCTTCACGGCATTTCCTTTCGTAAAGCCTCTTGTAATCTTCCTTTTCCCTCAACGCCTTGTCCAAGCGGTCAGAACTATCCCCGATGCTTCTGTTTTCACCTTCCCTTGGGTATTTTCTTTTACGCCCCTCAGATACTTCTTGTGCCTCTCTGAAATCTCGACGTAACCTTTCGATCTGAAGTGTCATCTCTTTCTCTTTCCTCTCTTGCATCTGCACCTGGTACTTTGTGAGGTTCAACTCCTTCGTAAGTTCGTAGATCTTCTTCTCTTGTCTTTGATAATCTAAATCCCGATCTTCCTTGAGCTTCTCTAATGCTGATGGTGCTTCTAGGGCTACCTTGCTTGACGACGGTCCTTCATCCCTCGGTATTCCTCGAAAAACTCCATCATTCACCATTTAATCCCTCCATTCGTCATATCGGGCCATGACTTCGAACTCTCGATAAGGCTGAACTCTCCTAGGCGAATCCCAAGCTTTTACAATCTGAGCTATCTTGGATCTGTACCCTTCGTTTTGATAAGAATAGCTAAAACTTGTCATCCCCGCTGTGGTTGGTATGAACTGTCTCGACTCGAACTGCCTCGAGACTAGCAACGGGCAATAAGCTATTCCACCCCATATGCCCGCTAATGGAATCCAATCGCTGTCTCCGTACCGATACCGAAAAGTCGTCCCCCTATTCAACCAGCAGGCTTTCCAAACGATGTTTGAATCTGTCAAATCCCGGAAAAGATCGCTCTATTGGACTTCGGTCTTCTTCTCCAAAACGCAGCTCTTTAGGTGCTCTTTGATGGGTGAGTAAGTAGTCCTGAACCTTAAGGTTCTATACGAGGAGCTCTAACGATGGCCTCTGAACCATATCTCCAAAAGCTGTGCACAACCCCAAAATCTTCCTTCGCCGGCCCTTTTGCATGCGGTCAGTGATCTTTAAGTCTCGGCTAAAATAGCTGGAACCAGATTTACGCCTTTGAACAACCTCTCGAACAAACCAATTGTGGATGAGTCTATGTGCTCGGGAGTTCTGGGAAATAGCACCAACCCATAGATGCAAAGGGCGTAAATCCTTCTTGCTTTGGTGGGCTCTTCGCTGCTTGCGGCTATTAAATCCTTGAAAACCTTTCAACTCACTCTCTGCCTTTCCTCGCTCACGTCTTTGTGGTCATGACCCGTTATTTTCTGGTCTCAAAATTCTTTATCATTGTCGATGATCTGCATCAATTTCTTCTTGAACCCTGAATTGCTGTTGAGTTTAACATATATCCTATCGCTCTTTATCGCCGGACAATTGATCATAACTTCATACTCCTCTAACATAGGCATCATATCGATCTTCCCAAAGGTAAAACAGTTGTAAGCGGGATTCCAGAACTGCTCTATCGCTCTCATTAGGTGTCTGTCAATAGGAACCTTCACTAACAAATCAATGTCTCCAAACTCCTTCTTGAACTGCTCTTTCATGTCACCACTCCACTGTTCCCATATTTCTTGAACTTTGGAGAGACAATGACTCTGATTTGTGCTAATTCTGACATACCCTTTCAATGTTGAGACGCTCCCGTGCTGAACTGACTCTGACCATGTCTAGACTTTCATATTATCTTCGCCTATAATGATCCCTTCTGACATTTTTCGATACTTCTAACTTTACTATTTCCCGAATTAATACCCTTGCAAATGATATGCCAAGTAAATATAAAATACATAAAAGGATCAAAAAACGAAAATAGAAAGAAAATGTGTTAGTATGACGAATACAAAGATAAAATAAGGTAAAAAAAATGTGCTTAAAAATAACCATAAAGCAGTTCATAATGCAATGAAAAGTAACCAGAGAGCAGGCTAAATTGCATAAAAATAATCAGAGAGCAAGCTAAATTGCACAAAATAACCAGAGAGCATGTTAACAGAGAAATCCTAAGTTTGGCGGCATTTCGGCAGCATACCGCCTTATCTTATGGTCCCTGTCTAGCTCTAGAAGGGGTAGGTTTCTACTCTATATGCGGTTTTTGGTCTAGACACTGAGTTCCCGAACTGTCATTATCGCCTACTACGACGATAAGACATCGATTCGGTGGTATAGGTCCCTTACAACGGAGGTGAAGACCCCCACGATGCGTAAAGTTAGTATACCAGAAGCAGATAAAAATTCGAAACTCGGAGCTGGAGAGCATCACGTCGGATAATATCTAACTCCCACTTAAGGGTAAAAGCTCGGGTCGAGAGCTTATGCATAAATGACAAATATATCACAAAAGTAAAAAGCTATCCTCATTCAAATAATGTTCATTTAACAATAAAAAATTAAATTAATATATATCTTCAAAATGCCGAAATGTCACGTAAAATTTAAAAAAGTTAGGCCTGACTCACAAAAAATATTTTTTTAGTTCCCCAGCGGAGTCGCCAAGCTGTCGCGACCTCTTAAAAAACACGAATTTAGGTGAAAAGTAGCTTGACGATTAGTTTTAAAAAAAAATCTGAATTTTCACTTTTAATCTTGAAAAGATTAAATTTTAGAAAAATATATAATTTAATTTTGAAAATTGATTGGAGTCGCCATCGGCCACTTTGGTAGGCCAGACACCATAAAACAAACCAGAGATTCATTTAAAAACTTTTAGGTTTGGGAGTCGGTTACGTGTAAGGACGGCCCTTACAAACGCCCAAAAATTGGTACCTTATTAATTTCACGTGGCATTTTGATATTTTAAAGATAAATATTAATTTAATTCTCCATTGTTAATCAAACATTATTTGAATTGAGGATATCCTTTTGATTCAGAAATTACATCACCTTTAAACTTGGGTTGAACAAGACGTCCTCTAGATAGGAAACCTCACCCAAATTCAAAGGAATGTAACTTCCGCCTCAAAAGGTTAAGAGAAAATACATGACCGTTTTTATCTTGTTCATTTTAAGTTCTAATCCTACAAAGGCTCCATTGATTAAGTGTTAAAACCTAAGTTACTAATGTTGCTAGTTGTTTACCTATCGATTTTATTTAATTCTAAGCCTAAGTTATTTTATCAAAATTCTAGATTTTAATAGCACATGAATTCGATACCAAGGTACACTCTTTAGGCCAACATCATGGTATGTCAAAACACCAGCCTCTTTAGTGTATCCGAGATATAAGATTCAAATACCATTATTTACTAATTATCTCCCTATTTAATTAATTAATTAATTACAGCGACTAGTCCTAGAGGGCTCTAAATTAATTAACTAAATATTTATTAAGTGATCTCTCTAAAAATATGTCATGCAATACTCAAAACATAATTAAATAAAACAAAGTAAAGGAACTCGATATTTTTATTAGAATCATGGGAGTACAAATTATATCAAAATTGTCATCATAAGTACAAAGGTACTTGCATTGGTAAAGATAAAAGGAAGAGTAAAACTTCAAGGTTAGATTTAATTAAGTGTGTAATTAATTTTAGAGTTTAGAAATTTTTTAATTAAATTAATTATTTAATTAAATCTTCCTAATCTTCAAATTTTAATTAAAATCTAATTAAAGTCTAATTTGATGAATTTTAGGTTTAAAGGTTTAATTGGAGTTTAAATAGATCTAATTAAATTAGGTTAATTTTAAGACTTATCTTAGAAATTAATTAAAATTAATTAAAATTATTTCCATATTTTGAGAATTAAATTTAACCTAATTAGAGTATAACTTGGTGAATCTAAGTTTTAAGGTTCAAAGGCTAAACTAGACCTAATTAAATTGGGTTAATTTTAAAACTTATCTTAGAAACTAATTTAAATTAATTAAATTAATTAATTAAAATTATTTCCTAAATTTTAAGAATTAAATTAAACTAAATTAAAGTCTAATTTTTAGGTTCTAAGGGTTAAATTAATTTTATATTAGATCTAACTATGTTAAATTAATTTTAAATTATCTTAAAAATTAAATTAAATTCTATTTTTGAACCTAATTAAGGAATTTTTAAGTCTTAAAATTAATTTTTTATCCTAATTAAAGTCTAAAAATTAATTAATTTTAATCCTAGGGGTCTAATTTAGGGGAAAAGGGACCTAATTGAGTAAAATCTAAGGCTTCAGGGACCTAATTGAGGATTCATGGACTAAAATGAATAACAGCTTAAACCTAGGAGGACCTAGGAAGCAATATTCCCCTATTGGAATAGAAACGTGCGGATCCGAGTTGAATTCGGATCCGACCCGTGTACCCACGCCGTGAAACGACGTCGTTTCACACTGTATCAAAAACCCCTTACACCGAGTTGGCTCGGCCATTTGCACCGAGGCCAACTCGACTCGACTCAGCAACTCAAGGGATTCTCTGAAGCAAACACCTTGGAGCCTAGAAAACAGGGATTTTCCGGATCAAACAAGGCTTTTAGCCAAGAACATGATGAATGTTCTTCATGTTCATGAAGAACACGGTCATCCTCCGCCGTGCATGCCGCCGTTCGATCCAAACAACCACCGCCTGGCGCCGCTCCGGGGAGTTTGCCGACCGTCATAATAAAGATTTTGGTCGCTCCTCCGACGCCGGAGAAGGTTTCCAATGCCGGCGAATCATCCGGTGACCCTAAAACCCCCTAGAAACAATTAAAAACCCCAGTTTAACAACCCAAAACCGATCTAAACTAACCCTAAACACCTAAAGTATACGATTACTACCCCAAACCAACCAAAAAACCAAGCTTCCAGAATTTAATCAATCAAAACAAAAGATGAAACCAAAAAGCTTACCTCAAATTTCCGGCCTCCAAAACAGAGATTGCTTCCACTCCTAACTCCGATTTCAGCGCCAATTCAAGCCTTCAATCTCTAGATTTCCCCCCTTCCTCTGCCGATTTCCATCATTTATAGGATTCAAAACTAGAATCTTCCCCAAATCAAACTCGTACAAAACCCAAACTCTTCCCCTAAAATCTCTCCTTCCACACTCCCACTCAAATTAAAACCCTTCAAAACCGAAAATTTCACTCCACGATTCTGGTTTTTTTTTTTTTGATTTTTTTTTAATTTTTGAATTTTTTATATATTTTTTAAATATTTTATTATTATATTTTTATTAATTATTATTTGTTATAAATAAAATTCGTGTCGACACCTTTTTTTCATCTCATTTGTTGGTGTTGGTGAGGACATTTATTTCTTTAAATTACTCTTGCTTGGAATTGGGAAGGCATAACCAACTTGGCTGGGAGGTATCGATTACTTATAGTATACTCTAGTTTTTAAATTTAATCACTAAATTTTAAATGATTTTAATTTTTTATTATTCTGATACTATGTAATTAATTATATGTTATGAAAAATATTTTTTAATAAATTTTGAATTTATAATATAAGAGAGGAAAAAGATATTCATTGACAATTTTAATCGTTTGTTTGAACAATTATCGACATGATAGTTATCTTTAAAAAGTAAAAAAAAAAATCAATGTTTCTTCATTTAAAAAGTTAGTTTTCGATTTTCTTATTTTTTGTAAATCTAACATCTTTTTACAAATATCAAGAGAAAAAGAGGTAAAAAAAAAAAAAATCGTGTATCCGAATAGTTTAGTTTTAGAGTTTTAAAATTTTTGATTTCTGCGTTGATGTTTATAAGTTTTAAAAATATATTTAAATTTTTTAAATTGATAGAGTGATAGATATCGACGAGATAAATTTATTGATATCTTAGCTTTCATGTAAATAGAAAAACATCAAAAATAATATTTTTGAAGCTAATATAACACAAGGATGAAACATAGTTTATTTTAGCAGGAAGGGAAAGACAACGACCTGAAGAAACAATGTGGCTTCAAGTGTTGTATTTTTCAAAGTCCTGAATTCTACGCCTGTTGTATTGGTTTGTCTCGGTCAAAATAATGGGAGGGATCATGAGAAACGTTGCTTTATTTTTATTTTTATTTTTAAAAAACGAATATTTGCAAGTGGGAAAGAAATATTATTTTCTGATGTTCACATTCAACAGAAAAATACTTGGGGACTAAGTTAATCTCATCAAGGAGAAACACGGAATTATAGGTTAAAAGACGAAAATTATAAAAGTTAAGGATAAATTTTAAAAGAATAAAAATAGATTTTAGTAAAAAATTATATTGATTTTTTTATTAAAAAGTAATTACGTATAAAATTTAAAATTTTTAGAAAGTTTACCGCCCCTCTGAAAAGAATTAAATTAATTTAAAATATATGTAATTATTATATTGTATTTAACAACTTTTCGGGGGGTTTTAATATATATTTTTTTGTACTCTGAATATGCTTGAAATCTATACAGATTAAATGATGAGTATTTAAATATTATTGAATAATATTAAATTAATAAATAAAAATTTAAATTATAATTATAATTAATAATTATATGTTGAGTTTATCATTCTTTTGTTAATTGTATGTTTAGGCTTTAATATTTTTAACTTTTATCAGTTAACTTAGTAATATTTAATGATATTTAACATTAATAATATTTAACTGTGTTTAACCTGTCATAGAATTTTTCCATATTAAAACACCATAATTTTCTTTGTAAACTGTGAATAATAATATTCTCTCCAAAACGGTCTATTGGGGAATCAAAAGATATTTTAAGGGCCAAAAGAAAACTATAAAATTTTGCCGTTGAAGGACTACAATACAATTTAAGTATTGATTTACTCTATGTTTATAGAAATCTAAGGGATTAAAATATTTTTCTCATTTTAGGGTTCTAGAAAGTTATACTTTATTTTAAACATAACTTTATAAGGGACTAAAAATGATATTAATCCATTTATGGAGTCGTGCCCAACCTTCATACCTCTCTAGGCAATCGTAATTCCTCAACGACTCTATAAAATTCTTATCACGCGGGTGAAAACCCTGAAAAGACCAATTGAATTTTTAATGATAAGTTATCTTTTAATTATAAAGTCTGTTCATTACCCCACCCTATAAGCACATGTCCTTATCAATTTTCTCAAAGTTGTCAGACACTACGGAAGCCCATCACATGCCTCTCTTGCTTTATTTATTTGAATCGATGTGATCTACATTATTAACTGTCCTAGATTTTTATATTCAATAATTTATTTTTATCGTGATTTAATCTTAATTTCTTCTTTAATAAAATTTAAACATTATTTTTTATTAAAATATTAATAACTATTCAATCAATAGTATATACTTAATAATTCTTTTATTTTGATTACATAAATATATAAATCAATGGTCTCACTCCCTCTCCATGCTGCTACTTTATAAGATTATATTTTATATACGAAGGAGAAGGACGGGACCTAATAATTATATTATGGTACGGACCATGGCATGTGTACTGAAATGATAAGGACAAACTTGGCAGGGTCGTAGAGGAAGAAAAATTGAATTTGAGTACGACATAGGATGTTTATTTATAATACTTTTATTTTATTTTAATTGAGTAAAATAATTAAAAGAAATTGGATTATTTAAAAATAATATATTTAGTCACAGTGAAAATGATCTTATGCAACGAATATTCTAAAAAATATTTGGGTTCCACTTTTTGTCCGAATAACAACTTGTCTATTTATTTTTCCAGAAAGTTTTTTTAAGGCGGTGTATATTTAAATTAATTAAAGCTCCGACATCAATATTAAAAGTATTAATTAAAACCATCTTTACTTAAATCAGACGGTAATATATATTTAAATACAGTTAAAATAAATATTATTTTAATTCGATTTGGCTTTACAATTATTTTTTAATAAATTAATTATTTTATATGCAACGCAGCGGAAATTAAGATCTGATCCGTTCGTGCAAATTTCGACGGCACATGCCGTGTCGGAAATGTATACAGTGGGTGGGTACAAATCGCATCCACAGGCCATTTTCTAATAAAAAGCAAATGAAACTTTTGCCACTCATCGTAAAAACTAAAATTTTAAAATTCACATATAGAAATTTAATTATTTTATAATATATTAATTTCTTATATTAGAAATAGGAAAAAAAAATCCAACTATCCGGTTTTAATCTCAAATTCAATTAGATCTGGTATATTTTTATCCGGTAGTAATTTTAATAAGACCAAATCTGAATCTAAAATTTAAGTTTTGGTCATAATCGGGGTCAGGATTGAAACTTAACTTTTTGGTCTTGGTATTCAATGGATACCCAGTAAGACCGAAAATAATACCAAATATTCAGTATAGTTTTCTTACTTATAATAGATAATATTCTTTTATTTATTTATTTTTATCAAACTTTTTTATGCGTGAGTATTATAAATTTTTAAAACTTCAACTTTTAATCTTATAATATTCTAATTTTATTATTTAATAAATATATTAATAGTTAAAAAAATCTCTTATCGCTCATATTTTCTTAATAATAAACTAATTGACCAAATATCTGATATTTATATCGGTTTCCACTAATAACAAGATTAAATCTTATAATTTAGAATTTAATATAATCGAAATCAAAACTAAATTTAATTTTCAAGAATCGTTGTCTATTAAAAACGAGATAAATTTTAATTAAATTAATCAAATATTTGATATTTTTTACCCTACTTTATATATAGATATTTAAATTTGAATCTTTTACGATATTTAATATCTTTGTTTTTACCGCAATTATATCTGATTTCCCGACCACCTAAATTTCTGCCGTGCACTTGTTCCTAATCATGTGTCATCCTATAATCTTTTCACCACCGAAAAATCGACACTTCGGTCAACTAATTACGCTACTACATGTCTACATGTCATTAATTTCTATCTGTATATCTCCTTGTCCACAAGCTATATATAAACTTACTTTTTGAAGAAGAAAAATAAATCATTTCCCCCTCTAAAATATAATATAGAAGTTGTTGTACATTATTTTCAAGGAAGATGTTGCTCTACACTAAGTCAAACAATGGAATCCGGTTTGGTTAAAAGGTTACTTTAATTCAATAAGTTAAGATTTCAATCGTAATGTTAAAGTAATTAAAGATTTCAATCGTAATGTTAAAGTAATTCATTTCAAACAAATATTTATCAAAAGAAAAAATTTTGACTTTTAAGAAATATATACTTTATTATTAGGTGTAATACTAAAATAAATATTTAAATTATCAGCCTACATTTATTAAAAATTTCAATTTTTTCAAATTAATAAAAAATGATATTCGTATAAAAATAGTTTTATTTTTAAGAGATTATTAAGTGGATTTTGTTTATTATGTCATTTATGGTCCAAGCAATCATGACTGTTAATCTTTAAATAATCACCTAATAACTACCCACCCATTAAATCTATATAGAAAGAAGTGATGATTCACTTAAAAAAAAATTAAAATCAATGATCTTGATTATTTGAAACCATAAATAACATGGTGAACAAAATTTACCTAACAAATTTTTCTATTTTTCGGATCTGAGCTCACATTTTAAACGCCGCAGAAAAGATGTTCCCAGGCTGGCATTCTTTGGCAGCATGTGGCGCGTGGGAAATATATACAGTGGGCGGCTACAGAGTCCATCGAAAGGCTGTTTTATAAGCAAAACAAACAAACCCACCCTGTCCAAGCACTCCTAATATTTCCTTATAATTATCATATATTTAAAATTAGAATATGATGTACTCATCCAATTCAATATAATTTTTCTAGATTTTTTTATTTTAACTTTGATACGAGTGGCTTGAGCAGGTTAAAATATTTAATTAGATCGAAGCTGTGAGTGCATATTATTTAAAAACTGAACAAATTTAAAATTTACTAATTATTTTAATAGCTAAAAATACTTATTATTTTATTTTATATCAATTTAAAGAATTTGTTTCTCTACAAAATATAACAATGTCTTTTCTGTACTATTAGGTTTAGATGTGGACAAATAAAATGATTGAAGATGACGTGTTAATATATGAAACATGTTTAATTATAATTTGTTGAATTATCAAAAAACAATAAATTATATCGTATTATAAAAAAATATTTAGCGATTTTGATTAAAAAACTAATTAGTAATTAATAACGATTTACTCAATTTTTGGAAATTAAAAAAAAAACAAGTATAATAATAATTTTAATGTATAGAATCCAAACATAATTTGAAACAAATAGAAGTCTTATATTCAAAAGTTATAATTTGCCGACAACTGAAGAATCTATAGGTACGGGCATACGGCCGACCACACTTTTATTTGGAAAAAAATCGTCTTTTTTATGTATTATTAATTTTTTTAAATTTTAATCTTAAATTTTAAACTCACATCATGTTATATAATATATTATATATTTCTTTAACTTTTAAATTTATTTTTTGATTTGTTTCGTAAAATCAATGTAACGATCTGTATGTTATTAATTCATTGTTATTGTAACGTACATTATAATATAAGTTTATCATGTCACTTCAAGTTATAAATCATTAGTTGACTAATTGTTTTCATCTGTAGATTATTATTTTTAACCTAAAAATGTTAAGAGTTAAATTATTTAAAAAAAATGGACCAAAATGATTATTTAATCAAAAGTTAAATATATTTTTTGATATTGTACTTTAATTTTTTTTATTTGATTAATAACATATAAATTTTAGTATTGGTTGTCGACTATTAATGGTCGTTTTAGTTTTTATCGTATCTCATCTTTATTTTCCCTTTGTTTTTAATGAAAATAACTCTGTTTTTTGAAGTATTTTCTCTGCCTTTTTATTTATTTTCGATTATTTAACTTTTTATTTTAATTTTTGGTGTTAAATTTGACGTCGTTTCATTATAAAAGTGTTATTTAGTTACCTTATCGATCTTCTCTATTTTGAACTCTCGAATTGAACTTAAATATATACTCATAATCATCATATCTTGTTCGAAATTTAGTTGTGGTATCGATTATTATAATTTATGTCAATGTGTATTTTATTATCATATGCATTTTTATGTTAATGTTGATGAATTTTACTTTTCATCGTCGGTTAATAATATTATTATTTGTGTCTATCTTCGAGTTTTTAAAAAGATTTTATTTTTTCCTGATTCTTTAATGATCTTAAGTGATTAATTTGTTATTTTAATAATTATGAAAAAAAAAAGAAACTCAGATTTTATACTTATCTTTTTTTTATAATCGTAAATCATCACTATAATTTTAAATATTTGTTATTTTTAATACAACTGGTACAATGAATAACACGTATCGTTAATAATGAGATATACAATGTTTCTATATTTTAAAATGGATTTAAATAAATATTTGAATTAACTCTCATATAATTTCCCTTTCTATAAAAAGGAAAATAAGAATCGTATACGCTAAGAGTTTCATAAAGTGCTTACCCCCACCAATACCATTGTAACTTGTAAGTTGGGTTACATCATGCAGTCAGACTCGTTGGGTAATTATTGTCGTAAAAAATTGTGGACACAAAATTTTCTTTTTGCCTAAAATCAGTTATTTTCTTATTATTCAGTACTAAAATAAAGAGGAAAAAACAAAAATATTAATTATAAGATGAATCTACTAAAAATATCATATATGTACAAGTTAGTCTTTCAGAAAATACTAAATTTATTTTCTCTTAAAGTATAAAAATTGTGTTCTCCCTTACTTTTTTTTCCCTTTTAAGTGTAGGTGACGATATTAATTTTAATATTAATCGTCGATTAATAAAATTTATCATTTCGTTTATATTATTTGTTAGTTTTTAATAAATTATTTTATTTTTGTGGTATGATCTATTATATCTTTTGGTACGTTGTTTTTTTACCGTTTGACATGTTATTTATTTATTTAAGGTTGGATCTAACGATATCACAACTAATCAAGATGACGTTTATTTGTTATCATGGTGATCTTCTTTGTTTTAGACCTTTGGATTGTATTTGGATATGCGATTTGTGTTCGTGAATAGTTTATCGCGACGTTCAGTTCTAATTTACGATTCTTGGTGGTCTTTCAATAGATTAATTCTCTTTTATGGTTCGTTTGCCGATATAGTTAGTTTTGTTCATGTCTATTCTTTTGATCGAGTCTTTGCATAAGTTTTTTTTAACTTTTTTCTTGTATGTCCTTATATGATCTAAAGTAGTTAGTTTTAAGAAAATATCCAAATTATATATTTAATTTATAATGTTAATTGTAAACCATTATTATAATATTAGATATTTTATAGTTAATAAAATTAACGAGGTCTATTTAAAAATATATAAAAAATATTATTATGTCTCTTTAATGTCTCATTTTAAAATAGAGAGTTTAAGATTTAAGTTTAGAATATAAAATTAAAATAGTGGTTAGAGTTTAGTAAATTGAAAGTATAATATATTTTTTAAGGCGTAGAATTTAAGTCGTAAAATTAAAATTAATATTTAAAATTTATTTTTAAATATTTTTTAAGAGAAAACATTAAAAATATAATTCAGAGACATTTTTTATTCTTAAATTAATTAAAAATAATATTTATGGAAATCAACCGATTCACGTACAAAACAATTGCTCGATCATTCTTAGCGGATTTAATTAATTAACGATAAATAATTTAAAACGATATGATAAACGTACATAATAATATATTTTAATATAAAATTATCATATATACTGTTGATGTAAAAAAATATCAAATAAATTAAAAAATAATTTTATAAAATTATATAAAATATAACTATTTTTTATGACTCGTCGTTCAATTAAGTATTTTAAGCTGTTTAATATTCAGATTAAAACAAATGTCTAACATATTTTGATATAATAATAGTTTTAGTGTCTAAATTTATATATTCAATTAATTCGATTATAATTCAAGATAATTTAATAGATATAATAAACCCTAATGAGTTTGTTCCATTTGTATGTTATCCCGTTTTGTCAGTTATCAAATTGATGAATAATAGTAAGAAATACAAAATGTGGTTAAAAGGTGTATTACGAGGATATAAGGTGTGGCTAAATTAATAAAATATATAAATTTAAAAAATTAAATTATTATATTAGGTCATGTCTGAATTATTATTTTTTACAGAAAGTTTTATGTGTTCAAATTGTATATTAAAATAATTATTTTTCATTAAACATGTAATCGAGTGATTTGAAGTTCATTTTACCGACGGCATATCTGAGCAAATGGGCTAAGAGAAGTATGAGCAGTTTGGGCTAAGAATGTACATAAGATCTGATTCTGTATGAGGTCCATAGTCTGAGACGGGAAATTCTAAAAAAAGCCGATCTTAGGAAAAGCCTAAAAAAGGTTCTACCGTTTTTTTATAAAATTTGTAAGAAATTCGGTACACATTTTTCAATATATACCGAAACTTTTATAATTTTTGTAAGAAAAACGGTATATACCGAAATTTTTATACTTTTTGTAAGAAAATCGATTTATAACCGAATTTCTTACAGTTTTTGTAAGAAATTCGGTATATACCGAAATTCTTATAACTTTTATAAGAAAAACGGTATATACCGAAAAATGTGTACCGAATTTCTTACAAATTTTATAAGAAAAACGGTACAACCGTTTTTTAGACTTTTTTAAGACCGACATTTTCTAAAATCACCCGGTATAAGACACATTTGGTAGAAAACTATAGATACCGAAACCATGCGTCTCGACATGAGGGCCAGCATTTCCTTGGAAGAATGGCTATAAATCAACTCAAAGCACGCTGGCCTAAGGATGATTCTTCTTAATCTCTGCCACATCAAATCAAAAGTCGAGTGATTCCATTAAGAAGCAGCTGATCACGAAGTGTCAAAATGAGAGTCTCCGTTGGATCCCACCCACATGATCGTGTTATTATTACTCGAAAGAGTCCATTTGCATCTGGACATTCCCCCATTTCTGAAGAGATGAATGTCGGGTTGTTGGCACATTGTTTAGACAAGATGGTGGAAATCCCTAGGGCTAGGGATGGGAAATATGGGAATGGTTGGCGTGAAAACAAGGGGGTTGGACTTGGAGGAAGGAAGGAGTAAGAATTCATTTTTTTTTTCACTGCGGGGGATCGTCTGCTTGGAGTTTACGCAAACAAACCCTATGGAGAAGCAGAGGGAGAGAGATCGGGGGAGATGTAGTGGAGGGGTGCGATCCAAGGTGGGACCAGAACTAGTTTTGGAGAAATTAATGTATGGACAGGCGCAACACATCGTTTATCTAATATTTGTTTTAATTATATGTAAAAAGAAAAAATAAAGATTCATATTTAAACGATAAAATAAATTTTTTTATTAAATAAAATTATAAATAATATAATAAATTAAATTCATCAAATATTTTTAAAAAATTACTACTCGATTATTTTCACTTTTTATGGTAACAAAAATTTACGCACATGCTTTTTAAAAGTAAATTTACATGCGTACACACAAACCACAAATGATTAATATTCAATTGTTAAAAATATATTTTAAAACAAATAATATTATAATTATTATGACTGATTAATAAATAAATAAATAAATAAAATTTACATACGTACATATATAATATAAATCTTATGTATAGTCTTTGATTGAAGTGGTGTAAAGTTGGTATCACTAATAATCTTAATATCAATTCAATCATTTATTATTTTATAAATAATTATAGATATGTTAATAAGTTTTTTTACCATTTTATTTATAATCATTCATTTACATATTTATATAATTTTTTCACTCTCATCACAAGTGTGTCATTATCTAATTTATTAAAATAATTTTTGATTAAGTTGATGTTAGCATCGTGTGTTAGTTGAGTACAGTGATCAAACTCAATATTAGGCTCATTTAAATATTTTTAGGAGAAATAATGAATAATATATTTTGAAAAAGGAAATAATAATTTTTTATAATTTTTTAAATATTTTTCTGGAGTCGTAATCTCATTATCTCGAGAAATTATATCATGGGTCAGTCCTACCACGTCATCCATGGGACCAACCAATAGAAACTGTTCACCTCATTATTTTTTAATTTTTCAACTGAAGATTCACTTGGGAAAAAATTATGACATGAAAAAATTGATGAAGTGGGTAGTTTCTATTGGTTGATCCCATAAACAGATGGTGAGACTGACCCATGATATAATTTTTCCATTATCTCCTATATTTTTCTGCATCTGACTAAATATAATCACAATTAAAAAAAACTTAAGACCCATCTTAAAAGGTTAAATTTTTAATACATAGACCGTGTAAAATTTATTTAAAATAAATATATATATATTATACTATAAAATTTAAATTTTTAACTCTAAATATAAAATCATATAACCCTAAACATTATTATAGAATCATTCATTCAAAGAATAAATTAATTATATTTCTATAAACATTATCCTAATCAATATCATGAAACAAACTTGAATATTTTTCTTAATTTGAATTTTTTTAACAAAAAAATAGTGATTAGTCCCACCACGTGATATAATTTTTCCTGTTCTAGAATATAATTTTCAGCATTTGATATTGATCATTCAATAACTCTATTGATATTGTCAGTGTTCAAACCCGTAACTTCTAGAAACAATAATTGTTCCGTTAACCGTTTAGGCTATAAGGCTCATACTTTTTAATTTGAAATATTAAAAAGTTAGTTTTTGGTAATAATTGTATCATAATATAGCTGAAATCATAATAATAATTATGTCAAACAAATATTAAGAGAATAGATTAATTAAGATATTCTTTTTATAGAAAATAATAAATACTAAATTATTATATGCTATATTGACATTCAATCTATTAAATATTTATTTATAAATTACATGATGAAAATCGTTAATTTTATTTTTAATTATTTATACATTTTTAAATATATTAAATAAAATATATTATCTTTTATTATTAAAATTATTTTATAAATTCGCATTTTTTTTAATATAAAGTTTATCCATATTTATCTTGCTGGACCACACATTATAATTCATGATCCATGTTGATAAGATCACTGAATTTCTTTTCAGTTTTCTTTAGAACTTTTCTCTTTGGCTTAACCAAATCAATAAGCTTTTTTATTCCACAATAATTAATCAAGTTGCAGTGTTAATATTTTTATTTAAGATTTATATCATTATTTGCTTCCAACAGGTCCACATATTTTATCTTTATTAATATTCACTCAACAAATTATTATAGTAAAATGATAGTTTTATTTAAAAAATTATATAAATATATGTAAAAAAGTTAAAAAAAACATTATAATATATTATATATAATAATTTAAAAAAATTACGATTAATTTAGATTGATCTGTATTGTACACTTGATTTTAGTATATGAGTCTCTCGATTAAGATTTTTTACATACCAAAGGTTTTGAATTCAAAACCAAAACTTATTTAAGTAATACTAAAACAACTTATCATTTAGGCTAATGTCGTTGGTAGTTTAGTTGTTATTATTAATAAACATTAGGGTCAAATTCGTAACGCTTTCTTTATATAAAGCCCCTTTCCGTTCGATTCTCACCACCTTCAGTTTCAAGTTTCTGCAACAACAGAAAGAAAATTGAGCTCACTTATCAACAACAATGGCGATGGCTTTCAAGATGGTACATCCCTCCCATTCCTTTTTCATTTTCTTCCTTTTTCTTTTCTTTTTATCTTCTATTAGATGTAATCCAGTGTGTTTGGGGTATAATAGGCGACGACTGGGATGTGGGTCACCGATGAGTGCAAGAACTCATTCATGGAGATGAAATGGAAGAAAGTCCATAGATATATAGTGTTTAAGATCGATGAGAAATCGAGGCTGTTGACCGTCGATAAAGTAGGCGGCCCTGGCGAAAGCTACGATGATCTTGCTGCTTCCTTGCCTAACGACGACTGTCGATATGCCGTGTTTGATTTTGATTTTGTCACTGTTGATAACTGTCGGAAAAGCAAGATCTTCTTCATTGCATGGTCCGTCGGCTTTCTAACTCTTTCGTCGCTACAAGTTAATCCGTTATTACATCTTAGTAACGTCACTATTATTCACTAATATTTTTTCCGTAACACAATAAAACTAGTGGCCACTGCCAGTGGTTTAATAGTTTTAAGAGATCCGATTTTGAACAACACGTTTATAAGGTCTTGAATTTAAGTATTTTATTAAGAAAGTGTTAATAGTGAATTAATGGAGTGATTATGATCACGAATTAAAGCAAAAATGGTAGGTTATTTTATTTGATTCAAGTAATTAATCCTAATCCGTTTGATTAATGTTGTATTATAGGTCCCCTGCGGCATCAAGAATTAGAGCAAAAATGCTGTATGCAACATCCAAAGATGGTCTGAGGAGAGTGCTGGATGGCATCAGCTATGAAGTTCAAGCAACTGACCCGACCGAGATGGGGATGGATGTGATTAAAGACAAAGCTAATTAGGATTTTAGTCGCATATATAAACCATGTTTATCGCCATCTTACTGTTATTTTAATAACTACAACCAGATGTGCCTTGTCCTTTCTTCTTGCTGTTACCCTTTGTTATGGCTAGAGTTTTAGCATTAATGTAAGCTAATCTTCTAATTTATAATAAGCCTTCTATGTTCCATGTTCACTTATACAAGGACAAAGAAACCATTAATCCATAATTTTAATGATAACAATCATACGACAGATAAAATATCTAATTCGAATAAAATTTATATTTTAATATTAACCTAAATGGATGTCTTGAGTCTTACTGTCATTATTGAAACTCGAATCTTGATTCTCATCGAATTACTAATGAGTATTTAACCAATTAAACCAACCCATCAGGGACGGACCCAAAACTTCATGTAAGGGGATGCAGAGTACAATAAATCATATTAAACATGTAGGGGTGCAAGATTACAAAAGTTTAGGGATGTAAAATTATTAAAAAACATAAAGAAAATATATAAAATATAAAAGAACTTAAAATTTTTAAAGGGTACGACTATACTTCAACACTCTTAGGTCCATCTCTGCAACTGACATCTTGTAGCCATAGTTTACCACAAATAATGATGGTTTGGCACCCAACTTCTATTGTACCTTGTACATATGTGTGTGTTGTGTTTCAATGTCCTGTTTATTTACCAATTTGTCTAATCAAACTTGTTAAAGATCCCTTGATTTTAGGCTTCTACTACTTCATACTAGATCAAAGTTTTTAAACCAATGATGGAGCATCTTTCTTTTGCTTTGGTTTGCATTAACCCTTCTCACCTGTCACTAAAGAGACAGGCTTGTAATTATCCCAAAGCTGTAATGGGAGCTCACATGTTACATTGCAATTTTATGGTGAAATTATTATCCATAATCATTTGAGTTGGCAAATAATTTTGTAATATGGTAGAAATTTGTATGTTTTAATATTTTTATTTAAATAATTATTTGATATAATGGTTATGTATTGTTTTTTTTTAAATAAGGTACATGTCAGTGAATTAACGTCAATTTTAAAAAATACACATGAATATAACATAAAATTTAAAGTTTTTCATTCTTCTATTAAAGATCACACCCACAATACGGGTGAAAGGAGATGTATTTTAAAAAAAATCATTTTTAAAATATGGTTTTATGTTAAGCTTTATTTTATCAAGTACTTTTGATACACTCAAATGCAAATAAAATATATTTTTAAATATAATAAAAATATACGATTTATAGAAATATGTTTAAATATTTTTCAAACACAATATTAAGGAATGAGGCGAGTCACTACCAAACCACATCATGTGTTAAATTATTATTATTTTAAAATAAACTTTTAGTTATTTTCTTATTAAATTAACTTAACCGACGAAACCAATTTAATCAAAACATTATAAATAGTATATACGTTGGGTATAAACAGCAGACGCGCACCAAAATTTGGACAACTGAATTCCAACCAGGCCATGTAATGTATACACAAAACATTGGGCCAACGGGATTGGACATGCAAGACGAAAGATGCACTATAGTAAGCCTAATGATTTGTTCTCAAAATTCGTGGATTTTTTTTTACTTTAACTACCGGTTTTCGATTCATTAATCGGTTAATTGAGATCAGATTTTTAAAGAATTAATAAAGGTATAGCTCATCTAGTTTAATTTTTTTATTCATAATTTTAAAAGAACTCAATGCCTCATTATACTAGACTAACATATTACAGATTTTTTTCTCTCTTTAGTTGAAGTTCTGTTAACCTTCGACGTTTGAACGTGGATGGGTCCAAAACTACGTCGTCACCGCATTTTGTCAACATCCTACCCTTTACAGTTTATCCACTCAAAGTGTGTCAGGCAGCGTGGGATCCACTTCATTGATTATCGGAATCATCACATGTCCACCACCCGACAAACTTGACGCACGGGGAGCGATAGTAATCTCCGCCGTCCATTCCGACGTATTGGGTGGAGTCAGTGAAATCATGACACTTTGCGACCCCATCGCCATATCTTCAAGCATGAACCGTTGGATAGTTTTGCAAATATGCCCAATGAACCCAACTTCCAAGTTCCAATGCCTAAGCTTAAATGAGAAACTCTCACATTATTTTTAAAAATATAAAATAATTGATAAATACTATTCTTTTGACTCTTTTGATTTCCCTGTTCTTAATCTTAACCACGGTTCTTAATCAGTTGAGGTCCTTGTAGCCATCCACTAAGTGAAGGGTTTAAGGAGTTCAGTTCCATTGACTCCACATGGGCCATGGCTCATGTTGTTTGAGTGTTCCTATAGGCTCTAAAGTAGAATCAGATTTGTCTGATTAATGCCAATGCCAATGCCAATGCCAACCGGTAGGAATCAGCGTGGGTATAACGCTCAGAAAATGTGTACTCTCTATCCAAGAACGGAGTTAACGACGAAAACTCATGATACACAAAAGGTATAGTTTAAAGATTTGATCGGTTTAAATGTTAGATAGGTGTTTAAATTATGTATTCTTTTTTAATTAAGTGTTTAATTTGCTTTTTAGTCATCTAGGTGTCTAATGTTTTATTTTATAACCTGTTTAATGTTCTTCATTAATTTTTATCGTTAAAATATATATACATGTCATTTCCTAAAATTTTAAATTAAAATATATTTCAAAAATTTTAAATATTCTCAAAATAATACCCAAAATCCATAAATTCTCAGATTTGGTCATTTTTGTCGCCGACAACAAAATGAAGCATCATTTCTAAATCGATCAACCCACATGTCATTCGTTATGAATCGTTTGAAGGAGTTGTTTGATATTTTGACATTTCTTACGATTTCGATCGATTTTTAATGACAACGATCGATTTTTAGTGACGAAATGGTGAAAGAAATAATCATGAAGTTTCGATGAGTAATGTGATGGACAATGACATCACAATCGATAACGAAATTAGTCTAAATCTGGATTTATATTTGAGAAGTTAGGGATTTTAAAAATTTTGGGTTGTTTTATGAAATTTGAAAAAATATTTTTTTAATTAAATAATTTTATTTATTTTTAATATAATTTTAGATTTTTCAAGAGTTGACATGTGTCCTTTTAACCGTGAAAATTAACGGAGAACCTTAAATAGAATATAAGACACTTAATTGACTTAAAAAATAATTTAAATACCTAATTAAAACTATAATTTGAGTACCTATTTAACGATTAAGTCTATTTATTCTCTATTTAAAAAAGAAGGTATTTGATCATACCAAAAAAGTTTAGATACCAACTCAAAACAATGGTATAGGTTGAGGGTTTTGTATCCAATTAAGCCTATTAAAAATAAAAGAATCTCGCTTCTTCTTTATCTTTTCTAAACGATCAAATTTCTTCTTTGGTTCCTATACTCCGCTGTAATTTGATTTAGTCCTTCATTTGACATCATTTGATCTATCTGATCTTATAATTAACATTAGATACTTCAACTAATTAACACAATTAATTGTCAATCAAACTTGCATATTCTGATAAAGAATATCACTTTATTATTATTATTATTATTATTATTATTATTATTATTATTATTATTATTTTGTTTTTTAAGGCTTCATCCTAACTAATTCGCACAAACTAATGTTGTACATTTAAATTTAGTGGGCGAATCTCTCAATAAGTATTTTTTGCATACATACTACCTCTAATCCCGAATAGTTAAATAAAATCAAACTATTTAATATTTAATAAAATTTTATTAATTTTAATTCTAGTAGACATTAGGTCTCGAAGTTAATCCGAAACCCCAATATAAAAACACAATTATTCTAGTTAAATTATTGTCGTATATTTTGTATCTTAAAAGAACTAACTCGGCATATTAACATGGTTAAGTTGTTCATGTTTATAAGAAAAAATATCGGCAGTTTAGCCAAAAACATATTACAATATTAATTATTTGGATTAATTAGTGATATTATAAAGATAAAGGACCAAATCATGATAAATTAAACTAAAGAGACAAAATCACAAATTAATGGGAAAATAGATATTAACGCTCCCTTCTCCGAGAACTCACTCACTTCACAGTTCACTCCACACTTTCAATGGCGACATTACTCTCCAGTTTCGTTCCTTTGTTGCTTCTTCTTTCGATTTCCTCTAATTTCCCAGAATCCTTTTCCACCGGAGAAGATGTTAAGACCTTCATCTTTCGTGTTGATTCTCAGTTGAAGCCGTCCATTTTCCCCACACACTATCACTGGTACACTTCCGAGTTCGCCGACCCAACTCGTATCCTCCATACGTACGAAACCGTCTTCCATGGCTTCTCGGCGTATTTAACCGAAACCCACGCTGCTTCCCTTAGTAACCACCCTTCAGTTCTCGCTGTTTTCGAAGATCGCCGCCGGGAGCTTCACACAACTCGCTCTCCTCAGTTCCTCGGCCTTCGGAACCAACACGGGCTTTGGTCGGACTCGGATTATGGGTCTGATGTTATAATCGGAGTCTTTGACACTGGGGTCTGGCCCGAACGACGAAGCTTCTCGGATACGAATCTCGGACCGGTTCCTTCTCGTTGGAAGGGGGTTTGCCAAACCGGAGATAGATTCGTGGCTAAAAACTGTAACCGTAAACTAATCGGTGCAAGATTCTTTTCCAAAGGTCATGAAGCGGCCATGGGACCGGGTGGTCCTATCGCTGGAATCAACCAAACGATCGAGTTTATGTCGCCGAGAGATGCTGACGGTCACGGAACACACACGGCCTCTACGGCTGCCGGGAGACATGCATTTCGTGCTAGTATGGGAGGTTACGCTGCCGGAATAGCGAAAGGTGTGGCGCCTAAAGCGAGACTGGCGGTTTACAAAGTCTGTTGGAAGAATTCAGGTTGTTTCGATTCTGACATTTTAGCTGCTTTCGATGCCGCCGTTCATGACGGCGTCGACGTAATTTCGATTTCGGTCGGTGGCGGAGACGGACTATCCTCTCCGTATTATCTCGACCCGATAGCAATCGGAGCATATGGTGCGGTTTCTCGAGGGGTATTTGTTTCATCCTCGGCTGGAAACGATGGACCTAACATAATGTCGGTGACCAACCTTGCTCCTTGGGTGGTCACTGTTGGAGCGGGAACAATCGACCGGAATTTCCCCGCTGATGTCGTCCTCGGTGATGGACGGAGGTTAAACGGCGTGTCATTGTACTCCGGCGTGCAGTTAAAAGGAAAGATGTATCCCGTGGTTTATCCTGGAAAATCCGGGGAACTCTCAGCTTCTTTATGCATGGAGAATTCTCTTGATCCCAACGTTGTTAAGGGAAAAATCGTAATTTGTGATCGAGGAAGTAACCCAAGGGTGGCTAAAGGTATGGTTGTGAAGGAAGCTGGTGGTGTCGGCATGATTCTTGCAAACGGTGCTTCAAATGGCGAAGGTTTGGTCGGCGATGCTCATCTTTTACCCGCTTGTGCTCTCGGGTCCGATGAAGGGGATGCGGTGAAAAAATATGTTTCTTCATCGCCAAATCCAACGGCTACTATCAATGTTAAGGGTACAGTGATCGGCATCAAACCAGCTCCGGTCGTAGCTTCCTTTTCTGCTAGAGGACCCAATGGGTTAAACCCGGAAATTCTTAAGCCGGATTTGATTGCACCTGGGGTTAACATTTTGGCTGCTTGGACTGATGCTGTTGGCCCAACCGGGTTAGACTCCGATCCAAGGAAGACGGAGTTTAACATTCTTTCAGGAACTTCCATGGCTTGCCCTCATGTTAGTGGTGCAGCGGCTTTGCTTAAATCCGCACACCCTGATTGGGGTCCGGCCGCAATTCGATCTGCTATGATGACTACTGCAAGTATAACGGATAATACAAATCGCCCTATGATCGATGAAGCAACTGGGAAGCCGACGACTCCTTATGATTTTGGCGCTGGGCATCTAAATCTTGATCGTGCAATGGATCCTGGACTTATTTATGACATTACCAACAGTGATTACGAAACCTTCTTGTGTGCTATTGGTTATAATCCGGCGTTAGTTCAAGTTGTTACGCGGTCTCCGGTGGTTTGTCCAATGAAGAAGCCATTGGCCGAGAACCTTAACTACCCATCAATTGCTGCATTGTTTTCAACCGCATCAAGGGGTCCATCGAGCAAGACGTTTACTAGGACCGTGACTAATGTGGATCAGGCAAATGCCGTTTACGTTGCGAAGATAGAAGCACCAAGAGGGGTTACCGTGATGGTGAAGCCAATGAAGTTAGTGTTCACACCCGAGGTGAAGCAGATAAGCTTTTTCGTGACCATAACAGCAGATAGCAAGCATCTGGTGCTGGACGATGCAGGAGCTGTTTTTGGGTCACTGACTTGGACGGATGAGAACAATAAGCATGTGGTGAGGAGCCCCATTGTAGTTACTCAACTCGATCCCTTGTAAACCAATGAAGCTCAGCTTTTTTTTTTTCCGATCGATGTAGGTTTCATCAAAAAGCACGAGTCGGGTCACTGAGTTTTTAAGGTAGCCTTAGTGGTGAACTTAGTACGCATAGTGAAATCACTTGATTCCCTTTTGTGTGTGTTCTGCTTATTCTTTTCTAGTGCAAGGGTAGGATTAGGAGGGTCAGGTTCCTTCCAAAAACTGTATTTGAGGGTGATTTAGCGTGAGCTATTTACTTTCATTTCTCTTCATTGTATTTATAAACTTTATGAAGTTTATGAAATACAGAATCGTTTTAAGAAATTATGAGATAAAGGAATCCTCATCACTGTTATTTTAACTTCAATCAACTGCTCTGCTAACTTTTGTTTGCCTTGGGTCATGGCTGGAATTAATTATCAACAATAATGGAGGTTGAAAAGCATGTCACTATTGGTTTTACCCAGTAATTCAACGTCTCTTAAATAAGGTCCCGAATTCTATAAAAACTCTTGAGGTTAGGGATGGACGAAGAATCTATAAAAACTCTTGAGGTTAGGGATGGACGAAGAATTTCTATGTTAAGAAATTTGAGGGGTAAAAATAGATTTTCAATAAAAAATACATAAAAATAATTTTAAATTATATATGAATTTTATATTTCAAAGGGTCCCTTCGATCCATCCTTACATGTTATTATTACTGGACACCGAAAAATACCAGACAAAATATACATTTACATGTACATCTAAGACTTCACTTTGTATGATGAATCAGCAAATGATGGTGGTCCGTTTTATCTTTCATGGCAGAGGGTGGACATTTAGAGTAAATCATTGAAAAGAAACAAAATGTGTGGGTCAAACACATTAAATTTTATACACTTGAGAAGTCACTATTCCGCCATCAGTGCCATGAAATGATACTGTTGAATCACAGGATTGAGAGAGATACATCTGAATTGGGAAACAATTACAAACAGTTATCTGCCAAAACCCCATTGTTACAAGGAATCTGACAACGTCGTTGAAAAACGGCATGAGCACGGGTATGACAGTCGTCCTCCATACTATGCGGAAGAGGTTGAGTTACTACGTGCCGACGAAAGGGACCGGTTACTTCACCCTCTTCCACCCTACATGACTGAGAAAAACTTACTTCTGCAAGACCCAATGATATCTTCACATATGGATCCCTTCCACCACTGTTGTGGAAACAGTTGGACCTCCCTAAACAAGCACAGTCAAAAGGAGTATTTCACATAAACTTGTTTGTCCTTTGAAACTAATGAAATTCCATTCTTTTATTCTTGAAACTCCTGACCCGACGACTGCAGTTATAATGTGCGATGCTGCTGTCCAAAAATGCCTGCATCGAAACACTTGGAATCGTTGGTTTGAGGCTGAGGGTTCGTTGCTTCACTTTCATTCTCGTCTTTAGGCTGAACTTAAACCTGTAAGTAGTGCCTGATATCCTGTCTTTCTTCGATCTAAAGCACAACACAACATCATTGTTAGAAATAAATAAATAAATAACAAAATCAAGAACTGTCGGAGATCATCAGCATGTATCTTACAGCACGAGGGTGGATGCTGCTCTGCAGAGTTCGACTCGTGTGCATGTATGGATCCAATCCTGTTGTATGCAAAGAAAACAGAAAAAGAAAGGGTATAACAAAGTTGGGCCCCTCAACCATGAAAGGGTAATGCTTAGCCACCCATTCAATCCCATAAGATGTTGGAAAGATGGGTAGTTGGGCCATAAGTGATATGTTTTAGGCCCAATCGTGTGTTTTAATGAAGTGTATATCATGAATTAATCCAAATTAATTGAAGTAAAATCCAGGAAAAATATTTGATGATCCATTAAAATTAATAAAATGTTAAATCTTGATTTCCGTCCCTCTACCATGTTAAAATTTTGGTTGTAGTCATTGTACTTTACTTTTGAATTAATTCCATCCATTTATTTTAAACATCATTAGTGAGTCTAACCACTTAACATTATATCTAGTTCATTACATGGATATAATTTTATGTTAGAAGAGGTGTTTTAAGGGAAAAAAATCACATTAATAGTTTAACTAAAATAATTAACGACTTAACGTATTAATTATTTATATTATAAAGACAGAATAAAAAAAATTATGTGTACAATAACTAAAATCTCTTGTTTGAAAATCGTAGATAGACCAAGCTTGTGATTTGGTCTTAGTAAAACCAAATTAATCCTTTGCTAAATGCATCATATAATAATTTAGTTGGTTTATACAATTATTTTTTAAAGACACGACATTTAACAATAATAAATTTTATAATATACAAATAGAAGAGGGTTATGTCCAATTGGAGTTAGGTGGATAATGTTAGAAGATGTTGGGCAGGTAGGGAGATTTATGTGGACAACAAAGTAGGATGGATAGCATGAGAGCAGAGTTAAGGCTAAGGGTAAGAAATAGTGTGGAGGGAAAAAAATATTAGATAAACTCGATTTATCATTTTTTTTATAATCTTATTTAATAAAATTTATTTATTTTTTTAAGATAAATTTTAATTTTTTATTATATGTCATTAAATAAATAAATTTTATAAGATAAAATTATGAATGATATATTAAATCTGGACCGTACAATAATTTTAATAAATAAATAAATATTGGGGTGACGGTGGCAGAGGATAGGAAAATAAAGATAGAGGGTTGAAAATTGAACTAGAGTTTGAGGATGACTAAGAATTGAATCTTATTATTATAAAATAAAAATTTTAAAAACAATATAAAAATAAAATATGAAAAGTACTTTTATTTTATTTAATATAAAAAATAATTGTATTTTGAGTCTTCCAAAATTTTATTTTTTATTAAAAATTATTTAAAAATTCGATAATATTATATAGTACATTATGTTAGTGATGTTCAATGATACGTGATAAAATTATATATTATATGTAGTAATGATGGACCTCACATAACAAGGTGTATTAATCGAAATAATTTAGAAATAAATAAATTGATAAAAGCTTAAGGGTTAAAAAAGCCCTTGAACTTTTGAAAAACAATCAATTAAGTTTTTTATTTTTTTACATTCAATTAAGTCCTTGAATTAAGAAATTTAATCAATTAAGCACTTAAACTAATAAATTGAATCAATTAAACCCTTTGACCAATTTTAATCATTAAATTTAAACTTTTTATCTACTGTTATAATGTGTCAAGTCATAATGTTTTCACTTGATAGTTTTTTAGATTTTTTATTTAATTTTAATTATTTAAATATTATAAAATACTTATAAAATCTATAAAAAATATTTTTTAATTTTTAATAAACACAATATGATAGAATTGTATTATATCACATTATCATGTATTGATAATATTGAAAGAAAAAATTGTAAAGATTTAAAAATTAAAATTGATCAAAAAGGTTTAAATAATTTATTTTTTTGATTAAAAAAGTAATTTACTAATTTTTTTGTATCAAGGGTTTAATTAAATATAAAAAATTAAAAATTTAATTATTTTTTTAAAAGTTAAGAATTTCTTAGACTTTTAAGCCTCGATAAACTATTAGTTTTGAACGAAATTTTTTTCTTCTAGTGTTTTAAAGTGAATTCCTCCTTAGTGCATTGAATTTTTTAAAGTCCAAGAGAAAAATGTTTGCTAATTATAGCCCTGTTTGACTTATTATTTATTAAAATATTTATTATAATAATTCATGAATTAGATCAAACTAAATTTTATTTGACAAAGCCATGATATGATCATGTGATTTCATTAATCATGAATTGGATTTTATAAATTAAAGTCACAGAATTTTGTATCGTTTTAATTTTTTTCGTTATCATTAAAATTAATATCTCGATAATTAAATTTTATATTATAAAATTTCAATTCATATATATATATGAAGGATCCATTTACGTCGAGTAAAATTAAATATAATTTATATATTTTTATAAGTATTTTTATGATTGATATTTTGACCGTTAAACTATTATATTTCATATTTTATTCATGTAGATTATGTATATCAAATTTGAGTAAATTAAAAATAATTAACTATATTTTATATAAAATCTTTTAGCGTTAAATATATCCTATTAGTTAAAAAATGTGCATACATAATAAATATGATTATATTAATAATTTATGAGTGTTTATTAGAAAAAAAAATAATTTATGTGTTGTCTACGGCAGGTTTTAGAAGACGTACGGTGGTTTGAATTGTTTGGTATTATCGGGTTATTAATTTTGAGGTATCATATGATGAGTAGAGATTGATCAATCGGAAGATAGAGGTGGAGGTGGAGGTGGTGGTGGTGGGCCGCCGGAGCTGAAGCTGGAGCTGGGGCCGATGATAAAGAAAGGTAATGAATGTGGACCCCACAAGTGGTGTGCGAGCGGGTCCCATCCCCAACGCCGCAAGTCGCAACGTCGCACATTAGCTTACATCTTACGCTTTCCCAACTCCAGCCAACTACCGCCCCAGTTGGTGCCGTTTGGGACAGAGACGTTTCCAGCATGCTAACATTACACCCTTCATTTCCCATTAATTACAGACTTTGCCATTCAGCCGTTTCCCATTCTTTCTTTCGTTTTATATTACGCAATTAGTTTGCTTCACTTAAATTATTGCGTGTATATTAATAATCGATCTAATGAAATGATATTAAATTTTTTAAATAAAATCAAAAAAATAATTTTAATATTGTAAATAAAATAAATTAATTTTAAAAGATATTTATTATCTTATAAAACTTTAAAAAAAATCATAAATTAGTTTAGAAATATATTATTTTGAAATTTGCATCATTAAAATAAAAATATTTGGCCATTAAAGAGTATAATAAAATTTCACGGTTAGGGAGTCTAAAGGATAATATTCCTTAACAAGATAAACTTATAAAAAAGGGAAACAATTGAACTATTCATTGACAAATTCTTTTTTAAGGGGTAAATTGGGAAGGACAAGAAAACCCAAAAGGACCTACCTCAAGAGTGAGGCATGTGATATAGGTGGGAGTTGGAAATAATAAAATAGAAATTAAGAAGGAACAATTATGAGCCTATTGATAGAGACTAATGGAGCAAGAGGAGCTATTTTATATGATATGATTATTAGTTAAATAATATATTTAATTTATTAAATTAATCAATTTAAACTAAAATTTAATTATAAAAACATTTTTTTCAATTCAAATAATTTCATTATTAAATTAAAATTTAAATATATAATTTTATTTTAAAAAATTAACGTCTTATCAGATTTTATTAACCGTATATAGTAATTTTTTTTCCTTTGAAAGCAGATGAAGGAGAAAAAATGAAAAAAAGGGTATGCATGGAAGCTTCTACTGTCTCTACCTAACACATTTGAAAAAGAAGAAAAAATAATAAATAAATAATGAGATGAAAGAGGTAAATTGTGGAAAAGTGAGTCACTTTTTCTATATATGAAGAGCAATTGTCCTTTTCTTGTGCCTGTGCTTGGCCAAGTTGGGGAGTTTTTTTTTCTTTTAAATTTCATTTCAATGTCTTTCCTTTTAAGGTTGGATAATTGATATTTATACAATGCTCATTACCTGAGTTTAAGAAAATAAGTTTATTAATTAAATCAAATTTATAATATAACGATAAAAGAATTAGTTATTTAAGTCATTTCAAATTCGAAAATAGTTTTGAATACAAGCCATTTTTGATATTTAAGCATGAATTTGTGGGGTTTTGTACTCATACTTAAAAGTCGATGTTAAATAACCCGAATAAAATCACGTATCATTATATATTTATATTCGACATTAAAACATATAACTATAGTTTTAAAGATTGTAATCTCTGCCTGCCTGGCCCTATCTTCTCTCCTGCAAAATTCAACTTCATCTTCACTTGTCTTTTTATCCTTCAATTTCCACAACAATTTTCATCATTATTTTCCATTTTTGTATATCAAGTCCAATGACAGAATCATGAATCAATGTTAGGGGACAAAGTTTGCATGAATTGAAAATTAGAGGTGGGTATATTAGTTAAGTCGGTTAAGAAGAATCGGATTCGGTTACGAATTTTTGAGTTTCGGTTTCGATTACCGTTAGTCTTTATCGTAATCGATTACCAGTGTTGGGTAGGTTGGAGGGGGAGGGGGGTCATGGGCTGAATGAATGATTAATGTTAGGGGTTGGTAGGTACATGGAAGAGATGTGTAGTTTCTTCACACCTTTTTATTGTGTTGTAAGGTGGGTGGAACCAATAGGTTGCCCACCACTCCCTTCTTCCTCGCTTCTCCTCCTCTCATGGCTTATCCAATTGCCTTCCCAAATATCAAAATCAACCCCCTTTTCCATTAAGACAAAACCCTAAATTATTATCATTTTAAAAAGAATCCAAATAGAAAAAAATGGTTACATTGTCAAATGAACCAACACACATCATTAGTTTGAAATTTTTTTAAAAAAAGTGAGAAATATAATATTCTTCAGATATTTTAGAGGATATACAAATTGAACCTTTAATCCGGATCTTAAGAAGCTAACACAGAAATTTACCCGGGATCGAAAGAAATATAAAAATTCACAAATTATAAAGATTTTAGAAGAAGAAGATGCATAGACATTCACAAACAATGATCATCTATACTATTACTATATGTATATATTGTTATATATAATAATCATACAAATTAGAGATATAAAGGAGAAAAAATGAAAGAGATTTTAAAACTAATGACAATCTCCATATCATTTCTCTCCCATTTTTCTGGTTGTTAACTACATAGTTAAGAACCCAAATTTTTCCCTTAATTATTTCATCTCCAAACTTCTATAGTCCAATAAACCAGAATTCAAGCCTAAGAAATCATAGCCACTGTTGCTGCTGCCACTGCTACTGCTAACACCGGTGCTGCAAGTGCAGTCTTTGCTGTTTTTAATCCCCAAGCTGCAAATAAAACAAAGGGTTGTGCCTCCACTTTTCAATGGCTCTGCTGGCTGAGTGGTTTGATGGTAAGGAGGGCTAATTCTGAGGTCCAAATTCAAGTCCAGGGACCTTTGTTGAACTTGGATTTTCTTTTCTTCTTTGTCGATGAATTCATTAGGGTTACTAAGCTTCTCTTTCTCTTCTTTGACTCCACCGAAGGATATGGTTGTCACATCCTGAGAAGCCTCATTCAGCGGCCTGTGAGTCGCCGGATCAATCCCTCGATTCAGTAGCTTCCTCCTTATATGTGTGTTCCAGTAGTTCTTTATCTCATTATCTGTTCTTCCTGGTAATCTCCCTGCTATTAGAGACCACCTATACAAATTTTAAACAACCCCCACATAAATCCCTCAGAGACATCAAACATATGTGTATGTATGTATGTGTATATATATGTATGTGCTTACTTGTTACCGAGAAGGCTGTGCAGCTTGATAATGAGCTCATCTTCTTCTTCAGTGAAATTGCCACGTTTAAGGTCAGGTCTTAAGTAGTTGATCCAACGAAGCCTGCAACTTTTACCACAACGGAGAAGGCCAGCAGCTTTAGGCAGTGAACGCCAACAACCTTCACCATGGGCTCGAATATAAGCGATGAGACGGTCGTCTTCTTCCTTGGTCCATGCACCTTTGTTGGTATGAGCTTTCTCACAACAAGGAGACCTCCCCATAATTCAGCAACAAGTACTACTACTACAACAACTACTACTATACCCTGCGCTTGCTGTTTTTCAATTTAGAATTCAGATGCAGTAGGAATAAGAGTGGGAAATGGCTGTTTCTTGGGTGTTGTTGCAGGAACAAAACATGGAGGCCGACCCTTTGAGAAAAGAGCAAGTTAGATGGTGTTTTTATAGCCTTTTGACTATTATACTCAAACTCAGAGGGCAGTGAGCCAGTGACCCTAAATTAGCTTCTAGATGTGAGTTGGTGAGACAGGTTTGAAGGGAGTGGATGGTGCCCTCTCTCTCAATTACAATCAATCATATATATATATAATAAAGTTTAAAGGGAGATATATATTAACTGTAGGTAACCTGTAGGTAGGTGTAAAGTAAGATTATATTAAAGTATGGGTAGGCCAAAATGTGATCTCTGCTCTCTTTCCCAACCCCATCTTTCCATTTCATTTTTCTATCCCTTTTCCCTACCTTTGGCCCCCATTGCCTTAACCTCTACTACTTCAGATTAATAGTTTAGTTAGCTTTCATAATCTTTTTCCCAAACCTGAATACATGATCCGACTTGTATATTTTTATTCTTCTCTCTGACAATGTATTCGATAATAATTTCATTCGAAAGACGGAAACGTTTTATATATTGATGGGGATATTATAGAACTGTCATATTGGTTAATTGGAGTGGTGATATGGTAAAGAAAATGTACAAGTTGGATATCCCCATATTTGTGAAATAATCATGATAAATAGATGGTAGTTGTGGATCTTTATTCTATTGGTACACCATCATCATGCATGAGAGAGAAAAAAGGTGGTTTCTAGAAGACTTGGAGGTTAGGGTTCAAGCCAGGATGATGACAGGAAAAGAGAGAGAAGAGGGAAAAGATATACCCAAAATAGTCTAGTCTGACATGAGTGTGGTTGGGGTTGTCTTGTTTGTGGGCTTTGGTTCACCTTCCAACTTCCACTTTCCCTTAACTTTCTTGCCACTTTCTCTCCCCAAAACCTTGTGGTTTAAGTTTAGGCAACAAATGGGAAACAAAGGGAGGTTAGGGATGGAAAAGGTTGATTTTTTCGGATATAAATATTTTAATTTCTGTCTTAATTTATGTCTTATATTAAAAATAAATAAATTTATAGCTTTAAGGTTAAGATTAAGAGGTCAGATAATTAAGAGAATAACGTGTTTTGTAAGATTTAGAGAATTGAGAGTATGATATATTTTATAAGATTTAGGGTTAAGTATATAAGATTTATAATTTATTTTTTAGTGCCGGACAAAGTTTATATTTAGATTTTCAATTTTTCCAGTTATCTTTAATTTCTCTCTCTAATTTGTATTCTACTATTTAGGTCAAATTGTATAGAAGGTCCCCATACAATGCGTTCTTGTAAACCTAATCCTGTTATAATTTGACTACTTCTCAAAATGTATATTCTCAATTTCTAAGTCAAAAGTTTCATGAATTTCGTCTAACAAATTGACTAGGGTTACCCTTTATAGATGACCTGAAGTAACTTTGAGTTTTTGAATTTTGATGGTTTTTTCTAGCTTGGTCCCTGAATATCTTTTGTTTATATTGGTCCTTGAACTTTAACTTTTGATACATTTTAGTCCTTTTGATGATGTGGCATCTTAAAGGTGTGTTATGTGTCACTTTGAAGGCGTGTCATGTAACCTAATATCACAGTATCACATCATCAAAAGGACTAAAATGAAAAGGTTAACAAAGTTAAGAACCGATATGAATTAAAACAAAATTAAGATAATGAGTTAGAACAAGTCTTTAAGTCTGGGATTAAAAGTTATTTTTATCTCTCTCCCTATATATAAATGTGTCATGTTGCGGAGAAATTATTTTATTGACCTGGTTCACTATGCTATATTTCTATAGTTCTTATCTATTAAAATCAGTCTATTAATCTTTTATATATTTCTAATTCATTCATAGTCAACTTTTATGAATCACTCACTCTTGATTTACATGACATAAAAAATTGAAGATTCATCTTTAGAATAAAATAACACATAAAAAAATTATACTGATTTTTAATGAATTCTTCATAGATGATATGATGGATCGAGACTGTATAATATTATTTTATGTTGTGACTTATAAACTTTACTCTATATTTATATTGCAAAACATAAGTAAAGGAAAAAGAATGTGTTTTGTTAATATATTCAATCTTCGAGTGTAAATCGTCTACCCCTTTCTCATGCCTCCACTTCAAATTAGAAGGGTTAGAGTTTAGGGTTTAGGGTTTTAGTTAGGGCATAGAGAATTAGGGGTAAGATGTATTTTTTGATATAGGGTTTAGGGTATAAAAAATAAGAGTTAAGATTTAAAATTTAATTTTTTAGTAATTTTTCAAAAGAAACATAAAAGAAGACACGTAACAAAAGATTTTTGCTCTCAATCTCCTATTAAACGAAATACTCATTATGTATATACAATTTATCTTCAAAATATAATATTATCTACTAAGTAAAAGATATCAATTTATATTTATGTGGGTTTAAATCTTGATATTTGTCTTAAAAATATAAAACTTATCTAGTTAATAAAAATAACAATTTATATTTATATATATTTAAATCTTGATATTTATCTTAAAATATATAATACTTATTTACTTAATAAAAAAATATTAATTTACATACATATAATAGAACCCTCAACTCTTCTCATCTCTTCATGAAATTCAATTGGATGGTAAGAGGCAAGGATGATGAGGGCACAAGTTGGTTTGAGGGAGTAAGAAGGGAAGTTTCACCTACCTTGTCACCAGTCTCACTGTCCTTGCAACCATAGCCAGTGCCCTCACTTGAATATTCAAACTATAGGGTAAATTTTAATGTTTTATCTTGCGTTATAATTTTATAAAAATATTTTTATTATTATGTAAAGTTGGTATATTTATTTATATAATATTATTATGGTATAAAGATAATTTTAACCCCTAACGTTTATAGTTTTTGTCGTTTTGGCCCTTATTCTTTCTTTAGGATAAATTTAGCCCTTAACCTATATCTTTTTGACAAATAGCTTATTTTTTAACTAGCTTGATGACTGGACCGTTAAAAATTTAACGATGATATATATATAGAATATAATTTTAAATGACATGGAATGTAACCTATCAAATACATATATATATATAGAATATAATTTTTTTCTAATATAAAATATAAAACAATTAAAATTCAAATAAAATATTAAAAATCAATTAATTCTAAAATAAAAGATTATTAAACATTCTTAACCCTAACTATGATAAAATCAAAATCTTATTCGAATTGTGTTTATATTTTTATTTTAGTTAGGGTTAAGAATAAGATTTTGATTTTATTATAGTTAGGGGAATAAGATTTTTGATTTTATCATAGTTAGGGTTAAGAATAAGATTTTGATTTTATTATAGTTAGGGGAATAAGATTTTTGATTTTATCATAGTTAGGGTTAAGAACGTTTAATAATCTTTTATTTTAGAATTAATTGATTTTTAATATTTTATTTGAATTTTAATTGTTTTATATTTTATATTAGAATAAAATTATATTCCATATATATATATATGTATTTGATAGGTTACATTCCATGTCATTTAAAATTATATTCCATATATATCATCATTAAATTTTTAATGGTCCAGTCATCAAGCTAGTTAAAAAATAAGCTATTTGTCAAAAAGATATAGTTAAGAGCTAAATTTATCCCAAAAAAAGAATAAGGGCCAAAACGACAAAAACTATAAACATTAAGGGTTAAAATTATCTTTATGCCTATTATTATTATGATATGTATTATCGTTATGTATTATCATATAGAATGTTACATCATTTTAAGTTATTTATTAAATTAATAATTTTTATAAATAAAAATTATTTTAATTCAAAATAAAATTATTATTTAAAATTTAGCACTGTCCCTTCCAACAGAACCCACCTTGTCCATCCTTTTTTGTTTTGTTTCTCTGAATTTGAACAAACAAAAGCAGAGACTAATAGAGAGAAATTAGAAGTCTCTACTTCAAAATGGTGGATGAAACATATACCTACAGGCATTAATTGAATGCTGCCCAACATCACACGCCGGATAGCATCAGCATCGTAATTAGGGGAATAAAACTCGACTCGATTAAAAAAATTAAATAACTTAACTCGATTCGTTTTGAAATTTTTTGACTCAACTCGACCGAATACTCAAACCTAATCACAATCACTTAGGTTACCTTTTTAACAAAAACTCTGCTTCCAAACCCGATCTCCTACACAGGACTCTTACTAAAAGGATACAAGACAAGAGTATCAAATCTAAATTTCGTAAAATATACTAAATACGACATTAATATATGTTTTCTCACATAATATCATTCGTCGTCAACAATTCTAATATCGTTTTATTTCGGCGATTTCATTTCCGTTCGTCGGAGTTTTCAGTTTCCCCCGATCCTAAAGTCTCAAAAATGTGGGTAAGGGCATAGGTTGGGGAGAGCAATGATGAGATTGTGGTGTCCATACATCAGAACATGGATATCATGTGCTTAGGTATTGAATTTGAGCAAAGTCTTTATGAACAAGAAGAGCTGGCCAAAAAGTGGTTCAAGACCCTTACGGTACCTACCTACCTACCTTCTGGTTGCCCCCACCATGTGGGACTCTTTTAACCTTAGTGGAACGTCTGTTTCAGATGTACAAAGTCACACCTTACCTCAATCTTTCTTTTTTCCAATGCAATTTGGATGGCTAAAGATCACCACGGTGGCAGCGGTGGCGGCGGTTGTTCTGAAGTTTCTTATGTGAATCTGCAGAATCGAATATGTATAAATTATATGCATGAACTCAAAGAAAGAACACATGAATGGTAATGATAGCTTAATTAAAGAGAATGTCATAACCAAGGACTGGATGATGCCAACCAACCACTTTAATCAATTTTAGCAGGATACCAACCTAGAAGTTTGGTACTTACCAATCCATGAATCATAGCAGAAATTATATTCGAGATACATTATATTAGATATCATTGAATTCGAAGTAACGTATCGTTTATTCCACTGAACTTGCAATTTGTTCAATTACAACGTTAAACTTTAGTTTCGACTTCAATTATATCGTTTATACCTTTATATTTATTTGCATTTTTTCAAAATGTCTCTGACTACACTTGGTTATCCTTGATAGTGGTTGGCATTAGGCAGTGTTTGACCCAATCTGGCTAACATTAGAGGATCACACAGAAACATCCTACCGATCCAACAAAATGGCAATCTAAAACACAGGCTTGTGTCATGCTGGTAAGTGGTAAGCAGATGGTGTTTATTACAGCACAACCCCACAGTAAGATGAAATAATTACCTCTCAGATATTGGTTCAACCTGAATCTAATTATTTCAGGTAGGTAAGCTGTAGGTAAGATTCTGACACTTGTACCAGTGCAAAAAGTGGTCCAAACAGGAGTAAAAGAAACATCAACATCTACCAGAAGCTGGACAAAACACAATATTAAATACTCAGACAGTTACATAGCAACATGGCAGAGTAACAAGAAGGAAATAAATACACATACCAGTAACAGGCATCATAAAACGATGAACTGTCGTAGTTTTAGCTTTGCATACAGATCTAAGCTTACACAAACTAGAGTTATGAAACTTCAGTGGTTCCCTGTAACACAAAAGTCTGATATTGAGTTATAACCAACAAAACCAGACATAGACAAGTACCAGATAATGCCACAATATCCTAACAACAGCATCCACAACTTGATAAATTAGAAAGATAAGATCCAAGGGAAAGAAAATACAGAAACTTTTGGAATTTGTGTATAGCAGTTTACAAAAGCAAACTTGAAGAGAATTTTTCAACCAACAGCACCAAATGATTAGAATACATGACCATTTCTGTCAAACAGGGTAATGATGACATCCATCATAATATATTCAATTAAGGTCATATTCAGTTCTATCTCTTCCATGTAGTTTAAAGAAACACATACAAGAAGAATTCTAAAAGCAGAAAAGATATAACCAGATATCAAGATAGATCGGCTAAGTAGTAAGTACCATACTTAGCAAACATGAAATTTTCAGTTTCATAGATAGCTTCAGAAACCTGTGTTACTTTTTGTGGCATTCTAAACTCGCCCTTCTTTCGGACGAATGTTCGAGTCCTGTTAAACACAATGTCCTTAATCTGATGAGTTAAAACCGAAAACAAGCTTCAGATACAAGGGTAAAGTAAACCACTATAACATGCCTTTGTTCCTTAGTATCTAAGTGTCCAAGATCTTGAATCAGGACAAACATTTAGCCTAACTAAATATTAGTTTTATATTATCACCACATCATGTATAATAGAGACAATCTTGTTACTTCAAAGATAAGCAATAAGCCCTGTTTTGAGGAATCTGCACCACTAACCCTTTCCTTAAACTCCACAAAGGGTTGTCAATTTGGTTAACCTATCAAATCAGTATGTAAATGTTTCTTTAGTTCCCTAAGATCCTGGAAGCTGAACAAAAGAAACAAGGGTCTTTTTTCATATAAGTCCAGTCAAACCATGTCTATAGAATTTTGGTTTAGGAGCTTTATTATGCAACATCATCATGATTTCTTAATGCCTACAGGTCTGTGATTCAATTTCCTCATCTCAGGATTTTATGACTGTATACTTTTTGATCCACCATGGTTCCATGAAATCTCAAATTAAAGGCTTGTTAACTCGTTCAACTCCATAATCACCTGGTATAGGTCTGCACATGTGATCTTCGGAATTGGGATGCTAAGCCTTCACTTCTTCTAAAGATAGCCCAATTGTTTTGAACCCATAATGTCAATGCTTAGCCACCAAATGCTAATGCTTGACCGGAATTGGGGTTGTTCCCTGGACCTGGACCACCAAATGCTAATGCTTCAGAAGGAAACCAGTTCTGTAAAGTAATTGAATATTTCCAGCTACTTGGACTTGAGATGGCAAAGCTCTTCAAGATGGAGGACTTGTAGACCAGCCTCTTGGACTATAAAAACCATGAGAATGGCACTAACCCAACTTGTACGTTTTGGCCTACATTGTTTCCTCTAACTTGTATGAAGGTGGTTACCTTCATCAAGGGATCTAAGTTTTCTCATATGATTATGTATTTTTACCCCTTTTTTTCAACCGTTTTACTTACAAAATAGTAATTTTTTTTTAATAATTACATGAGTGTACTTATTGAATAATAATTATATGGACTCAATCATTATCTAGCTGAAATTAGCATTTAAATATAATTATTACTAAGTTTGAAAAAAGGGTTCCTTTAAATCAAGTTCAACTAAGCTGAACTCAAAATTTGACAGGATGTTCGACTCAAACTCAACAACTTTAGCTTCAAAAGGCTCAAATTTCATTTATGTCGAGACTCAAAATTTACCTCAACTCAATCAATTTACCTTTTAAAGTTTGAACAATTTGATTAAACTTGTATACTTAGTAAAAATCTGGATATCTATAGTTTACTTCAAAGTTAAAAGTAAATATTCATAAAAAATCATAATAGCAAAAAATACGCTAACATTTAACTAATTAGTCAGATTAATCCTTAATTTTTAAAATATTTTAACTGTAACATTTTTATTCTATATAAAAATGATTTATTTAAAAATAAACAGTATTAATTAATTAAAAAATAAATTATTTGAAATAATATAATAAATTTAGATGATAATATACGTTGATATAACAGTGCCATATAAACTAGAATGATAATTTTACATAATTAATAGGTCGTTTAAAACAATTTTATAAAATCATATAAAATATAAAATTATATTTTTACCATCGTACCATTTTATTAAATCATTTTAAATTATTATCGTTGATAGACCAACAATTTTTATTTACAAAGATATTTTAACGCAAAAAAAATAAAATATTATGATTAAAGAACCTAAAAAGAATAACCACTTAAAGTGACTATTTAATCAAATTATGTCTCCAAAAATTAATGTTAAAACCAATAATTAATTGGTCCAATGAGATAAAAATTAAATTCTTCAAATAATATTGGGTTCAATCCACATGCTTTGCCTAAAAAAAATTAGATTAAAAAGATTATCCCATAATTAGAGTAATTTTTTTGTTTCATTATCCTCCTTTCATGTCCCACATTGATTTTTTTTAAGAAAATTAAAATTTAAACCCTAACCGCTTTTTTTATATCTTAAACTCTAAATCCTACCCCTAAAAATACATCTTACTTCTAATTATCTAAACCCTAATCATAATCCCTAATCTTAAACCCTAAATCTTAAGCCTTCTAATTTAAAACAAAGACATAAAAGAAAGAAAGAAGATTTATGTCTATAATTATAGATATCTCTGATACCCGATCAGATAGACCAAACTATTTGAGAACTCAACAATAAATCCAATAAAAATCATAGCAAAGGAGCATTCAGCCTGTACAACCTTTTCAATTGTATACACACAAAACCTAGACATCAAAGATGGAAACTTGGCCAAGTATCTTTTATACAAGATTATTCAGCTTGACACAAAGAAATGAAACAAAAGAACAACTGAAACTAAAGAGAAGAGAAAGTTGAAGGGAAATTCAGCATTTATATGAAATATTCCCAATTGGCAGAGAGACTCTAACACTAGGTATAGTCAGAATTACCATCAGTCAGATAACGGGAAGAATCCATGGCGACAAGGATTATTATCTCTGTACAAACACCAGTAATCAACACTATGTCAAGATCACACGTTGAAATTAAATTACGATGAAAATGAAAACCATTTGTTTGGTGGCTGAGAAATTGATGGAAACAGAAAGAAAAACAAAAGGTGGGATTCAAACTTACAGTGCTGTTTTCAATGAGCTCGGGAACTTTGTAAGAATCCACCGTCACCTCGGTCAGCCGTAAGCCGGGAAACAACGACTGCGAGCACAAGAAAAGATCAGTTGTAATTGAAGAAGGACAAAAACAATCGGAAAATTATTAATCGAAAGAGTGAAGAAGAAAGATTGAAAAGTACATCCAATTCCTTTTGAACATAACGTGGGCGTTTCTTTGGCCTCTTCCGTGGGCGACGCCCTACCATAATCATGAAATCCTCCTCGATCTCTTGCTTCGACAGCGTCACCGAGAATTGTGGCCGTTTCCTTTTGTTCTCGTCAGCCGCCGCCGAAGCCACCGGATGTCCTCTGCCTCTTACTCTGAGTGAGTTGATCACCTCATTCCTCGTCGGGGAATTGTAGTTGCTGTTCGTTCCTCCTCCGCTAACAGGAGCCATGCACGCCGCGCGCCTCTTCCTGAGATTCCACGGCCTCGCCTCTACCTCCACCTCGACCGACGGCGATTCTCCCTTATCTTTCTCTTTCCGTTTGAGTTTAGGCTCTTCGAATTCGTTTCCGCCGTCGGGAGCTTTGTCTCTGAAAATTTCATCTTTGATCTTATCCGCCGCCGTTTTAAGATCCTTCATAATCTTCTCCCTGACTGCCTCGATCCCCTCCTCCACCTCTCCCTTCGACGCCCTCAACCGCCTCTCTCTCCCATAATCGTAGCTCGGATACGACTCCGACTCTTGCCGCCTCGTCCTACCAACCATCAAGCCATCAAATTTTGACGACGGGGGAGATCGACGTCTCTGAACCGCGTGAAAACGCAGACGAAGAGGACGATCATCTACGGCTGCGGTGGAAGCATCGCCGAGATTCACACACCTCAGGTACCTCTGATTCCCCCACTTCAAACATGGCATGTTGAAATTGTGAAGAGGATTCAATCTCTGGGATCCCATCTCCATCTCCATCTCTCAGTCATCAGAATACACCATTGGCACATCAAAACCCAAGTGCCGACTCAATCTTTAAACACCCGGCGGAGAACGCTTGTTATATAAATTTGATTTCCCGTTGAGAATTCCTTCTTTGATAAATACTGAAGCCAATCGCGGATTTAACGTTCGGGTTATTGAGATTTCTGGGGGGTGTTTTCGTAAATCGATTCTTCGGTGGAGTGCTTCGTGCTAGAGTGCGCCACGGTGTTAAGAGTAGGGGCTTTGGGGGTTTCCTGGGCTTTTAGACGTATTATAAATTAGTTGAAATTTTAGGTATTCTATCTTAGAAGATCATTTGTAGGTGGTTTTTTAGTTAAATTACAAAAGTTGAACTGTGAATTATTAATTGCATCATATACGTATTTTATTTTATTTTATAATTTAATAATTTAAATCATCAAGACGTTTCAAAAGAAATTAAAATTTTATTAATAAAAATTTAAAAAAAACGTACCTACAAATGACTTTTTAAATTATTATAATTTTTATCATAAATTTTTATTTATGAGATATATAGTTTATATTTTTAAAATTTAAAAGGTAATATTTATCTAAAAATCTCATCCTTTTACTTTTTTCACTAAAATATTCTCATTAAATAATTTATTATAAACTCTACACTCTTACAAAATGATTTTCCTATTTAGCACCTTTAATTCTTTTTTATTTTTTTTTTCAAACTCGTCAGGCTAGAGTGATAAATTTCTTAGGAATTATTTTGAAATTCTTTTAGGATAAACACAATTTTTTAAAAAAATATTTCAAGTAAACATGACTTATATCGGGTAAATACAGACTCATCTTAAGATACTCCTGCATCCGCAACTAGTATGCTCATATACTTCATCAAAATTTAAAATTATCAAAATTTGAGCCATATACATATATTTGAAGGTTGAATTTTTTTTACATAAAATAAATATTTAGATCCCATCAAAATTACGTCTATGAGATCACGCTTTATCAAAATATAAGTATAGGAAGGAGAAAACTTACATTAATATTACTTTAACATAACAGGACAGCCATAAACATCAAAAAATTGAATAAATTAATACAGGGCAGCTGAGTACTGACAAATATTTCATGTAAAAAACACAAGAAACTACCCATTTCAAACAAGCTTTTTATCAGATCCCATTAGATTCAAATTGAACCATTTCTTTTTACCTGATTTATCCTTTCCGTCTGAGTTTCCATCTTCCATAGTAGGACTCTCGGTCTCACCTGGAACTTTGCTGCTACTTCCATTACTTAAATTGCTGGTACTGCTCGGTGGTTTCGTTACAGTGAATGTAGCATGGATGCTGTCTCGTTGTTTCAGCAGCTCGTCTACCTGTGTTATATAGGTAGAAAACCAGAGTCAAGTCACAATATATTTACAAGACTCCCATGTTGCTCTAATTTCATTTTTGTACAATAACAACACATATAAGTGTAAGGATATGACCCTCAAGTCTAAAACAATTAAATATACCTATGTCGGACATGTACTCGCACCTGAAACTTGCATCTACAATTAACATGTACATGACTCTCATTACAGTTTTGATCATCACACACTATGAGATAGAAGTGAACCCAAGGGAGCAATTACTTGTTTGGCAAAATCAAGAAGCTTGTGAGCATTTTCATAGCCATTATTAAGTATTAGAATGTATATGTACAACTGTGTACGAGCCAGTGCATTAAACGTGCATATATAAACATATATAATTTTTGCAGTCAGCTTCATCGATAGGAAGGATTGCATAAATGCAGGAAAATCAATATCTCTGCAGGATAAAAGTCTCGAAACATACTGATTGCTTTTCTTGGGTGTACCGATTGGTCACTTCTTGAAAGCGTGCTAATGCCTGCAAAATATCCCACCAGAATCATAAGATAGTGTAAAGTTCATGATTGTGCCAAGCCTCAAAGAGAACACGGTTTGATTAATACGTTTCTGTATTCTGTTTCAAATTGGCGCAACTCATTTCTCTTTCTTAGAATCTGAGCCTCAATGTCCTTGAGCTTCTCAGTGGTATCCTCATATGACTTTGCACAAATTGCCTCGATTGTGTAACTTGCAGTCTTGAAAAAATTATCTCCTGAGAAAATTCAGGCAAACCAGTTAATCACGAACAGCAATACTAGGAAACATACTTTTAGCAAATTAACATGCAAAACAAACAGGTCGAACCATAAACGGCAAATATATGCGTGCCAGATTTTAGTTCTGAAACTTCACAAGGTTGAAGACCTTCCAACCTTTTAAAGAAAGCGGATTCGGGATCTTTAGCTATTGCTAACTGCATAGCACATGAATAAATCATCATCAACAAGAAGCCATACATCCAGCAGAGAAAAGGAAGATAATGTCAGAAATGACAACTCACCGCATTTACAGTGGAATCCATTCGGTATACTTGAAAATGTAAGAAATACATGCCAGCAGATGTCACCTTGCCCGTCTTCTCGCTGTCTTCCTGTACACAGAAAGTGAAATCATAAACAGAAAGTAATTAATGTAAAATAAATGCCTAACTCCTTCAGAAACACAAATGCAAGTAATAGTTTATCCTTTAATTTCTGAGACAATAACGGAGGATAAATGTATCATAGCAATGAACATAAGGCTTTTGCAGAAAAAAAAAAAGATTAAAATCCCTTGTTTAACATCAAACAAGCACGAGCTTTTGTTGAACAGCAGGGCACTAGCAGACATTAAATGAACCATGTAGAAAACAAAGACAATCTGACAAAGTATTGAAGGGCTGAAGAGGAAGTCTCAAGTAGTTTACTAAATGCCGAACAATAATTGGGATGCAAAAAATGAGGTACTGTTGTTTTAAAGAATTAAATATATGCACAGATGCATGAATATATTTGTCTTTTGACATAACCATTGTGTTTATGTTGTTTACGACTTATACGGTAAACCAGCCAATAATAATGTTACTAGGACTTGGCTATCAGTGTAAGACGTGTTTGACATGAGTTCAAAACTTTTTATTTTTTATTTTATTTTTATATTTGCAGGGTCTTTGAAAGCTAATACCAACCAATTCAGAGAAAATGGTGGCACGAGTAAATACATAATACCAGTGTTATCACTGATATATTATACACAGTAATAGATGATATATCAAATAAAAAGAAAATAACAGCGCTTCAGAATTTTGCAAGTCTAAATATTGTTTTCTGAGAATTAGGTAGTCAATAAAACAAGAGATATGACCATCATGGTAACTGATCCAACTTCTAATAACTACTATTTACAGGCAAGAGAAGAAATTGACCTTCGACAGAAATAGTTTTAAGTATTAACAGCATTTTTATATGATTCACTGCAGTAGATCACACAAAAGATTTAAGGGCGGATAGGAAGAAAATTCAACTTGAGCACTGCCAATTCTTAGCTTTTTCAAATTCCAATCAGACCAAACTAAATCATCACCATCATCATGCACTGATTGTTACCATGGCCAATAGCTAGAAATTTCTTTAAAAATCATTCAAGAGGTTTCACTAGCCTTCTCACATTATGTTTCCACTTTCCACCCATATTAATAGAATGATATACCAACAACCATCAAAAAACAAATAAATGTAATAAAACTTCACATATTGACAACAAGAACTTAAAGTGAATCATTTCCTACAGAAAGGGAAAATTAATTCCAGCACCGCTAATTCTTTTCTGAATTCCAATCTGACTAAGAAAATAAATATTTAGATATATAGAATATATAAGACCAACTCATCATGATCATGCACTTATTGCTAGCATGGCCAATAGCTAGAAATTTCTTTAAAAATCATTCATGAGGTTTCTTCTAGTGTTCCCACTTTACATTTTTGTAAAGTTATGTTTCCATCCATTCTAATAGAATGATACAACAATGACAATCAAACGACAAATAAATGTAATACAAAATTATGTATTGATAACTAGAACTTAAAGCTAGTCATTTCCTAAAAAAATTTATAAGCAAATAAAAAGCAATGGATAGAACAAGAATCAAAGACGAGTGCTTAGTACCTGTAAGGCCAAACCATAGCCACCATTGACGTCATGTTCAAAGTAAAGTAGCTGAAAGTTTTGAATAAGAAACACAGTTAATATGGGGTTTTGAAATAGTGCTCACTTAGAAGAGATGCGTGCTCATGCATAACAGACATGCACGTACGTAGAAACACGCAATAAAAGAAGTTCAGAGAGGAGAGGCTATGGGTTACCGAACAATTAAACCATAATTTGGAAAGAAGACATTTATTTCAAAGAAAAGTTTCACAGAGAAATAAACCTTGAATTTGCTTTGTGCTGTTGAAGTTACCCTAACAACAATCCCAGACTCAGCTTGTTCATCGTTTATCGTTACACCAAAGAAGTGGGCACATTGCTTGTCTACCTGCAGCAAAATGCATGAGAACATGGGAGAATATCTGGAAGAGTGTGGTGCATTGCAAAGAAGAAGTACACACCTTTCCACTAACTGATGTTCCGATAGGAAGGGGTCTAACTGTAACAGTTCCATTTAGAGCTTCCTCTAGAACATTAGCAGAGATAGTAGTCTTGATAGGGACACCAAGCTTGCTGAAGATATATATTTAAGCAGGTAAAGAAAAATAAGGAACCTAGAAGTAACTAAATGATGCTAACAAGTTCCAACATTTCTATTAAGTCTCACCTGAATAATGCTGCAAACATTGTATTAACAGTTCCTAGATTGGACAAATCAATCTCCATATCCATCGAATCTTCAACAGCCTTATAACGTTTGTTGAAAAAAAGAGGAAATGTTAGGTTTTGACAACATTGTGTCAGAAAAGAAAAATTATAAACAACAGAAAGAAATACAGTGGGAGGAAAATGAATGCAATATTAAGTTGACATCAAGGAAATTTATGAACAAAAATAGTGCCATAGTTGATAAAGGCAGATATATTCTTCAAATTTTCGTCAGTGAAACAAGTTTGAACAAAAATATTTAGTGAGAAAGAAAGTGGAGGAGTTGGCAACACTTTGTGAACTCAACTTACATGGGGATCAACTAAAGTATGTAGAGATCACAAAGAACAGTTGAAACTCATGGATTCCTAGTTTCAAGTGGGAATCTGGAGGGGAACTTTCAAGAAAATAAAATGCCTGAGATATCCTCTTCCTCTAGGTATTTTGTTTCTGCATATGACTTCCTGGGTAGTGGGTTCTGGCTTTAACAATCTCTACTTTAACGGAACGTCTTAAAGAGAATTCATCCTCAGCATCAAAAGAAGCCATTTCAATTTTAAGGTGAAGTTTAGCATTATATAATAGTCAACTAAACATACTTGGAGGAAAAAAAGTTCTTGGTCCATCAGAAGCATTCATTCAATTTCTATGTCAATCAGTAACTCCAGCTTTCTAACTACAACCTAAAACTGATGTTCCCAATAAAACTTTTTCTCATCATAAGCACTTTTTTTTCTCTTTTGAACTGAAGTGCAAGGCTTGATTATGTACAACATAAAAAAGACAACTTTGAACATAACAAAGAAAACTAAATCAGTGAAAAAGGAAAGGAAAGCACCTCAAACCCTGCTGTGTCATATTGCCTTCTCTTTTCTGGGTCAGATAAAATGCTATAAGAATATGCAACTTCCTTAAAAAGCTCTGAAGCCTCAGGGTTGTTGGCATTCTTGTCCGGATGATACCTGTCAAGAGAACCAAAAAAAGGCAAATATGAAGGGATCAAAGTTGAAAGTAAACCAAACCAAACAAGCATTTGATATGGCTTAATCACAATTCTTAAAGATCATCTATAAATCTATCATTAGTGCAGGCAACGAAATACATGTCACTACAAAACTCGTCTATAAGCTTCCATCAAACTTCACTCGTTTATGTCATAGGCAGATGGAGCTCGCTATTGAACTGTTTGCACAGTAACCCATAAAACGGAAGAAGCAATCAATCAATTTGCGAAGGGCAACAATATAAATCCTCAGTGAAGTTAAGTACATGAGGAATTGACATAGTCACAGAAGTAAATTTGCAGCAAGCTCAGCAACACTGAATTTTCGGTTAACACTCTGGGTCAACTCTACATTCATTGCCAGCAATTCGAAGACAGAATCAACTACCGATTAGTTAGAACTCCAATCTAATACTAAACCAACTGCAACATTGCCAACAAAACAAAAATATGAATCAAAGAAGAAGAAGAAGAAGAAGAAGAAATCCTTACTTGAGAGCGAGCTTCCGATAAGCAGTTTTGATCTCCTGATCGGAAGAATCCCTTGAAACGGACAAAACCTCATAAGGATCTCGACGTATAGTCGGGGCCGAAGAAGGTCCTTCCGTCTTCTTCGAACGCATCTCCTTTTTATTCCCCTCTATTAAAAGCACTCTCTCTTTTCTTATTTTTATCTAAAAATTCTCTTCAAATATGTTTAGATTACAGGCGCAGATCTACAAATCTAGAAAGAAAGCAGACGACGTTTTTCAAAGAGAAAAAAAGAATTACGCGAAATTCAACGCCGTATTGGATCGCTCCCTTTCAGCTCTAGGGAAAAGAAAAAAGCACATAAACATATAACAGAAAGAAAAAGGAAGAAAGTACAGATCTGAGTTACGAAAGAATATAAGGGGGGAAATGAGGAAGCTAGCTAACTAGGGTTTTGGAAATTTCAAATTTACAGAAAATCCCGATTTAAAAGATGGAATTTCCCCTCCACCTTTGTTTTTTTCTGTTAAATACGTTGTGGCGTCTTTTTCATTAAAATTTGGGTAAACTTCATAACTGGCCACTAAACTTTGATACAATAGTCTATTTAACAATTGAACTTTTAACTATTTAATATTATCATTAAATTTAAATTTTATTTTAATATTGCCACCCACACGTTAAACACCGTTAATTCTTTAACGTTGTGCAGACTGCGCTGTCCAACGCACCAGACATTTCCACGTCATTTTAAAATAAAAATAACACATAATTTTAAAATAATAAAAAAAAAAATAAAAGGTTTACTCGTCTTCTTCTGAAATGCTTAATGAATATGAACCAAACTCGATTCAATTTAAAAATTTAAATAACTCGATTTAATTTGTGATAGAAATATTTAATTTATTTTAAAATTTTATAAATTAAATTCAAAAAAATAAAGTTTGAATTATAAAAATAAAAATTTAAATAATTTAAAAAATTAATTAAAAAAATTATTTTTAAGTTTGAAACTAGTCTCTCAAATTTTTATAATATATATATTGATATATAAAAATATGAAAAATATTAACACATGTAAAAAATAAAATATATATATAACTTATAAAATTAAAGAAAATCATTTAAATTATAATCAAATTGTACTATGACATGATATATAATTATAATTAAATTATTATAATAATTCAAAAACTCAGACTTGGTTCATCTCAAATTTTTTAAAATCAAATAAATAAAATTTAAGTTATAAAATATGACGCGTCAATTCAAATAACTTAAAAAATATTCAACTCGATTCGATCGAATTTTAACCCTGATTTCAACAACAATCGAATTTGTACATTTTCTTCTCAAACATCTTTACTTTGAACCAAATCGTTTTCACATTCGCAATTCTGATAAGTCCATCTCCTTCCTGGCAGTTCTATGACTTACTGGGTAAACACTCCACACCCTACGATTAAAACATAGTTTTTTAAATAATACTTCCTCTGTCTCATATATGATGTTTATTATTAACTTTTTAAAAGTCAAACTTTTTTAACTTTGATCATAATTATTTTAAATATTTTAATTTATTAAATTTTATAAAAGTATATATTTTTAAACTACTTGATTAAAGATTCTTAAAACATATTTTTTATATTTTTATCAATAATAGATTTAAAGTTAAAATAAGTCAAAATTGAAAAATTTGATTAAAAAAGTCAATAATAAACAAAAATAGTAGAACAGAGGAAGTAACTAATAACATTAATACAGTATTATGTCATATTATACTTTAATACATTCCAAAAATAAAACTAAAAAAACACATCTAAGGAATAAAACTTATTATTTAATGTATTTACATGGAGAGAAATTTTTTAATACACGTGATTATAAAAATTTTACGACTCTGTATATTTATTCTTTTAAAATTTTAATATAAATTTTAAATTTTAAATCTTAAAAATAATTTTTTAAATCCATAAATCTTAAAATATACATGACTATATAATATAAAAACTATAACAACATATGTATTACATAAATTTTCTTATATAAATCTTTACCTTCTTCATTGTAATGTTTTTATAAAATAACTCTTCAAACTTAAAATTTTATTCACATCATCATAATTCGATTCCATCGTTCTTCAAGTGGAATATTAAGCAACATACAAGTCAGTGACTCTTTTATTTAAGGTTAAAATCGATACAATCAAAATATTAAAAAATAAAAATTTAAAATATTACCCACATAATCAAAATGTTATATTTTTATAATATTTTATGTTACAACTTAAAATATTACCTAAATATTTTTCACAAAATTCAAAATCCATGAATTTTGAAGTTTACTAACTTAAAATATTATAAAGATATAACATTTTCAGCGTAAAATTTAAGTTCATATTTTTTAACACATCGAATTTGTCATTTTTAACTGCAAATTAGAGTTCTAGAGTATTATTGTTCTGTCAATGTGGGAATCAGTGTATATCTGTTTTTGTTATCCGAAACGGAATGTGTTTGGAATTACTTGACAGAAATTGTCAAAGAATCATTTGATTAAAACGTAAAGAAGACAAAGAAGAAGAAAGAGATAGACCACATACAGATTTCCTAGAATTCAATAATTGCTGCTGAAGAAGAAATAACCCCACCTCCATTGGCACTACAGATTCAAACCATAAATGATAAGCTAAATGAAAAAGTATAGTGAATAAGAAAATACTACTAACAAATTATACTACATTATTTCCTATTTTCTTATTTTAATTCCATATGCTTGTAATAAATACTTTGATTCAGGAAAGAAACAAGTGACAAAAATGCAATTTAAAATATTTTTATGACAAAAGTGAGAATGGCGTACAAAATTGAAGAGAAAAGTAGGACAGCCAGACCAGAACCGAGAGAAAAATCAAAGTTTGCCATGTTCATTAACAGGAGCTAATTATCCACACACACAAAAAAAAATACATTACCAGGAGCTTCTGTTGGAAGAAATAGTCCTTTTAAGAATATGGAATTTTTTAACAAATTGAATTCGAATTCGAATTCAAATAATATAAGCAAAGTTTGACAGCTGAAAATAATTTACTTGACACACATAGGAAAATATAAGTATCAAAAGATGACCCCACAAAGATATGAAAAACATTGAAAAATTGAATGGGGGTAATAACATAAGCGTGGAGCCTACTAGTACTGGTAGGTGAAGTTTGACAACCTAAAAGAATTTCCAGCAGAGAAAAGCATACATGAAGTTCAAAGGAAATGATGCCTCATGCCTGTACCGGTTAATCAACCTAATACCAAGATAACTATACAAAACATAAGTTGACCCATAATTTGTCAAAAGAAAAATCTGTAATCAGGTTAGTTGAAGAGAAATTACCTTGAACCGTTGAAAGTCGAGTATGGCAACATGCAGAGGCAGTGTTTGTAAGAGTATAATGTAGATTGAGAAACAAATAATATTGTTATCAAGTATGCAACAATCACAAATAAGGAGGATGTATGAGTTTTGAGGATCAATACTAAAGAATTCTTTTGTGTAACCTATAAAACAAACCGCATAAATAAATCTAGTGCATGTTCCCAAGAATGAAACTAATCTACTGTAAATGTCAATGATAAAAAGCTACCAGAATTCATGGCAGGAAACTGAAAATTTGCAGCAATATAGATAAACTTGGAAGAGTGAATCCATGTTGAACACTTTCTCCTCAAACCTTTCCAAGTATTAGATCATAGTATATATGAGCCTCAAGCAAGAATTTGCTTTTAAAGAACATGTCTCTGCACACCAAATAACATAGGAACCCTGGATCAGGAACAATGTAAGAAACAATTAACTTGAAATCTGTCACTATTTGTATAACCATTATCAAGAAATAGATATACGAATTGCACACAATATAAAGAATTGGAGCTTTTACAGTATAAGTCTTCAGGCGACTTTCATTTCCTATGACAATACCAGCAATATGACATACACAAGATAGTAAAAGACCACAGAGTTCCTTATTATCTTTCACAAATACATATCACAAACCAATATAAAATTAAAAGACGGACACTAAAACAGAATTTAAAGATATAAACCAAACCCTTCTTTCAAAATTGTTGCTTCCTTCTTGACTGATTTATATTGGCCGTGAAGTTCTGATCTGTGACTTGATGTTTTCAGCTGGAAGTTGCGCAGATGCATCTGGCAATACTACTCCGGTCATGGTTTGGTACTGAGAAGGCATGTTAGATGCCAGAGGTTGGGTGTAATACATCTGAGCATGTGCAGGATCATTGAATTCGTAAGCATATGTGGCAGTTGCGGCGGAAGTAGGTGCAACGGATTGTAGAGGATGATGAATCTGAGAGTAACCCACATATTGTTGCTGATGCCGACTGTTTTGCACTTGAACCAGTTGAGGGTTACCAGTATTTGAGGTTCCGTATAGACCGGTGGCAGCAGTCATTTCAGGCTTGGCAAGAGGAGCATTTCTCATTGGGTTGTATGCTACATGAGTATGAGCCATGGTAGGATTGGAAGGAGTCTGCGAAAGGCTTGAAGGGATTCCTGTGGGGGCATCACTAATGCTAGGCTGCTGGATAGACATGCTGTAAGCTTGGGGTTGCCTTGCAGAAACATAATACATGGGATATTGCTGATCAATCTGTGTTTGATGCTGATGCTGATGCTGTTGTTGTTGGGAAGGATATACAGGATAATAAGCTGGCATTGGCACCACCCCGGAGGGGTGATGATGAATGTAATGTGGTGCAGCAGCAGTATGTAAGAATTGCTGCTGCTGTGGTGGCTGTTGTTGTTGCTGCTGCTGCTGCTGCTGGTGGTGGAATTGAGGTTGCTGCAATACATAACCAGAATCCTGAACTGGTTGTTGTACCTGAACTCGGTCAATTGTATTTGGATCAGAGATATTAAGCTTTGGATCAACAGCGTTTGCAGGAACCCTGTTAACCCCAGATGGGATCTGACCAACTGGGTCTTGATAAATCACAGGTTTTGGGCGTGATAATGGATTTGTAAAACTACTGTCACTGAACAAATTATAAGCACAATCTCAGCCACTTTTTAACAGTAAATCCAGTCATAGTTTAAGAACAGAAACAGTTAATCACCGAACAATCATAACAGCAAACTCAGCAGCTTCCTAAACGTAAACGGTAAATCCAAGCGTAATCGAACAACAGAAATCTAATAAGCTTATGAAAACAATACCTTGAGATTGAATCTGGAGAAGCTAAATCTTGACCACTGCTATACTTCTGTTGATTCTGAAGAGGCTGAGGCTGAGGCTGTGGAGTTTGTGTTTTCCTATAACCCATAGGAACCCCGTGATCTGATCTCTCATCATCTGAAAGAACACGATTCGTAAACTCCCCGGGAACCACACCTGAATTCAAGACCACCCCACCCCCAGAAGCAGGGATGGCCACCAGAATCGGCGGTGGAGATGATAAAGCCGCTAACACTTCATCTTGTTGCTTCATTCCCACAACAGCAGCAGCAGAAGAAGAAGCTACAGTAAATTGAGCAAACTGTTCCTCAATTCCCACTTTATGCTCTTTCTGATCGTCGACATGGACTCGAATTGGGGGTAAGTTGGCAAGCGAAGGAGAAGAAGAAGTTGAACCAAAAGAAGAAGAAGTTTCAAGCATGGGAGAATCAGGAACCGAGTGAACATCTTGACTTTTCAAATTCATATTCTTCTGGCTCCCACTCCCTTCATCTTTCGATCCAACTTCAACAACGTTTCCCTGACGATCTTCATCCAATCCCAACAAATTCACGTTCGTCGTCGGATCCGAAAACCCTCGGTTCAACAACCCCGACCCATTCAACGCGTTAAGAAACCATTCATCGGACTTGGTAGAATTGTTAATGATCGGCCCAATTGAATGAGAAGACGCTAGGGTTCCGTCCGGATTGAGAGGGAAAAGAAAGAGGCGAATACGGGAGGATTTACTTGACGACGTCGTTTGTGAACAAGTTCGATCATATTCATCGATCATGTTTTCGAGGTCTTCGTCGGTTGTAACGGAGATGAGAGAGTCGAGGTCTTCAGAGGGAAGCTGATATTTGAGAGTAAAAGGGCAGCCGCGGAGAAGAGAAAGGGACAGCCGATGATGGAGGGAACCGAGGGTAGTGTGGCGATCAACGACAACCATGCGAGTGTCGCCGCCGATGTAACATAAGACTTTGTCGTGTGGACGAGGGACGATGGTGCCGCCATAGCTGCACATGAGGCGGAGCTTCGAGTGGAGGGTAGTGGGAAGAGCTGGGTCGTCCCATGAATCCGTGTTCCGGGAGCGTGGCGAGGAGTCTATGGAATCGGGATATGTGGCGGGAATGGCGGCTGTGGGGGAAACGGTTGGAGCTGCGGTTGTGGCGGCGGTGGTTGAAAGAGGAGCCACCGCGGCTGGCGGAGGCGGTGATTCCATTCGAGGATTGCCGGAGGAGAGAGGGGATTTGGAGGGAGAGAATAGAGAACAAAATATGTGCGTGCGTACTGCGTAGCGAAAGGTAATGCTTAGCTGGTTTTGTTCATTTCATTTTTTTCCTTCTTTTTAAATGAATTTTTAAGTTTTGAACCATACGTAAAAAATCGTAGTGTACTGGACTCATATTATTAAGTTTAATCTTAAATAAATACCTAAATTATATTTTTATTAGATATTTAAATTATTTTTTTAATTAAATACTTTATTTTATTGTTTAAATAAAAAATCGTTTATAATCATTAAGAGAATTTATCATTTAATCATAATATAATATCTCTCTCATAGTTTTATTTTATTCATATTCTAGTCATGCATCAGAGTTAACAAAAAAGAAAAAACAAAAAGAAATCATAATTTAATTAATTATAAAATATCTTTTAATAAAATTATAAGATGAGTGAAATATAATTTTCTTTAAAAATTATATATAAGATTCTCATGTGCAGTGACATATATTTATGAGTAAAAATATTTTTTTAATTATGTTTTATTTTATGTTTTATTTTAAAATAAATTTAATTTTTATTTTAATTATAATTTTTATATCACAACCTTAAATCTTATATTTCAAAAAATTTTAATCTTTAATATTTTAAAATTTAATCATAACCTTTAATTTTAAACCATAAATTTATTAATTTAAAATAAAATCACCGATAAAAACATAATAAAAATAACGGACGATTTAAAGTCTATACCTATTCTTAAAAAATTTGCCGCTGCTCGTGTGAAGTATTTTTTAAAAAAAAAAATACAAACATTTTATTAATTTTATATTGTAAATTTAGTTAAAATGAATTTATTGACAAGTTGCTTCCGATAACCAGTATACCATACTACAAGAAAAAAATTAAACGTGAAGACACCTACATCATAATTGGCTTTGATGAAGCCTGAAGGGGTAAAATATTCGTGAAGTATCATTTAAAAATATAATAATTTATGTTTTGTAATTTAAAAAATATATGTATTATTAGCGTTATGGGTAAGTTTATTTAAACATGGCATAAAATTTTATCTTAAAAATATAATATTATTAGATTAATTTTAAATTTATAGTATTTATTACAATAAAAGTAAGGTCAGTTAAAAAGGATTTAATTTTTATTGTTCATTCTTAATTTTTAATTAAAAATATTGAAAATGAGAGAAAAATATTTTGATTTTAGTATAAAATACTGTTTAAAATCATATTATAATTCATTCGACTTTAGTTTTTTAATATTTAATAGTGTTTGTTATTCAAAATCAAACTGTAATCAATTAAACTCAACTTTACCTTAAAAAACATAATATTCTTAAAAATAATTTAATATATATAATACCAGGGGAAAATTTTAAAGATAATATTCATGTCTTTTTCTAGCATTATATATATATCGTATTATACTATTGATCACTGTCGTATTTTATTATTTTAATAATATATAAAATTTTAAATTAGATAATTATGTCGCATTTTATTAGCTTAATAGATTATATCTTAAAGTAGATAATGATGTGTTTTAAAATTTATTTATCTAAATATTAATTAAAATTTAAAATCGTTTATACAAAATATCATCATTAATATGAAAATATTAATTTAATATCCCGCCAAAAAAGGGCACTTCCTTCCCGACCTTGGCTGCCTTAACAAGCCGGGTAGTTTTAGGGAGAGCCCAATTAAAAAAGCTTAAAAAAAGCCTTAACCGGTTTACCCGGTCACATTATATACACAATTTCTTACAAAAACTGTAAGAAAAACGGTACATACATAAATTAATACAAAAATAGTAAGAATTTATGTTTGTACACAATTTCCTACAAGAATACACAATATAGCACGAAAACGGTAAGGATTTGTGTTTGTACACAATTCCTTACAAAGTATACACAACGGCTTACGAAAACCATAAGAAAAAAGGTATGTACACAAATTCTTACCACTTCAAAACCATGAGCTCAAGGAGGCTTTCAAGGGTAAGGATTTGTGTATATACACAATTTCCTACAAGAATACACAATATGGCAAGAAAACGGTAAGGATTTGTGTTTGTACACAAATGCTTACAAAGTATACACAACGGCTTACGAAAACCGTAAGAAAAAAGGTATGTACACAAATTCTTACCACTTCAAAACCATGAGCTCAAGGAGGCTTTCAAGGGTAAGGATTTGTGTATATACACAATTTCCTACAAGAATACACAATATGGCAAGAAAACGGTAAGGATTTGTGTTTGTACACAATTCCTTACAAAGTATACACAACGGCTTACGAAAACCGTAAGAAAAAAGGTATGTACACAAATTCTTACCACTTCAAAACCATGAGCTCAAGGAGGCTTTCAAGGGTAAGGATTTGTGTATATACACAATTTCCTACAAGAATACACAATATGGCAAGAAAACGGTAAGGATTTGTGTTTGTACACAATTCCTTACAAAGTATACACAACGGCTTACGAAAACCGTAAGAAAAAAGGTATGTACACAAATCCTTACCACTTCAAAACCATGAGCTCAAGGAGGCTTCCAAGGGTAAGGATTTGTGTATATACACAATTTCCTACAAGAATACACAATATGACACGAAAACGGTAAGGATTTGTGTTTGTACACAAATCCTTACAAAGTATACACAACGGCTTACGAAAATTGTAGTAAATTGTGTATGTACACAAAACCTTACCTTTGGATGGCTCCTTTAGCTCATGGTGAGAAGTTGTAAGGAATTGTGTACATACCTTTTTCCTTACGGTTTTTGTAAGCCATTGTGTATACTTTGTAAGGAATTGTGTACAATATTTATTCGTATATTTTTTATTCGAATACTTTTATTTATTATACGAATATTTTTATTCGAATATTTTTATTCGAGTATTTTTATTCGAATATTTTTATTCGAGTATTTATTATACGAATATTTTTATTCGAATATTTTTTATTTGAATATTTTTATTTGAATATTTTTATTTATTATACGAATATTTTTATTCGAGTATTTTTATTCGAGTATTTTTATTCGAACATTTTTGTTCGAATATTTATTATACGAATATTTTTATTCGAATATTTTTTATTTGAATATATAAAAATAAATTAGATAACCATTATTTTTAAAAAAAAAAAGGTTACTTTGGAACCGGCTAACAGCCGATTCCCTATTATCATTATCACATAGCTTTTTTTAGGCTCTCTTTAAGGAGCTTTTGTTAGAATTGCCCTAACAAACCAGTCAGACTCAGATAAGCTCCATATTTGCGTCACGCTTTCTGTCCATAAGGTAGGCCCCGCACGTAGGCGAAAAAAAACTCTTCTAGGATTTGAATTTGAATTTAGACTTTTAGATTAGATTTAGATTTTATATGAAATATATTTTCAAATTTTAATAGATTTAATAGTTAAATAGATATTTAAATTATACTAATGGTTTATTTTTAGTATTTAAGTTCTTATTTTATTTTAAATAGGTGTGAAATTTTTATTTTTAACTGTTTAATTGTTAATTAATTATATTTTTATTTAATTATTTTGAATTTAATTTATTTTAACTTAAACTTTTAAATTTTAAAAACTCATAAAATATCCTAAAATTAAATCTATAACTCCCATTAAAATTAAAATTAAAATGACCCAATCATGCTCATCTTTGAAATTAAGATATTATAACTTAAATTTATACCAAACACAAATTCTTACGTAAAATAAAATCTACATCATTTTTTATCAACTTATTAAGAATTTATGTAGTTAAACAAATTTTTACCGGATAATAAAAAATATTGGTTTATTTAGTGTTACATAGTCTCTTATATTTTTTTTAACAATTTTATGTCAATCACATTTTAATCATATTTTAGATGATATTTTTAGACTTTCTCTGAACTGTTTACAACCTATATGTAAGAAATATTAACAAAGATTTAAAACGTTTTAGGGGACCCCTATTCATTCATTTTGGTCATCTTCTTAGACTTCATCCAGTGTCGCTGTCAAAACTTTGATTTAAGTTAAGAAATCGTGTTTTTAAAAATATTTTTTTTTGTTTTTTTTTTCAAAATCTGCTATTAAAAGCAAATTTTTTTATAAAAATAGAGTGGAAATGTCAAAACAACTCATTCAATAAATTTCTTTCAAAAATTAGATGAAAAAGCTTTGTTAAACGAAATCTTAATTAAAAGAATATTAATCCAAAAAACAATGCACTAAAAGTAAATATTGATTTCCATCCATGAATCAAATCAAATAATCCAAATAAATTTAAAACTAAGATCAAAATTAAGAATAAAAATTGAAAGTAGTTTACATGTATACAAACAATAATTCAGATGAACAATTTTATTGAGACATGTGAAATTACGTTTATCTCCTAAAATAAAGAAAAAAATATAATGAATACTATCTTTTTATCAGTCTAATCAATCATATTAATCATATCGTGTAAGTATATTTAACCTCCATAAATTCAGTAAATATCGGTTTGCACCCTTTAAATCTATACTTAACTACTTAAGTCACAATATTTTTTAAACAAGCTATAGTAATTACAATAATATCTGTTATAGAATATAATTTCCACCATTTGACATTGATCGTTTAATCACTCTGTTGATATCGGTGGTACCCAACCTATGAGCTTTAAAAACAACAACTGTTCTTTTAACCACTTAGATTAAAGGGCTCATGCGCTTAAGTCATAATATTTAAATATAAAACAGTTTGGTGTAACTAAATCTGGGCTGAAACAATAATGTGGTTGTTCATTGCACGGTCTGAGCTTCAGTAAATAAAAAATTAAATTGTAATAATCTAAATTTTTGTACTCAACTTTCGGATACTAACCCAAACTTTAGAAGATATGTTGTTGTGTTTATTGGACCGAATTTGGGTTTGAATTAAATTATAAATAACGAGAAATATATTATTATAAAGATTTGCTTTATTATTACGTCAATAACTTTATTAATAATTAACGGTTAATAATTTAATTAAAACCAATTAAAAGTATAATAACCAAATTGATAAAATTTTAGTTTAATTGTCAAAATAAAGTCGAGTCAATATTGTTGTGACTTATTCGACAAAATTTTTAGCTCAATGAGAAAAATAAAATCAAACCATGACCCTATAAGAGTTCACCCTTTTTCTTTTCCAATTTTAACCCTAGGTGAAAAAATGTTGTTCAAAATGATCATCACTGAAGAAGTAATATTTATCGCGATAAGAATGATTAACCAAGACAATATTAGCATTAGCACTCACAATTATTTGCTAATCCACCAATTGCAAGATTACTTCGTGGAAACATACGTGTTCTTTAGATTATGAGGTGAAGTAAAGGGTGAAATTTATAAAAAAAAAAAACTTCTCATTATTTTTATGGTTGATTCTAATTAATCTGGATCGACTTACGTCACATATTTAAAGTTGATTAATAAATCTTATTATAAAAATTTTCTTTATATACGAGACCTTAAAATCAAAACTTAAATGATATTCAACCTACTCATCACTTAAATTAATTATTGTCGGTAAATATTCAACTCCTCAATGTTAAGAGAATGTCGCTTTATTATTTTCTCTTATCTAAATTTATTAGTACTACTATAAATATATTTTTTAAAATATTATTCAATTTTTCATTGTCCCTGTACAAAATATGATTTAATCCTTATATTTTAATTCTGTCAATTTTAAATTTTTTAAACTTTTTGATAATTTAAGAGAAAAACATATTTGTCAAGTGTCTTATTTTTAATTTTTAAAATATCAGTCATGTCCTAAATTATATACGATTGATATTACTAAATTATAAGGATTTAAAATTATCAAATATGAGAATAAAAACTAACCCTACAACCGTACAACGTACACATAATACGATCAATAATATAATTTAATTAACAAATTTTGGGAGAAAGTCCTGTAGTTTTGGAAGTATTTATATAATTTACGATTTATAAATTAAAATAATTATTAATTTAAACAAATCACATTTTAAATTAATTTATAACAATTCTTTAAGTTTTTATAGTGTAAAAATATTGTTTTATATTTAAAATAATGGAAATAACTTAAAAATATTGTGCATAATTTATTAATTATTTTGCTTTACTTGAAAAAACATTTTGAAAATATAAAACAAAAACAATTAAAACATTAAACTTTTATATTTGTTTAAAATATATGGATTCTAAATATAAAATTAATTTAAAATGTACATAGAATTTATCACTTTTCTTTTTTAAGAGGATCAATTTACTCAATTTTAAATCTAAGAGAAACTTAGAATATATTTAAATTAGAATATTTAAACCACTTAACTATAAATTTATAATTTTATTATATTATCGGTATAATACATTAATTAGAATATATTTAAATTAGAATATTTAAACCACTTAACTATAAATTTATAATTTTATCATATTATCGGTATAATACATTAATTAAAATATACAATTTTATAATAAAAACTAAAAATAGCTTTTAATTATAATACATGAACTTTTAACAAACTTTAACCTTACATTATTTATTTAGTGCTTTGATATTTCCACTGCTCCCTTGTTAAATAAAGGTTGCTTTTTCTTCCGATTTTTTTTGCTTTGGCCTTATTTAAATTCAAAATAAGATAATAAAATAAAAAATTAAAACATTTTCTAAATTATATTTACCTCATATTGTTATAATATTTTTCAAAGTCGATGAGAGCAAGTTTAAATGTGTAATAAATCTCATTGAATGTTAGGCTTAGTTTAGACGTTATAGAAAAATAATTTCTAATTATTATACTTGGAAATTTATATTAATTAATATTTTTTAATATAAATTTAATCCTTAATTGATTAGATTTTACTTTGTTTAAATATGATTAAAAATATTTTAATTATTTTTCTAACCGATTTAAAATCTAATTGACGGGTGTAAACAAAGCAACCTCGGAATTATATGAAAACAACGCAAAGTATCAAAACGTCCTTTTCCTTCACTGCCCTTCGCAATCGCATACAATCCATTCCACCAACTAAAAAGAAAAAGGGTAAACATCACCAATGGCCACTAAACTATTCATACTTTTTCATTTTGGTCATTAAACTATTATTCTATACAAATCATTGCTAACGTAATATATTTTCTTATTTTGGACACTAATTTATTGTTTATTTTCTATTTTGGTCATTAAATTATTTTTATTTTTTATTTTTATGTATTTTGGTCATCAAACTATTATTTTATACAAAATCATCGTTAACATAACATTTTTTATTATTATGGTCACTAATTTATTGTTTATTTCATATTTTGATCACTAAACTATTCCTAATTTTTGATTTTCTGAGAATTTTTTAACCATGAGTGACAAAAAAATGTAATATTAGAGACTACTTTGCTAAAACTAATACTTTTGTGACCGAAACAAGAAAATTAGAATAGTTTAGTGACCAATGGTTATGTTTACCCAAAGAAAAACTGCATAAATTAACCGTCACCCGCCCATTTTATTTCTCTTCAAACCCAACCCCATCTCTTTCTCTCGTTTAATGCCTTGTCTTTCTTATTTCCAATTAACTGAATAAGTATTGGGTTTCTGATTTTCCTTCTCTTTCTCGGGAAAGTTCCAAAGTTTCCTGGAAAAAAACATACTACTAATTATACATACAACATTACGGTTTCGTATTTGTATGCCACTGTTCAGTAAGTTGGCCTTTTTGTTTTTATCATAAGGCAAGTTTGCGTTTGCTTTAACTTTCGCTTTGTTTTGACCTTTAATGGCTTCCTTATCTCGTCTTTTCTATTTCTTGCTTTGAAGTTGAGAAGATGAAGATTCCTATCGCTTTGTTTCTTTTCCTTTGTTTAGTTATTATTAATCATACGCCGCCGTGTGTGTTTGTTTCCTCAGTACTCCTCGCTTCCAGTAGATCTGTAGATTCCATGCTTCATTGGTGTACGAAACTTTGAATCTTCGTTCACGCTAATCTCTGCCTGCTGTTTTCACACCATCATGGCTTGGAAGAAACTGGGTTCGCTTTTCGCTTTTCTCAATTTTCAGCGTATTTTGCAGGTTTGTTTCTTATTCTTCTTAATTTTATAATTGCCGACACGAGAATTTTCAGCAACATTTAATTCTTTGTTTCTTTTTCAAATTCTATTTTCGATCCTTTCTCGAATTAATTTTGCATGATTTGCTTGATTTTCTATGTACCTTATTAGGAAGTACTCCATTACTTGTTTTGATTTTTTATCTTTTCTGTTTTTGTATCGAATTCTGTTTCATGTTTATACTACAAAACTCAGACTTCTTTTTTTGGAAAGTGTTTAGGTGTCCAATACACAGTTACAGAGTCATGATTATGTTTAATAATATCGATCTAATAAGTATTTAATTTAAATTAAAAAAATAAAACTTAATATAACAAATATTAAAATTAATAAGACAAAATTTTCCATTCATTTAATAACTCCTTCCTAATATCTAAATAATTTTACATTTTGATGATACATGATTATGTAAAAATATTATAGGAATCACATATTTGTGATTATCTTTCTTAGTTCCTGACATAACTAGTATGAATTTTGAGCTGCATCATCAGCGGCAGCGACAACAGCAGGAGGAGCAGCCAGGGTCGCAGTTGGGAGGAGCTCAGGGGGCCGCCCAGCGGGGCAGACACCCGATCAAAACACATGGAGCCAAAGTGGCTAGGGATCATTTACATGATTGGCTAATATTAATGCTTCTGGTTATGATAGAGGTTGGTTTGTTCGTCATCCATCCATTTTATCGCTTTGTTGGAAAGGATATGATGACTGATCTCAAGTATCCCATGAAAGCCAACACTGTCCCAGTCTGGGCTGTTCCTGTAAGATACTACCATCTTTCCTGAACTTGTGTTGTTCGGATTCTTTATTTTTATTTGTATTCTTGTGTATTTCTGTTAAAAATTGAAAAGAAAAAAAATCTAACAGTATGCTCATATCTAGTACCTTTATATAATATGCTGAAAAATGAACAATTGTCATGATATATGTATATGTCTGTGCGCATGCATATAACAGAAACCAGATCCTAATATAAGATTATTATGCTTTCATGTTGATTCTACTTAGCATTTTCTGCTTCTTTGTTTTGTATAAAATGAATGTTTAGATGATTCATTTCTTATGTTGGGTTCAGATTTACTCGGTTTTGTTACCGATCTGTGTTTTCATCTTCGTGTATTTCCGGAGGAGAGATGTGTATGATCTGCACCACAGCGTTTTAGGTAGTATCCATTTTGCTTTAAGAAACCATAAATCAGAATATTGTGTATGAGTATTTTATTTGAAGGATTCGGTCACCATGTTGAAGGGCAGGCCTGTTGTTTGCCGTGCTGATTACTGCTGTAATCACTGATGCAATTAAAGATGCTGTGGGTCGGCCTCGACCAGATTTCTTCTGGCGCTGCTTCCCCGATGGAAAAGATGTTTATGATCGATGGGGTAATGTTGTTTGTCATGGAAACAAAGCCGACATAAAGGAAGGACACAAGAGCTTCCCAAGCGGTCATGCATCGTGTAAGGACTGCTCTATCTTCCCTCTTTTTTTATGCCACACATTATGTGTGGTTTATGCTAATATTTGAATATGGATATAAAAATATAATCCTAAAAGATTTGAATAGTTTCAATTTTATGGGATGTTCCGAGGAACGGATAGGGGGGTGGGGTGGGGTGTGAAGGAAGTAGTATAATATGATTTATGCCGAGCTTGGACTTGCACTGCAGGGTCCTTTGCAGGCTTAGGTTTTCTGTCACTCTACTTATCAGGAAAAGTCAAAGTATTTGATCGCAAAGGACATATCGCCAAACTCTGCATCATTCTGCTTCCTCTGCTGGCTGCATCACTTGTTGCCGTTTCTCGAGTTGACGATTATTGGCACCACTGGAATGATGTCTTCGCCGGTGGTTTTCTAGGTATTTTTCTCTAGTATGCGCATATGTATTTCGAAAGTATTACAGAATCCACATCCAGTAAGGAAATTACGAGTAAATTTAAATTGTTCAATTGTTACAGGCCTTGTCGTGGCTGCATTTTGCTACCGGCAGTTCTTCCCCAACCCATACGATGATCATGGTAAATCCTTATTTAAATATATGGATTTGTTTAGTTATATTCGAATCTGTGTTTCAGAAACGAATATTGGTACCTATAAAAATGTTAACAATGGGAGCAACACATTAACATAAGATCAAATTTAAGGATGGATGTTATGGTTATGTCTGTTTTACAGGATGGGGTCCTTATGCTTATTTTGACGCCCTGTTGGATGAATCGTTAAAGGACGATGCGGATGCTGCTGCTCAAACTGCAAATCCACTCACCCCGCAAACTTTTGAGTCTCATGTTGTACATCAGACCCCTCCGTCTAACGTAGATACCTTTTCATCTCCACAATTGGATTATGGTTCAACTTCAAGATATGACGATTTGGAATTAGGAAGAAGGTGAACCACATGGTCAGAAAATATTTCCCTTAGTAGTGACTATGTGATTGGGATTTGTATAAATAGATCGACTTAGTCTTGGACTCATCATATGCATATGGACCTGCTTATGAGTTATAAGTGTGTGTGATTACATACTATTATTTGTTATTTTAGTTTCGAGTAAAGCTTTAGAGCTTTGGTTGATTGGGTGGAAAAATAAAAGGATGAAAGTGGAGAGAGTAAAAGTGAGAAGAAAACAAATTAAAAAAACTGCATACTTCATTAAATTTTTTTTTCTAATCTTAGATAAAGAAGAAGAGTATACACGTTCCACTTTCCTATTAACTCGTCGAATATAATCTTTCCAATTTCTTTCAATCATTTATCGAATACTAGTAATTAAAACACTCTCATTCAAGCTCATGGAATCACCCTAAAGAATAACTTCAACCGTATAACAATAAATAAAAAATATTAAATAATTAAAATAAAATATAATTAGAAATATTAGTATAATAAATAAAATAAAAAATGAGTAAATAAATTATTTTTTTAAAAAAGTAGTATTATAATAATTCTAACTAAAGTTAAAATCTTAAAAAAATATTTTCCTTAAAATACTTTCAATGAAAACAATGAAAATATTTTTTATGTTTTTAAAATTTCGTTCTTTTCTGTTTTTTTTAATATTTTTTTTATTTCTTCAACCAAGCACGTTTTCTTCTCTTTTTCCTTTTTTTTTTAAATAAAAATAAAAATATATTCTATTCTCTAAAATATCCTTATTTATTTATTTATTTTTATCCTTTCAATTCTCTTTTTATTATGGGTGTGTAAAAATATTACGTTTATTTAATAATTTGATCAAATTTTTTAGACATCTGATTTAATTTTTATTTTTGGATAATTCAAATCAAATATTAGATAAAATAAATTAAATAATCAAATCATATAAAAATCAGACAGCTTAATTTCGAATTATAAAAAGATTAAAACAACAACAGCATGCGTTTATCCTTATCCCAATCATTCGCGGGAAGCTTTTCCCCCCAAGTCCTAATCCCAGCCTCCATGATTTCCATTTCTCCACAGCCTCTCACCCTCAGTTTCACTCACAAGAGTCTGCAAGTTTCAAATATTGGATGAAGCCATTGACATAAGTTGAACTTAAATTAAATATTTTCATGACAAAAAGCTTACTGATTGTAGCAGGTAAATGACCCCATCCAACAAAAAGACTTTAAGCTTATTATCATATTGGGATCCGACGGTTTAAAGTCAAATTACCATCCCTAATAAATACCATCATACAGAGAGAGCATCCTTCGTACCTATCCACCCCATTAAAGATATATCTCTGGTAATAATCTTTAAAAACACATTAAGAAACCACTATAAGCTAAAGCTCTTGTTTTTTTGTGATTTTTATCATCCGTCCAAACATTGAATTAAAACTTGCCAAGACAACGCGTAAATTATAAAGTGCAACACAACTCTGTTTCAGCAAGTATTGCTGAAGCGTTTCCTTTCCTACTGCTATACGTTTCGATCCCTTGTAATTCCCAATTTCAGATGGGATATTCTCACAGGGTTTTCTTTTTCTGTATAGATTCCCAACAATGGACACTGCTCCCTTATTCAGACAAGGATAATCATTTGATTTACTACGAATATAGTAAGTTTTTTTCTTCTACAAACGGAATTCTAAAGTTATCGTATATTTTTAGAGGTTTAAATTATAATTTTAAAATTTTAAATCAATTCTTAAATTAAATTATATTTTATAAAATATACTTTCAATCTTTAAAATATTAATCATAAAATTTAAATATTATTCTCGAAACTTTAAAAATTAAGTACATACGAAATTAAATTTTTTACTCTAAAGATTACTTTATCCGATGTTATAGTTTTTTACTCTAATTTCTTAAATATAACTTAAATTGTACGAGCCCTTTAGCATAAGTGGTTAAAGGAACGGTTGATCTTCCTAGAGATCACATGTTTGAACACCAATAATATCAATAGAGTGATTGAGTGATCATATTGATAAATATAATTAATTTTAATTAAAATTTTATTAACTTAATTTTAAATTAAAAATATTAAAAATATTTAAGTATTTATAGACTATTAAAATACTAAAAATATTATTTTTTTAACAGAGTTATATTTTTAGATAATATAGGTAATAATATAAAGTTTACGGATCACATAAAATTAAAAAATAATTTAGAAAATAAATTATAAAATTAAGTATAATTTAGGGGATAAAAAATGCATTTAAGTTTATTTTTTATAATAATTAATAATTATTGATTTTTTTGTTTCAGCTACACAGTGGTTAGTAGTATCTGTTCTAGAGTATACTCTCAACCTTTCAATATTGATCGTTCAATCACTGTACTGACAGCACTGGTATTCGAATCTAAAGTCTCTAAAAACAACAACCATTTCTTTAACCGATAGACTAAATGGTTCGTACTAATAATTATTGAATTTCTATTATGGTAATGGGATCACCTACTCCACATGGCACCCGGAAAACAGCTTCACTACATAACAACAATTTAAACAATAAAAAAAATTGCCGCTCCGTCCCCAGAAGTGTCCCTCCTCTTAGTGTTCCACGCCAGTTCGAATTTTTATTTTTCATTTTTCCTAAAAAAGAAAAAAGAAAATGATTTTTTCCGCATGCCACAGGTTTTCAACGCGATTCAACATTTATGGCTTCCAGAAAAGTGAAACGACGATATAAAGAGAAATAGACTCAGAGAAGATTAACGCGCTTTTTAGTTTGCTGTAGACTGAAACTCGGTTCGTCTATTCGATCGGATCTCTATTCTCTGAACAAGAAGTTCGAGTTTTACGACGGGTTAGTTCATTTTCTCGATCAGTTTCTGTTAGATCAACGAACTTATACTTTTTACTTTCCGTTTTGAGATTTTTTTCTTCTTTGCTTGTTTGTTTGCTTGTTGTGGATTCGAAGGCAAACAACGGAAAGACGAAGGTGAAACTCGGAACGGAGTTTTTGTTTGCTTGCTTGCTTTACTTCTCCGGATGGGTGATAGTTTTGTGCTAGTGTCTGCTTGTTTTCCTGATTTTTGTTTATTTTGAATCTTTTTTCTTCTTAATCTTTTGGCGTGAAAGAAAGGAGCATATATGACAGGACTGCTTGCAGAAAATTCGATTTATGTTTTTTTCTTCTTATTTTCCGGGGAATTTTTGTTTAATCAATGGATTTTAACGCAACAATTCTGATGATGTTCGTTTTGGAATTGGATGTACAAGTTTTATTTAAATTTTTTTGTGATCCTTTCTGAACAAGCTTCGTTTGGCTGATTGATTAGCATTTATATTGATAAGGAACGGTTTTAGATGAATTCGATAGCTTTGATTTCTATTTTCAACAGCTAAGAAAGACATGCTTGTTGTTGTAGAGACAACATTGCAATTGTTGGATAGTGGTGTTCACTCCAATTAGCTGTGCTTTGGATTTGTGAAGCTTCTTTCTAGTGAGGAAAACCGATTTGTAGAAATGTCTGAAGCGAAGTGCCCTTTGTTGAAGAGAAGTAAACAACATTGAACTGTGCAGGACACCCATCCATTGCCGTTTTCCTTTTCATTTCCTTGATCTACTTGTTGCGGAAAATACTTTTACATTTAGATAAACGTTGCCTTCACATTTGTGGCTATGTTAGTTTTTGTCTAACGTGGTTATAATCAATTATTCCCTTTTAAGTTTATCCCATGCCCAGAGACGAAGCCATGATTTGAGGTTTGGGGGATAAACGTTTGAAAGTGTGGGTAAATTCATAGATGACTTGATTTTTAAAAAAATTATATATAAGAACAAAGGTAATAAAAATTAGCGGTTGGAGGCAATTCCCACTTCCAGACCCTTAGTAGTTTTGTCTATTCCCATACCCGTATCCATATATGTGTTGGGCGCTGGTGTTAGATACAATACTTCAAAAGACATGATGAGTTGAACTTTGGAGCAATATAGTTCTTTGTGTTTGTGTGCATGAATTTTTTATATTCATACCATGGACAAGAATGGCTTTAGTGGAACATTTGATTTCTCTTCTGCACTGCTATTCAACAGTGGCTTAAGATCCTTGACCGATCTGTACGAGAGCAAAGTTGCAGTGATTTATTAGCTGTCTAGATTGGGTCCCTGGGATTAGCTTCATCCTGGAACTGAATTATGATTTTTGTGAAACTGTCTTTTTACTTATTCATCATCTTATATAGATATTAATCATCCACTCAACAAAGTTGCTTTCTGTACCCTAAAAAATTAATCTTACAATTTGTGAGTGGAGCTTAGGAATGAGGAAAACAAAGCTTTGGTTTTTTTGGCTATGTTCTCCGTTATTTACATAAGTTCATTTTTTATGTTTATTTCTCTTTATATAAACCCTCTTTGTACTATTAATTATGAATTTTGCTCTACAATGTTTGAATGCATCAATTTCTATATTATTAGATTTTATGACGTATTCTTATATTATTTGATCTTTACATCCTGCCAAATTAGTATTTTATTTCATTGTTGTGGCTGGTTTGTGTTGCCCTATTAGCCCCATTACTGTAACTGCTCATGGTCAGGATCCTTGTTTCCTTATTCGCTGTCTTCATAATTGTAGTCTTTACTGTTTTCATGTATCATCCTTTTTTTTAATTTTGTCATTGCATATCAGTTTTGTTTTTATTTTCATATATTAACCTTCTTCGTATGTTCTTAAATCAGTGAAGATGCCAGAAATCCAGTTGGGTGCTCACACTGTGAAGTCCCATGGGGTGAAAGTTGCAAGGACTCACATGCATGACTGGCTCATTCTTTTGCTTCTCATTGTGATAGAGGTCATTTTAAATGTTATAGAACCATTTCACCGCTTTGTTGGAGAGGATATGATGACTGATCTGAGATACCCACTGAAAGACAATACTGTCCCCTTTTGGGCTGTTCCTGTATGTTCTAACTTTGAGATATACTGTCATGCTAGAATTACTTTCTGGCAAAAGATTTGTTCTGATTCAGTCAATGAAAAAGTATAATGCTTATGTTCTTTCTTGTAACAGATGCTTGCAATCCTGCTGCCATTTTTTGTCATTCTTGTATACTATTTCATCAGAAGGGATGTTTATGATCTACACCACGCCATACTGGGTACAATTACTTTTCCTCTTGAGATTCTGAAAGTTCATCATCTTTTGTTTGAATGTACTTGCATTCGGTAACAGTTGGTACTTGATTGTATATTCAGGCCTTCTTTTTTCTGTACTCATCACCGGTGTTATAACTGATGCTATCAAAGATGCTGTTGGTCGTCCTCGTCCAGACTTCTTCTGGCGTTGTTTTCCTGATGGAAAAGGGGTTAGCGTCCTATTTTGTGATTTTTTTTGAATTTAAGTTTGATAATCAAACCTTGACCCGTCCTATAGTTTGTCAACATGTAATCATTGCATCAACGATGCAGGTGTTTGACCCTGTGACAAAGGATGTTATGTGTACTGGATCAAAGAGTGTCATCAAGGAAGGTCACAAAAGTTTCCCCAGTGGTCACACCTCGTGTAAGCAATCTAATTATTTCCAGCTTCATAGCATTTTCATCATGGTCACACTCACACTTCGTATAAAGCACTAACTGGATTTCCATGGAGAATATCCCTATCACCACAAAGGCACAAATCTGTCTTCATTTCATTTTCATTTGGGATATTGTCTCCTTTTTCATGAATGGATCTGGTTTTGATCTTCTCTTTTAGACCTACACATCCATTACTGCATCCTTAACATAGATATGAACACGTATACTATACAGGTATGCCAGATTTTTTGTAATTTTTCCATGTATTTGAAGAAACTTGGAGATCACATCTTAATATGTTTTGGAATGGACTATAAGGTTTTCAGTGCTCTTACATGGGATTTTGTTCGTATTCTTGTTTTTTAACCCCTTTTATTACTATTGTTATCTGCTACATTATTCTTGGGTGTACAACAAGCATACTGGTTTAAATATGTACTGTCATAATTTTTTATGCATTTATTTTATCTAGAAAATAACTTTTGGCAACTTTGTTCTTGAACATGCAGGGTCCTTTGCAGGTCTTGGATTTCTTGCATTATACTTGTCTGGAAAAATCCGGGTATTTGATCGCAGGGGTCATGTGGCAAAGCTATGCATCGTCTTCCTACCATTACTTGTTGCTGCTTTGGTGGGGATTTCTCGAGTCGATGACTATTGGCATCACTGGCAAGATGTTTTTGCTGGGGGGCTTCTAGGTTTGTCTTTTGGGCACTTCATTTTTCTTACTAATTTTCTCTTTATGTTCTTTATGCATTGTGATAAGTACTTCCCTTGGTTTCTTCGTCTTTCGGGCAATTCATTTTTCTTATTAATACTCTTTCATGTTCCTTATCTCTTCCTGTCCTTTTCCCTTTGTTCTGTTGCCACTTTTTCCAGGGATAACAGTTTCATCATTTTGTTACCTGCAATTCTTCCCGGCACCCTATGAAGTAGATGGTATGTTCCTTTCTTGTTCTCTCTGTTCTTTTGGCTGCATGTAACTGTTACTTTTGTCTGGAATGTGATATTGAATATGGCATGTATCCAACTTGAATTTGTTGATTTATTTTCTTCATATATATATGTATGTACGTTTTTCATATATTCATAGTGATTGGAATGATATATACTCTTCTGGATAGTGGATACATGTTAGACATAGGTACTTCAAAAAACAAGAAATGAATAATTGATTTTGGCTACCACTTGCTGTATTACTCTGATTTGGATATAGTGTTGGATATGCACGTCTCCAAGATGTACATGTTCATTTCTTTTAGTTTCTTATGTATTTGGGGAGTCTTCGAAACATCGTATCTTCGTGCCCGGGCTTGGATATGCATTGATACTTTGAAACAAATAAAACAACAATGCAAGTTCTAAATATCCTTCCAGCATGAGTACGAAGTGTAGTCGTTTATATATATGATGAAAAAAACTCGTAGAAATTGAGCTTTACACGTGTTAGGTACATACTCATATCTGAGACTTACTCGCTTCATATTCTAGTCCTACTCAATTTCTGAGTTTTGTATTCCCTCTTACCGTACTCTGCAGGCTGGGGACCTCATGCGTATTTCCAGATGTTGGCGGAGTCTCAGAATGTCAATCCATCCAACGGCTCAAACTTACAACCATCAGACCTGGAGGGTGTGTATGTGGATTCACAGCATGAGAGGGAGTTATCCAGAGTCAATACCCATGATTCGAGCCCGATTCTTGACGGAATGAACAACACGATGAGATATTGAGTACCAATCACCGACTGTTGTTCGAGTGTACATATAATCCTCAGATGGTTTATAATATGGATTTGCTTCTCCCTGGATGCATATTTGTTTTATGTTGAACCACTTATAATTCGTGTATTTTTGTGTCATATTTCTTAATTCGTTTATCGTCATCTTCGTATATTGTGTCGCAATATACATGGTCCATGGCTATACGTGAGAATTTGCATGTTGGATACAGAATGCACTTGAGACCATGAAAGCCGAATTAGAAAATACTGCGAAACTTGAGAAAATATACATTGAAGCATTGAAACTGCAATCGAAGAACATAAGAGAGTAATTACGATGTAGGGGTGGGGAAAAAAATCAATTACTCGGTCTCGGATCTGGTTAGATACGATATATTTTTATCTGGTATTAGTTTTGATTGGATTGAGATTAGATCTTTATTTTTTAGATCTTTTCTTTTACCCAATCTAGCTATCCAGAACTATTTTTTTTTTGCTTGTAAGAGATAATATTATTTTTTTATTTTTTATTATCAATTTTTTTTATGTATGAATATTATAAATATAACTTTTTAAAATTTTAATTTTCAAATCTATAATATTCTAATTTTATTAATATTATTGATTGTTAAAAAATATTGTACTATTACTCGTATTTTTTAATAATAAACCATTTGATTAGATATTCAGTATTGATAGAGATTAAGACCCGGTGTGATCGGGATTGAGACTGAATCTAATCTTTAAGTAACGGTGGATATCAAAACTAATTGTAGTCGAATTGACCTAATATCAGATCCTGTCTACCCGTATTTCAATATGTAAAGCCATGGAAACTGCAATTGAAAATACGTCGAAGAGAATACCAACGGTCAGGAGCTTGACGAGGAAAGCATGAAGGAACTGGTGGAAGAAGCTATGGGTGAGTTTATAATCTGGCTGGACCAGCCCCACAGACGACGGTAATAATGAGGTGATGACGGTAACTCTGGTGAGTATCATAATCTTGATAGAACCAGCACTAGGAAGGAAGCGACGGTAGACACAAAGGTGGCAACGGTGGTGGCCACGCTTCTTCCATTTGGCCCGCAAAATATTTGAGACCAAGAAGTCGAACGGAAGCGATTTTCGAGCAGGAACAAATAGACAAACAAAGAATAAAAACAAATAGGATGAGTCTATCACGTGCGTCGAACATTACTGAATATCACCGATGAACACCGTTGAACACTATTAAATTAATTAATAAAAATTTAAAATTTTAAAGACTAAACATATAATTTTGAATTATTTGAAATAAAATTTTAAATAAATTATATATATTATATTTTAATTTTTTAAAATTATTTTTAATTTAAAAATAAAAAATCTAAAATCTAAAACCCTAAACTCAAGCTAAAAATACTAAAAATTAAATCCTAAAATCCAAAACACTAAATCGTAAACTCTAAACCCTAAAACAATACAACCCTAAACCATAAAATCTAAAGATATAATCATAACCTAAACCCTAAAATAGAAATTTTGAAACTCTAAAAAGTATAAACCCTAAATTTGAAACCCAAAATTAGTTTAAGATTTAGATATAGGATTTTTGATTATTTTAGGGTTTAGATTTAGTGTTTATGGTTTAGTATTTTTAGGGTTTTTGATTTTAGGATGTGGATTTAGGGTTTTGAGATTTTATGTCTTAGGGTTTAGAGTTTTATGTTTAATGATTTAAGTTTTGAATTTTGGTTTTAGGGTTTAGAGTTATTTTTTATTTTTAAAGTTAATTTAAATTAGTATTTTATTCAATTATTTAAAAAACAATATATAGAAAATAATTTAATAAATAGTATATTTTAAATAATTTATAATTATATGTTGAGTGCTTAAAATTTTTAGTCTTTATTAATTAGTTTAATAATGTTCAACGGTGTTCATCATTAATGGTGTTCAGTGGTGTTCGACGCCCGTCATAAAATTATCCAAATAAATAAGTACATAATTAAATAGTATATATTAAAAACACAAAATTAAATATATAAAGTTGTGAAGAATTTTACATCAAAATACAAATACTAAAAGATCAATATATATCTTAAAATTCGTGAATCTATCCTTCAAATTCAGGCCAATAATAAAAACAACAATTTAATCAAAATTTAATTTAAATAAAATCCAATCTAAATTTAATTAAAAAATCAAAATTTGAATCTGAAAAATATTTGAATTCCATATTGGATTCAAATTTAAATCTCATGCCATACAACCTAAATCTGATCTATTGATAACAACAAAATTCGTCAGCACATATACTTAGGGCCAATTTAACATTGTTTTTAAAAAGTACGTTAGAAAAGTGTGATAAAAAACTATAGTGAAAAAGTTCTTTTGAAATTTTTAATTTAAAATATACATGTTTAGTATTGCTGTCAAAAGGTGCTTTTTGATAAAGTAAATGACTATTTTAGACATTATGTTATAAGTTAAAAAATATATATTTAAATGATAATTAAATTATTTTATATTATAATATTAACTTAAATTATGATAAAATATAAAAATATTAATAAATGAATATATAAATTATTTTTGAAAAGTGATTTTTAGAAGTACTTTTGAAAAAATATATAATTTTTATATGAATATATATAATTTTTAAATTAAAAAAATAATTTATGTTAAATATAATTATGTATTTGTAAAAATTAAATTATAAGAAAATAAAATAAATAAAGGTTAAAATTATAATCTGACTCTTAAAAATACTTTTCCAATTGCAAAAGCTTGAAATTTTAGCTTTTGTGTTTGGGTTAAAAATCACTTTTTAAACGCAGATTCTTTTTCAAAAGTTAACTATTTAGTATTGTTTCTGCGTTTTAAATCAATTTTGGACCCAAAAACTGGTTTGAAAAGTAATCCTAAACGGAGCCTTAATCAGTGGTAGAATCTAAAATACATTTTAAGTCATTAGAGAGACGGACGAAAGTAAAGAGAGACGGTTGCATATAGTCAGTTTTAAATTAGAGTTTATGGTTTAAGGTTAGAGATTATAGTTAAAATTTAAGAAATTAAGAATATGTATAAAATTTAAGGTTTAGGATATTAAAAATAAAAATCAGGGTTTAAAAGTTAATTTTTTTTAAAAAATAATAAGAGACATGAAAATAGACATGATAAAGGAAAAAAATTTACTCAAGAAAAACATATTTTGTCTGTTTAAAATTTACTTTTTATAAAAATATATTATTATTCGTAAGTATTTGATATATATATTTTATTATATTATCAATTTTTTATTTTAATCTTCATTCTTATGATGAAATTACTTAGAAACATTTTCAAAAATATCATTTTAATGCTTCTAATTTTATTTTTTATAGTAGTCCTAAATTATCAAAAAATCCAATAGTAGCTAGCAGATACCAACCGATTCCCACCCAACCTGATGAAAGTGGTTAGACTATTTTCTTTGTTTATGTAGATTTCGACTATTTCCGTACTATTTTCTTAAAAAAGATTTTTCTCCTTAAACAAGCGACTTACACATTAAAAAAAAAATTACGATGGACATTAAGTATAGATGAATATACTAATATTATTGAATATTAGTTAGATTAGTTAATAAAAATTAAAAATTCAACATACAATTAATAAAAATCTTAAATTAATGAGATTTTTAATTTTTATTAATTAAATATTATAATTTTCAAGGTTATTGATGTTTAACAATATTCGACATACACTTTAGAACAAAATAAAAAACAACAAAAAATATATAATTTTTAGATAGAATATTTTAATTTAATTTTAAAAAAAATATATTCTAAATTAAAGTTTTAAACTTTTAATTTTATTTAAAAAATAAACAAAATTATTTGTTTCTTCATAATTATATAAAAATGAACAATTATAGTATAACTGATTATAACGTAGATCTAATTTTCATCCCTCCACAATTTTGGATTAAAAAAAAACAGAAATAAAGTCTTACCTTTAAATTAAAGCGATAAATTCCATCTTCCCCAAATCGGTAGCAGATATACAATTTTCCACATACAAATTCAAGTTTGTGTTCATCAATCAAAATCCAATTAAATGAAAACTAAAATTCCGTGTTTCTGCATCTGTAACGAGAAAGATTTGTGTGTTCTCAGATGAGCTTTCATAAAAAATCCATAGAAGAGGGTAAAGAACAGATCTATAAAGTAAGATAAGGAACAGTAACAAAATTAGGTCAGATTTACCTGTTTGGCTTACAGATCGCAGGAAACGATATGAACTCCTTTGAATAAAAATACGAAAATTGAGATGAAGAACTTGAAATCATCGGAATGGGGGGAATCGGAAAGATTTTACGAGGAAAATATAACAATCTTTCCCCTCTCCCCACTTCCAAAAATTTCCAGTCACTCTGTCTCCTTTTCCGTCTTCAAAAGTTGAAGACAAAGCGAGGAGAAAGAGGAAGTATAGGAAATGGTAGGCATGGGTGGAATCGGCAAGAGAAGAGAATATTTGCAATTTTCTTGCCGAATCCACCACAGCCCAAGATTTCCTCAACCTTCCTTTCTTTCCCCCTTGTCTCGTTAGTAGACTTCCTTTTCTTATGAGACGACTGAGCCTGAGTTCATCTCATCTATATATGCTAAGACAACAAGGTACGAAGACTTCATTTATAATTAACATGTTCGCAATTGCTGACGAATGCCCTAAGACAATATGTGCTTCGATCACGTGAAATCCAAGACATGATGGGGGGGGGGGGGACCGGCTACTCTACACGAATATTTTTACTATTTTAATACTATCTAAGTTTTTAACTCTCAAATAAAATTACTTATAATCTTGGATTAAGCTACAAAACCCACAGTTTCACTGAAACTTTCTGAATTTTTTATAATCTTTGAAAATTGAAAATTTTTCATTTTAGTCGCAAAACATTAAAAACAAACAAACGGAGCTTATACTGTTTTTGGACCCCATAATTTTTATTGTCCTCATTTCAGTCCAACTGTTACTCTCGTGGTCTCGTTTCCATCCAGTAACCTTACCCCTGAAAATTTGCAATTTGATCCCCATTTTTTTTTTTACATTTCAATCCTCAAAAAGGTTAAAAAGACTCTCAAAATCGTCGCAACTGCCAACTACTTTCCATAAATAATTTCCAAATCATATGATCTCCCCCAAAAATGATTAATTCCCTAAACAAGCAAAAAAACATACAGCTGCTACTTTGGATTTAACTACAGTATATAATGATTGTCTAGATTTTTCAACCGTACGAGCAAGACAAGAATTCACAGATTCACGTGTAGAACACATGAGACAGGTAAGAGAAAAAATAATTAAAACATCACATTAAAAATCCCCGTGAGAATTCTTGCTATTACTTCATTAAAACACCCCGTGATTCACAGATTCTCCAAGTTTGCTTCCATCCATGGTGGAGGAAGGGACCTTTGGATGGTCAAACTTCTTTAGTATAATAATCTAAAAGCCCAAAACGCTGTTAAAAAGTAACAATCGAGAGTAAGTTCCAAAGGGTAGATGTTTTTACCTCTAAAATTTACAGTCATCACCATCTGTTTGGAGTTTCCAGACAAAAGGTTCAGCTAGATTTGATGCAATGGGCAAGGAGCAACTTCAAGTAGATTTTAAAACTGAACTTCAACGAGCTTTGAAAGATGAGATCGGAGTACCATATTTCCGGAGTAGATTTTATTCTTCGGGTCACGGATATAAAATGCAAAGCAAAGACCGTCTGAGGCAGGTCTATGAAGGTAAGAATGTCATTCTTCAATGATATTAACCAGTTCATATTCAATCAGTGACAGATTGTTATCTTCCTTCACTGTAAAACTAGCGGGTTCAGCAACCTCAACACGACCCCATTTGTCCACTGCAAGCCTCATCGATCCTTTAAACATGTCAATTTTTGCATTGCGAAGAGTTAGGGTAGCACCTTCTTTCATTAAGTCCACTATAATAATAATAAAACTGGTGTTAGTTCTGATTAACACAATAATTAAGGAACAAATAAAGCATGTTCTATCACCGCCACTATCGGATGCTGCTGCATAATTACTAAGACACCAAAGCACGGAAACCTTGAAATGATTGTCAAAACATGTTTTATCACTATTGCGTAAGATTTCATATGTATGAAATCTCTGAAAAAGCAAAAGATTATTGAACTCCATCACAACCATAGGCAGCTGAATGAACTTGAACACCTTAACGTAATTTCCCTGAGCTCAAACAGCCCAACATCATAATTGATGCAATATAACATTTATATTGATTACAAATACATGGAATTTTGGCACTAAAATCTCTACCTAAACAAAAATGCTTGTAGGGATATTTCACTCATTCGTACAGCAACAACAAACCGAAATTATTCCATGCTTTAATAATATGTGAACTACAAAGCTCTGGAACTATTGCACTAGCAGACCTAAAATATGCAAGGGGTGGTGAATGGACAAAAATCTCATCTTGGATATGTGACTACAAGCATGGAAACCAAAGATCATATAGAAAGCAATTGTACCAATCTTTTTGTGCGGAACAAATTTGGTTGTTAGAATGAATAAATGCAAAAGAGCATACCCTTAAAGTGCGCAAAATTGTATCCAGCTATGATATTGGAACCTATGTTGCTCCAATTTTTCAATTTTCTTGATGTATTCATGTCAGATACACGAGTAAAGGATACGATCTCTAAAGATCCTCCAAATACAACCCTATCCGACAACATAAATCTGAACACTAATCAGCTAATAGGCTGTCATAGCAAAAGCCAAAACTAGCATTTAATGCATTTCCGATAAATTATTAGCCACTTAAATAGACATCCTGGTCAGATGCAATATTAGCCAAATCTTTATCAATCATGGTTTTACGCTTTAACTACATGAAACTAATGTTGCATTACTTGTCTAAAATAGAAAGAATTATAATGCAGAAAGCAAAGAGTGATAGCCAAATTCTCAAGATAAAACACAATCAAACATAAAATAAGTAAATTAAAGTACGAAAAATAGTAACATGCATGAGCAGCGAAACCATTAACAATAACAAAAGCAAAACTACTAGTAAGGAGAAGATGACAAATAACAAACCTTGTTCATTCCTTGCCGTAAAGATAATCATTCCTGTCTCATCTCCGACCAAACATTCAGCAATCCGCATTTGACGTACTCGAGGACTTTTAGGACGACTCTTCTGTACTACCATGTTTGTATTGACAACCTTGACAGTAAGAGTGTGACCACTAGTTCCCGGGCCAAGTTGGTCCACCTTGGTGAAAATAGGTTTTCTCAATGTCTTTGTTTCCGCCATTTCAATACCTTCAGGGGAAAAGAAAACACAGATCATAATCCTACTAAAAAATACAAAAAAACATCACTCAAATAAGCTTCTTAACCATGGAGACGTGGAGAATTAAAGCATATTACTACATTCCACGTTAGAAAATTTCAAATCTAAACAAATAAATTCGAATGTGATTATGTGAAGAAAAAAAAACTTATGTACAACTCAAATTGTTTTTTAACAAAATTCATGATCCAAACAGTTCGTTAAAAAAACTGTTCAATTTAGCATCAAAAGCCAATAATTTGGCCTGTGAAACTTGAATTCCAATATAATAAGACAACATAACTCAAATAATAATCAATTACAAAATTTAGACAGAATAGTAAAATCCCCAACATCTTCCCCCAAATTTACAGATTTTTGATACACAAACAGAGAGATCGGATAATAAAATGAATGAAATCTGACGAACCTAACTCCTGTAATCTCGTTTCAGATAATTCAACAGAATGATAACAATCGTTGGCAGAATTTCACACAAAAAATACAAACAAAAAAGAGAATCGCGTATTGAACAAAAAGCAATTCAAATAATGATTTGTTGGTTAAAAAAATTAAGGTTTCGAAATTACCTTTTGAAGATTTGGAGAGCTAAACCGAATCTCGGATTAGAGCAAACAGAGAGAGGTCCAAGAACACACCAAGGCCATAACAGTTACGCAGTCAAAGTAGACTTTTGAAGGAAATGTTTTCCAAACAATATCCACCGTTAATCTCCGATTAGATTTGTACAAATCTAAATCGTACACGTGATCTTATTTTATACTATTAAAATAAAGCGATAATTAACACTTTTAATCCCTGAACTTACCAAACTTTTACACTGATAGCTATTTCCCCCTTGAACTTGTCTACTTTTATTTCGTTACATTTTTCAAAGAAGTCGAATCCCCGCTGCCTCCTTGAAAGAGAGATGTCCTAAACCGCTAGACGATGGGGGCCTATTTGCCTGACCGCGACCATACTATGCTCATAGTATGAGCAGTTTTTTAAAATTGTCAATATAATGGAATGACTAGATCCGAAAGCTTTTTCCATCTTTTATGATTTTTCATTTTTGATTCATGATTTAGACTCAGAGAAATCTCTATGAAAAATACGAATCGGAGTTTGAAGAAGGGGAAGGAGAAGGAGTACTCGACCCGCAACAGATAGAGGAGGATTTATTCAATCACATAGTTTGGGCTCCTAGGATATGGCGCCCTTGGAGTTTACATTCTTTAAATAAAATAATTATATAAATTTATAAAATATGATTTAAGGGTATTGTAAGCGTTTGAATTTATAAAAATACAAAAATTACAATATTTTCATAATTTCAAAAGAAAATGAATATTTTAAAAAGTTTGAGGGTTCCGAGTTCTATTAAGCATAGATTAAAGATTTAGGTCTCGGTAGTTATATAAACAAATATTTTATAATTATATTTAATTATTTATTATGTTTCATCAACGTGGCGCTGTAGTAATCCGAAACTCGAGGAAGATGAATCTGAAAACAAGAATAGAAGCCGTTAGGCCAAACGAAAGACAATTTCTGTCTGAAAAATGAAATGTAATTTAAAATAATAATAAAGTATAAATTTGCTTAAAAAGGTAAATGAGAGACTGTGTCATGGTTTTTCATCTATGGAGACGAACTGCCCTTTTCGATCTACGTTCTTTAGAACCTTTGAAAACCTTCGTCTTCTTCACTCTTTGTTTTCCATTAATCCATTGCCATCAGTATCCGTTGGCTGTTGAAACAAGGCTGTTCTCATTTATTATAATTCCAGATTGGATCAAGGAAGGAGAGGGATCAGGTTTAACGTTTTAGATTCGGTTTGGGGGTGGAGATTTGAAACACCAGACAGGGATTGTAATGCTTTTTGAATAGGTTTCTGTAATTCTGTTTGGGAAAATTTTGTATGGGTAGGATCACGATCGGATACACAACGTCGGACGCCGGGAAGACGACGGAGACCAATCGAAGTTCGCCGGGAAGTGATTCATTGGGCTCTTCTCCGCCGTCTAAAGATTCTAATGATAGAGACAAAAGCTCTCAATCGTCACGCCAGCACCGGGTTCAAGTTCATCTCAAACAAATAATTCTACAAACAAATAATCAACTCCACCTCCCCCGAATGTAGAGACACCAGTACCACCGGTGGAGAAAAAACCACCACCACCTCCTCCAAATCCGCCGCCAAACCAATCACCGAAAAGTTCGCCACCACCATCTCCGCCATCATCATCTGGGACACCACCCAGTCCTCCGAGACAACAATCACCGCCGGAACAACCACCAAGCACCCCTAACCAACAATCACAGCCACAACCACCTCCAAGCAATCCTACGCAACAATCGTCTTCGACGTCTACCCCTACTAACCAGCAATCACAGCCATCTCCTACACCTCCTAATCAAAAACCGCCACCATCTCCCAGCAAACAAACTCCACCGCAAAACACTCCTTTTACATCTCAACCCAGCGGAAGTTCTTCAGGTAACAACCTTTCTTCACCATCTTCCATAACCTAACAATCGCCGCAGTCAACGAACTCCACATCGACACCGCAGACATCAGAAAATGGATCTAATGAATTGACGCCGGATCTTCCTCCTCAAACGCTATACGTAACGTCTCCGCCAATCTCTCTTATTAGTCCTTCTAACTCCACCGGAGGATCTTCCATTAACAACAATTCAGGAAGCTCTAATACTACTCAAAACAACGGTGGTTCAAACAATCCAAGCTATGGATTTGTGCTTGGTGTGGCAGTGACGTCGATTGTTGTCGTTGCAATCACTGTCTTCTTATTTCTTCGTGAGAGAAGAAATAAGAAACAAAAAAGCTCCACCGCTAAATTCATGGCAACACCACCAATGATTTCAGTAACATCAGGTAAAAATTAAGGTTTTGTTTTAGTTTTCTCCCCAACAGGCTTAAACACTTTTTTTCCGGTTTCATTGTAACATTTTAATGTTAGATATGCAGATCTGCTTCCAGTTCGAAACGTCTCCGCCAGTAACAATTCACAATCGGATAATGAAGACAGTTCAGGCAGTCTAATAGGAAAGAATTACAACGTTGATAAAATATCTTTCACCTACGAAGAGATGACGGAAATGACCGACGGATTCGCTCGACATAATCTGATCGGCGAAGGTGGTTTTGGTTGTGTTTATCGGGGGCAGCTTCCGGATGGCAAAATCGTCGCGGTTAAGCAGTTGAAAATCGGCGGCGGACAAGGGGAGCGTGAGTTCCAAGCAGAAGTTGAGATCATCAGCCGCGTTCATCATCGGCACTTGGTGTCTTTGGTCGGATATTGTATCGCTAACAATCAGAGATTGTTAATCTATGAATTTGTTTCCAATAGCACCCTTGAACGCCATTTGCATGGTAAGCCTTTAATTAAATTCGAATCTTAAAAATAATATTCGATCGAATTTAATGTTTATTTTATATATAATTTAGCTTGTACCCTTAATTTTGAGGATTTATTTGTTCCTCAGATAATGAACGACCGGTTCTTGAATGGAACAAAAGACTCAAGGTTGCAGTCGGAGCTGCTAGGGGTTTGGCATACTTGCATGAAGATTGTATGTGCCTCTTCATTCATTCTTACAGCATTTCTGTTTCACTCAAATATATTATTCCATTTTTATTTTTTTTGATTTAGATGGATTCCGATTTTTAATTTTAATCGTTCAACTAAACCAATAATTTCTTCTTAACTTTATAATTATGGGTCATATTTTTCAGGTCATCCAAAAATTATTCACAGAGATGTTAAGTCAGCAAACATTCTGTTGGATGAAGATTTTGAAGCACAGGCAAGTTCATATCTTACACGGCTTGTGTACGAGACGACTGTCCTTATTTATACTTCTTACCCCAGAGTGGACGTGGGAACTGGGAAGGGTAGCATTCTAACTTGTTGAATACAGGTTGCAGATTTTGGACTTGCGAGACTGAACGACACAAGTCATACCCATGTTTCAACTCGAGTCATGGGGACATTCGGGTACTTTTCTTGGGCATTTCATCATTTCGGCTAAGCTTTTTTTTATCGGTATTCCTTCATTTGGGCATTTCATCAGATACCTGGCACCGGAGTATGCGTCCACCGGAAAGTTGACGGATAGATCAGACGTTTTCTCATTCGGAGTTGTGCTTTTAGAACTCTTAACTGGGAGAAAACCCGTTGATCCAACTCGGCCCTTGGGGGATGAGAGCTTGGTCGAATGGGTATGCATGCATCGTTCCATTGAACTTTCTTTCAAACTTTAATATAATATTGATCCACACAAGGTCAGTGGGGCAAATATTGATAAGATAATCTTTGTTGCTCTTCGTTTTCATTCATATCTCCATTAAATTAATCTCTTGAAAGAATTTCCATTGAAAAAAAATGATGTGTTTACTGAGACGCCGTATGGTATTGGCAGGCACGACCACTCCTCATCGAAGCCCTTGACACAAGCGATTTTGGTGAATTAATTGATCCTCGGCTCGAAAAGTGTTACGTGGAGAGCGAGGTGTTTAGGATGATTGAGGCAGCTGCTGCATGTGTTCGGCATTCTGCTGCAAGGCGGCCTCGCATGGCGCTTGTAATATTCTCACACATTTCCCCTCCATTTTCCTCATTCATATATCTTCCTGTTATCATGCTGTGTGGTTCTATGAAGACGGGAACATTGAATGATGGTTGTTGAACATCTTATAGGTGGCAAGAGCATTGGATTTTGAGGGAAGTCCTGATCTCTCAAATGGTGTAAAATTCGGGCAGAGCAATGCTTATGATTCCAGCCTGTACAGTGAAGAAATTACAAAGTTCAGACAGGCGGAATTCAGCGGTAACAGCAGCTCGCAATCTGACATATATAGTGATGAGTTCAGTTCGAGGGAATTATCACAAGGACTGCTAGATTCCATCAAGTCCCGGTACCATTCCGGTGAGTCAAGAATCGGAACGTCCAAAACTCAAGGCTCTAAACAACCATATAGTGACAGCACTAGTGGTGGCTCAGAGAACTATGGTGTTCGTCGCTTCAGATAAATGTCAATTCCCTGAGCTTTTCACACATTTGGTAATTCTCTGTAAAACTACTGATACTTTCTTTAGTTCCCTTGAATCTTGATTTTTTAGTATAGGTTTGTAGAAAGGTAAATTTTAATATAGGTAAACAATCTCAAGAAGTGTCTGACTCCATTTTAGGAACTAAGGTTCTGATCCAAGATTTTATAACTTCTCATTTTTCTTGAAATATCAGTGTGATTCAAGTAACAGTCTTAGTCCAACCTTTAACTGCAACCCTATCTAATTAACCCACTTTAAGAGAACAGTATGCATTTAAACCACTTTCGAACCAACAATCTTTGGAATCTGTCAGCAGTATGCATGATATCCGAGATAAATCTTAGTTGGCATCTCTTCACATTATTGAATGATTCTGACATGCTGCATATTGACTGTGCTATTTATGGATATCAAGCATTACTATCAGCTATAAATTAGAAAAAAAAGAAGCCAAAATGAAACTAAAACTTTAATGGTCCTCATAGAATTAGTAATTTGTATGTAGAAATTGTTAAAAAACTACATGTGTAAGAACAATGGGAGGAAAAACCCACAAGTTTTGCAGTCAAAAGTTCTAAATCATTATTGTAGGAGCTTGAAGTATCCATGAATGGAACAATCTCTGTCTCTCAGCTGAAAATTGCCCATTTTTACTTTACGTTGTTTCATTTGCAAATCTCAATCTACATTTTCTTTACTGTATATTGAACCAGGGATCTGATTTGTTTACTGTTATATTTGTCAACAAGTCTCTCAATTTCCTGGATTGAAAATCCCTGCTTGCCTTTGCATAAGTTAAAACAGAGTGTCAGCAGAAAAAAAATGACAGAATTTCAGAAGTTAAACAAGAATTCTAACAATTTACTCATGTTCAGACACCCGTGTCTTTCGCATTCTAGCATGAGTATAGGGACCATCCAGTGAGTCTTACCTCAACTTTGAAAATGCTGAGAACCTTGTCATTAAATGTTGTGACATTAGCATCAATCACTTGAAGTCCCAAAGAATATATGCCTTCCATCAGCTTTGTAAAACTACCTCTCGTGTGCTCATAGTAGAGCTTAATCAAGAACTCCCTTTCAGTTATCTGGTTCACTTCTACATGTACCTGAGAAAAAGATTCAAGACCATAAGTTCAGGAGAAAGTTTCAATGATTGAAACTGTTACAGAAGAAAAACTAGCGTTTAATTTCCATTTCAGTTACCACCATTTTCACCATCTTGGTAAGGTCGGATGAAACTTGGCTTGGCTTAACAGCAGACTTGTTGTCCTTTTGAAACATAGATAAGTTTGCAGATTTCAGTTCTGAGATGCTCCTTTTGCAGTTTTCCTCCTCGATTTCCTTGAGCTCGTTTTCAAGTTTCTTCTTCTCCTCCTGCAAATCTCCGATATATTCAATGGCATCTGTAAGAATAGCAGGTTTATCCATCTGTAAATTTGTAGACAATGATATCATTAGAGATGTCTAATAAGAAGGCAGAAGAGTGAAATGAACTTTGTTATCATGCTTGTATGTTTTGGTAGTTCAGGCTAACCTTGGATATCTTAGGAACTAAAGCTCTTAGCTTGAGGAGCAGTTCATTTATCTTCTTCCTTCGGTTCCTCTCTGTGATAAGATTCTTAGAATGGTGTTTCTCTTTTACAGGCTGCTTGGTAGTTCTCAATCTGTTGTTTACCGATGCGTTGCGATCCGGAACAAACCTTGCTTGTTGCTCAGACACATTTTCGCTGCATCTTAGTCTCTTTGCTCCATAATGTGTGCCAATTAACTGCTTGAATTGCTCATCTTGAGAAATGTAGGCAGAATCTAAAGCAAAGGGTGGATGTTCAATTGAAGGACTGGAACCGCAGTATGATCCATCCAAGCTAAGATGGGAGCTTGAATCTGATACCGGCGGGATCAATTCTATTCTCGGAACAGAGGTCGACAAGCTAATGGAAAATGGCAAGTTATACCATTTGTCAAGATTGACTTCCGGTTTTAAAACTGCATTGCATTGAGATGTTACCAGCTCTATGATGTTGTGATCTTTCGGTATCTGAATGAAAAGGACAAATGAACATGTTTATTAGAAAGAGAGCGATGGATTGCAAGGAAATCAATGATATGAAAAATATGAAAATTCCAATTTCATTGCAGAGTAATAGTGAGTGAAAAGGCCAAATGATCTTGCATGTTTCGAAGCAAAGAGCTCGATTAGACCACCGGAAACCGGGATCAGAACTTGGGTTCCCATCATTTCCTGTCGAAAACACATTGATCATATCAAAATATAAAGAAAGTTAAATCAACAATTTCAGACAAATTGATTGTCATTAGGTAAAAGATACAGTTCAAGAAGATAATCTCCACATTTGTAGATCAAACTGAAACATATCAGTGGGATTTATCATAGCCTTATACTATATGAGCAAAAGGGGCAGATCAAACATTCTTATGAGCCTCCATGTATATGAAAAAAAACAAGGGGGAAAAATTCAACATACCCGTGTCGGCCGACACTTACACCCAAATCCGAATAACATAGCCTTTAACTAGTGTTTTGCATTCCAGACAGACCAAAAAAGAAGGATTAAAAGAGTGAAAACTACTCACATGATGTGAAGAATGTGAAGCAGAGGCAATCCCAAAGTTGATCCAACTTGGCTGATTGGACATGGCAACCTCTCCATGAATCCTGTTTTGTTCACTATCACAAAATCAGAATACCTGTCTCTATTTTCTTGAATTTCCAAAACTGAAAACTCCAACAATCCCATAAGTTGAGAGAATAAAGTTACCCCTCATAGACAGAAATGACAAAAGGGCAATGGGAAAGAGCTTCACAAGCCTTTGATCTTATAGGATGCTGAAAATGAGAATCCCTGCAAAAGGGCTTCTTCTGCAACTCATGTTTTTCCTCTTTGACATTAAAACAAGCACTACAACAGCAGTCTTTCCACTCAATGAACCTTGAAGAAAACACCAAAGAAAAAGAAAAGCTTATTTTGAGTTCAAGTGAAAGAAGAGAGAATGAATGGTGTGTACCTAGAAGGATCATCACCCAATTTCCAAACAACAGAGAAATCCCAGCCTTTACCATGAACAAATGGCCTAAGCCATTCCATTACTCTATCAAAACCTCCCATTGTCTTTTTCACCCCAGAAATTACTGAAAATCTTTGTCACAAGAGAAGGGAAATGGTTTTTTTAAAGCCTCAAGGGTGCTGTTTCATTGTTAAGGAAGCAACTAATAGAGGGTACTGTTGAGGGATCATCTCCAAACTGGGTACAAAATCTGGGTCAGAGAGGCATCTGATTCCGGCACTGGCAGTCTGGCAGAGGTAGTTTTTTTCTACTTTTGAGTCGTTATAAAAACAACATATAGACGGTTCAAAGGCACCCTGTGACAGCTACATGTAACTGCAGAAACCCCATCATTATCCGATTATATATAGGACATGTTCAGGCAAAATTAATTTGATAGGAATAAATATAATTAAATATCATTCGGAACAGGATAAATTATGAAAAATAAAATAAATACACAACCACAAATATATTCGAAGTTATATAATTATAAAACGATAAATATTATATTATTCTTTTTATCTTATAAAATTTTATATTTTAAAATTGTTTCATTTAAATGATTTTATTGAAAATTTTAATATTTTTATTAGATATATTTTTCTATCTTTTTGTATTTTAAACAAATAAACTTTATTTTTTTAAAGATAAAATAATTATTTTAATTAGTTTATAACACATATCTTATATGAAATTTTTTATCCTAAAATTATATGAAAAATTAGTAAGAGACGAGATTTACGGGACGAAAAGAATAAAAGGAGTATTAGCCCTAGGTCTCGTCTATTCCAATGCACACCAATTCCCATGCTACTGTTCGCAGATTTTGCCTGAACTGTTGCTCGATTTCTTTTCCGGTGGATTTTTTTTTTTTTTTTGTCTCTGAGGTGAATCGTGGATTTTTGGGTTTTAATTAGAGATAGGTACAGAATTCGAACTCGACGGGTTTCGACTCAACCCGGTCCGAACGGATTGGATTTTTTTAAAGAAAATTTGGGTTTGGGTCGTGTCAAATCAGGTTTTTCAAGGTAATTTTGGGTCAGGTCGGGTTTGGTTTTAGGGTGGAAAAAATCCAATCCGACCCGGGACTAATAGTATAATTTTTTCATATATATTTTAAGGATATTTGTAATTATGATCTCTCTTTAAATATATTTTATATAATTAGGTCATTAAAATTATTTTTTTTACAATTAGGTCACTAAAAAAATTATTTTATTTATAATTAAATCCCTAAATTTTATTTTTTTTACAATTAAGTTCCTAAATTTATTTTTTTTAATTGATTTGGGTCGGGTCGGGTCGATTTTTTTCACCCTAAATTCGAGTCGGGTCGGGTGCGGGTGGACCGAAAATCTGACCCGACCCGACCCATGCCCATCTCTAGTTTTAATTCGATCATTTTCGAGTAAGATTTTGGGACCGAGTATTTAAGAGTAGAAAATTTTTATAAGGTATGTCGAACATCGTTGAACATCATTAATATTGAATATTGTTGTATATTATTAAATTAATTAATAAAAATAAAATTTTTAATGACTCAAAGTACAATTATAAATTATTTAAAATAAAATTTTAATTAATTAATTATTTACAGTCTTAAAATTTTTTAATCTTTATTAATTAATTTAATGATGTCTAATAATATTTAACGTTAATGATATTCAATCCTTGTAAAACCGTAAAAAATAAAATAAAAAATAATATAAGATTCACTATATCGATCACGTCAAAATCTACACTAAATAATAAATATATTATGACATTGATCGCACCAAAAAAAATACAAACATAAAAAACACGAGAAATGACATTAATATATAAACATTGCAAGATCGACAAGATAAATGAGCAATCAAAATTAATATTAAGAAATATTTTTTTGAATTAACAATAATAAAAATTTACATTTAATACAAAACAATAAATATAAAAACATATAACATATTTTTATTAGAAAATAACTAAAAAATAATTGATATTTAAATAAAACTATAAACATAAATTAATTATCAATAAATCAAACATAGATAACTATAAAAAAATTATTATCCCTTAAATGAACTTTAATCACTTATCTGAGTTGTTTCAAATGGAACAAAAACACGTTTCCAAGTTCGGTCCGAATACATCCAAAAAAAAAGGGGAAAAACCAAATCCACATTTGATACTGGTTTCGTTTCCACGATTTTGTTTGGTCGGTCTGAAATAATAATCCAGTTCGGATCAGCTCAGCTTTGGAGATTTATTTTCAGGAAGCTTCCCTTGGTTGAATGGTTGAAGACTGTTATTTTCCGAAGACCAAGCTCGTTGCGGCCATTGGAATCGCGTGCTTCATCTCTTTTGCCGCCCAATTTCTAGACTTCTAAAGGAAGGGGGAGGGGGGAGCAACCCACGTTCAATTTCCCATTGCCATTTATTCAGAATTTTAGATTCTGGGTTTTGTATTTTTGTTTCTTTGCACGTGGAATCTCAACTGGAATGAATATTCTTGGCTCCGGATTCATACTGTAAGTTGAACCCCTTTTTCTCTGATTTTGTTTTCTTAATTTTTCATTGCAAAAGCTGGTAGATTTCTGCTGGGATGTTCATTTTTTTCCCGTTTCTGGGCTTTCTAGTCTCTGCCTTTTATCTTTTGATTATAACGGTTTCAGGTTGTATTTAGGAATTTGGATTCCTGGTTTTAGAATGCTGTAAATTCGATGCTGAAAAAGATATAAACGTAATTTGGTGATTTCTTGGATTTCTATTTAGGGGTGAATTTTAAATTCATATTTTTTTACAATTTATATAGAAAATGAAATCCGGATTTAAGTGTTCGAAGCATAGTATTGATGGATAGTGCTTCCAATTGATCTGTCTGAAAGGAGAATCTTGAATTTCGCTGAAAGGCAGGTCTAGTGCTAAGAATTGTCTCAAAATTGTTTCATCTATGCATAAATCTTGTTGTAGGAGTCTTTCCAAGGTTTACAAATAAAATTATGCTTCCTTTTAAGAGATGTACTTTAAGTTAATCAGCCAATGAAAAACTATATTGCTATGACTCCTCATTCTACTTGAAGAATTCGTGTTTTGACTCCCGATTTTGATGCATATTTCGATTATAGTAGGGTATATGATCCTCTTAAGACTTTCCAACTACGTGGAAATCTTGAAAAATATTGAACATATCTATATTCGATATCTACTCAAGTCCAACACTCACCAAATCCAAGTAATACGGATGAAATTGAAGGAAGATGCATCATAATGTTCTTGATCTGACCTGAACACCGAACCGGAATATGATTTCTTTCTTATGTCTGTGTTATAAGGTCCTATGTTACATAAAAGTCTTTCCAAGGTTTTCAAATCCAACTAAGGGCCTGTTTTTTCTTATCTTAGGTATATAGGACCTACTTTGTTCCGACTCTTCTTTTCTTGAAGTACTAGTATCCAACATCTATGTTGGGCACATTTTCAGAGGTGAGGATATGATTATATGATCCTCCAACCCTTCAAACTTATGGGGAAAAAATAGAAGAAAAAAATGAATATACCCATGTTTACGACACAAACTCGTATTTGACACATACACCCGAGTCCAAGTAACATGACATAGGATGAAAATTTTGCATTTAACCTTGATAAATACGCTATTCTTTTATGTTATATCTTTCATTTGTACTCATTTTATTCGAAGCTATCCAGATTTGTGTTTAATTAACTTTGCATCTAACATTTAAGGTGCAATGCAGTCAAGAAACTGCCTATGTTACTTTATCTCAGTCGTGAGTTTAGCTTACAAGTATACTCAATTTTTATTTTTAGTTTTGGTGATCCTATCACCGTAACCATATCGGAACATGTGTCAAACACTGACATTTAAGAAAATGAAAAGCCAGAGCAACATAACTAAGAACTATGCTCAGTTATAGTCTTATAGAAGTATCTTGCTTCCAAGCAAAGATGTAAATTTCCACTATCCGCTGTCTGCCAGATAAGAATACATCTTTTAATTGGTAATGGATTAATGTTTGTGTTAATATTCGTATTTCACAGGTGATAATGGAAGGGGGGAAAATAAGCATAGATATTCCCAGGAATGGAAAGTCTAAGGTTCTTTATCCACTATTTCCTGCCTTCCTTGTTCAACTTCCACACAAATTTCAAAATTGTCTTAAGGTTAGCCATAGCTCATGTTGCATGAATTTTATTTAATGAATGCAATCCCAGTAGATCATTTTTTTTTCTCAATTAGAATTTGGCTGAAAATTTCCTTTTTATTCCGGTTACTGTCACAACTCAAGAGATTAGCTAAAGAAGGTGACAAAATAAAACCGGTGAACTATTTTCTTGAGAAGAAGAACCGTTCATCTTCCGGATTGCGAATCGATCGGGAGAAACAATTGCAAGCTTGGAGAGGAAATCCTTCATGGGTCAATCCACCCCCAGAAATAGAGGTAAAGTGGTACTGGAAATTCTTATGGTTTTATTCTCAAGGATGGCGCTAGTTTCACCCTTTGTATTAAACATGGGGTCTATCATTTACTAAGGATTTTCACTTTAGATTGGTCAAGAACACTACACTTATTTTGCTTTGACTCCTATTTTTAGTGGACTTGTGTCTTACATTGATATTCTATGCTTATCCTGGTGGTAGATATTGGGATATAATCAATCCTGCAATTACTCTCTAAATATATGCAAATTTTGAAATAATGAAACATACTCATGTCAGACACGTACCTATGTCTAACACTCGCATCCAAGTTCCAAGTAACAAAGCATGACACTTTCATAGTACTATTTCATTCGTATAGGTGACATTGAAGAAAAAACTTTGTAATAATAAAAGATAATTTCTTGATGGCTTCATTGGATATTTGTTTTGATGATCTATCGGTTTGCAAAGTACTAGAAATCTAACATTATTTTCGGCAGGTCAGTGTGGCGAAAGGCTCTCTTTGCCACCTTAAGGCAACAGTTGATATTGGGTTCCCCCCAGATGAGGTGTATAACATTGTAACTGATCCTGATAACAGGAGAGTTTTCAAAAACATTAAGGTGAGTGCTCTGGATCTTCATTTATTTTGAAGTACCAATATATGATATTCGCGTTTGACGTGTTTTTGGACTTGGTTGTGAAGAGATACGGTCCTCAAAGGTTTTAATCGATATGTGGGAATGACATTCACGTAGCTTCAATGTTTCAGTTTTAGAAATTTCCTGTTTTTATTTTAACGAGATGATGTTTGGATTCAGGAAGTGATATCAAGAAAGGTTTTAATCGATGAAGGTCAAAGGCAGGTGGTCGAAGTGGAACAATCAGCTATGTGGAGATTCCTTTGGTGGTCAGGAACCATCTCGGTTCATGTTCTAGTGGATCAAAACAGAGAAGACCACTCGGTATGGAGCCCCTACTTCACCCACCACACAAATTATTTGCTTTTATAGATTCCATGAGAGAGCCTTGTCCGTAAGGATTTCGGATTTTAAGGAGCTGAGTCTGTTGTTTGAGTGTGTGTTACATAGAAAATCTATTCTAAATACTCGAGTCCGAGTAATATAAGCTTTTCCTGATTGCTTTCGCTTAGAATTATCTTGTTTGGATTACTCAATGCATAAGTTGTTTGCAAAGAGATTGTCCAAGGCTTAGTAGTGGTTAACTCTTAATTCTAATGATCATGGTTAACAGATGAGGTTCAAACAAATGAGCAGCGGATTCATGAAAACATTCGAAGGTTACTGGCGAGTTGAACCGCTTTTCGTCGACGAGAAAATCTGTTTTCCTTTCAAACCGAAAACATTGGCAGAGTATTGTTCATGTACTGGAGGTAAAGGAAGGATTGGATCAAAGGTGAGCTTAGACCAACTGATTCAACCAGCCATCATACCTCCCCCACCCATTTCTTGGTATCTAAGCGGAATACCTGCGAAAACCACTGAGATGCTGATAAATGATCTACTTGCCGAAGCCGACCGAATCAAGGGCAACCGCGACTCAGAAATTTTGGACAAAAAGCTTTGGTTATCAAAGAACATAAATGAACATTACCAACTCGAGCAAGGCTGTGATATTAAAGAAAGATGGAAGTTGCATCGGAGAAAACGGACGCTGTTACGTCGTCGTAAGAAGCTGTTCATCGCTGAATCCTTGATGTCTTGATTTTTTTTTGACTTCATCTGTATTTTGCTGCATCAATATTATATGAAAATTGTTCAACAACGTTGTAATTATGTCTCTATTTGGACATTTGTAACTGTTTTAAGCCGTCTTCCTATGTTTTTTCTTCCCCTATTGCTTCTGACTAGTGATTACAGTTAGCAGTGGCAATGAGGATCGGGTTTGGCTTGGATTTTTTTAGATTCCGGTTTTCTTGGTTTGAATCTTTACGAGTCTGAGTCTGTCCAGGATTGGGTTCAGTCTTAGGGTTGAGTTATTTTTGTGAATCTTAGGATCGGGTTTGTTTTGTAGGATAATTATTTTAATAGTTTTAAGTCAATCGCTAGAAAAATTATGAAAAATTATATCATATATTATTCTCGTCACATTATTTACGGGACCAATTAATTAAATACATCTATTTTATTAATTTTTAATTTATCTTTTTATAAATGAATTTTTATTTAGTAAAAAAAATTAAAACTTAATTTATAATAGGTATATTGAAGATTTATTTGATAAAAAGATAAGTTAAAAAGTTAATAAAATAAATGTATTTGATTGGTTAGTTTATAAATAACATGACGGAAATAACGTATGATGTAATTTCTTCGATCACTAACAGTGAAATAAATTGAATAATTATTAGAGAAAAAATAAAATAAATTAAAAACTATACTAATGAGATTCAATTTTAAAAAATATTTAAAAATTAAATTTTAAAATACATAAAAATCTGTTTTTTTTAATTTATTCTTAATAAATTTATAATTAAAAAAATATTATTTTTTTAAAATGTTAACTATTTCTTTAAAATCTAAAATTTATTGATTAAATATTACATGTTTAAACTTTGATATAACAAGTTTTAAAATCACACGAATTTCTTTCCGTAAAAGAATCAAAACTCGAATGTTTAAATGTACGTAGTAAAGTAAGTTGTTGGGAAGAAATTATTATATGAACTCTTTTCAACACCTAAGATATGGTCTCAATCAATTAAAATAATATACATAATATTTTTTTCTATATCATATTTACACATAAGCATCTCCCAAATCATCCACTTTAGTGCATTTGATTTAAAAATGAAAAAAAATATTACCAAAGATTTTTTATGTTGTCTTCCTCTTTATTGTTTAATTTTTTTTAATTATTTTTTTAATCCTAACCCTAAACCCTAAAACTAAACCTTAAACCCTAACACTAACCTAAACCCTAAATCCTAAATCCTAACCCTAATCTTAACCATAAACCCTAACCATAATCTTAACCCTAAACCCTAAATCTTAAACCCAACCCTAAATCTTAAACCCTTAACCCTTAACCCTAACCCTAACCTTAACCCTTAACCTAACCCTAACCTAAATAATAACCCATAATCCTAAACCCTAACTCTAACCCTAAACCTTAAACCTAAACTACATAAATCCTAAATCCTAAACCTAAACCATATAAACCCTAAACCACTAATCCCTAACCTTAAACCCTAAACTCTAAATCCTAAACTCTAAATCTATATTAAAAAATAATTAGGAAAATTTTAAAATACAAAAAGAAAGATGACGCAGGAAATCTTTGATAATATTTTTTTACTTTTTTAAATCAAAGATATTAAATTAGATGATTTGGCTAATATTTATGTGTAAATTTAATATAAAAAAATATATTATGTGTCTTAATTTAATTGGTTGGGACTATATCTTAGGTAGTGAAAAAGGTTCATGTAATAATTTTTCTGGGAGTTAAGGCGGTTGGGAAACGTGTCGTGTTTCTAAAGGTTGTTCGTTCACGTAATCTGAAAGCAGACACAGTCCCGTGTTCCACTTTCCTCTTCAAAACTTACCCCGACCAAATGTTGACCGGTTTAGGCTGACACCCCGCTCCACCTTCCAACCAGAAACAACTCCATCGGCGTTCTTCTGGAAATTCTCAATCCCACAAACCTCCGATTGAGGAAACCGGATTCTAAAAGGTAAACTCTGCTTTCGTTTTTGCTCTTAGAAAGCTTTTGTTTTCTTACACATGTTTGGAATACAATACCTGAAGAATCCTTAAAATGCATGTTTTTGTCTGAATAACATCGATTTGAACAGACCAACATGACTGCCGATACCACGACCTTAAGCTACTGGTTGAACTGGAGATTTGCACTCTGTGCACTCTTCTTCTTAGCCTCCATGACTGCGGCAGCGATTATAATCTGGAAATTCGAAGGCCGGACGAGATCAGAACATCGAAGGAGAGAAAATCGGAAGGAACCTGCGGGACTAGTATACGAGGATGAAACCTGGAATACATGTCTTGAAGCCATACACCCTGCTTGGCTGCTTGGTTTTAGAGTATTTGCTTTCTTCATGCTTTTGGCATTAATTATAGCCAATGTTGTTGTTGATGGAGGTGGAATATTTTACTTTTATACACAGTGAGTTATACATCCATTAAGCTTAAATATTCTTGGTTATAGAAAGCGATTTAATGAATTCGAATTCGAATAGCAGTTCTGCAACTTGACAATAATCACTCAACAATATAACCTATGTAAAATATTTGTAATAATTTTAAAGAGTTCTCGATGTTACTTGGACTCGAGTGTGAGTGTTGAATACGGTATGGTCGGATTTTTATATGTTCTCCATACTTGTAGAAGATCCTTAGAGGTTGAAACAGATTTTCAAGATTCGAACTGCTTGATTGCATGAAGGTTTCAAGTTTTCTAATTATGAGAATTAGTCAATATATAGTAATGAGCTACCTGCACGACCGGCTTTCACATCGATCGCTATCGTAGCTTAATGTTTGCTTCGTATTTTTATTATAATCGATTCGTGTTTATTCCTGAACAGGTGGACATTTACTTTGGTCACTATCTACTTTGGGGTATGTCTCTTCCAATGTTGCTTAAGCTTTTTATTTTTTGTAAGATATTTGACATAATTGGGTTTTTTTTATATCGGATAGCTACTCGTATTCGATATTCATCCCCGTGTCTAGATTATTGTTTGAGAAATCAAACCGGAAAATATAAGAAATGCTATCTTTTCTTTTGTTCCAAGTAATTAGGATAACCTTTTGTATAACTTATTGATTTTCTCAACTGTAATTGTAGTTTGGATCCACAATATCCATATATGGATGTCGAAAGCTTTGCAGAAAAACTGGTGGCAATCAGGCTGATCATGTAAGTTTAGATTCCGAGCAAGGCACCTACGTACCACCAACCTTTGGAGAAATTGCAGATGTATCGTCCAACCAGTCCAAACATTTTGATCCCCATGAGGCTACTTATCATCCTCCGATTGCAGGTCCTTGGATGTATGCGTTTCAAATTATTTATCAAGTAAGTTCTCTCCGAAAATCAGCTTTGGTAGCCATCACTTCATTCATTATTCTATGTATCTGTATTACTCCGACTCTTTATTTAAAATATCCAAATTTGACATTCGTATCCAACACATAACCGGACATGGTTGTCGGACTATCGGGATATGATCTTCCAAGAAATCTTCAAATATATGGAATTTTTTTTTGGGGGGGGCGGGGGGAACTGGAGTATACCGTGTTGAACATTTACCTGTAGCTAAACCTCACAACCCTGAGTTTGAGTAACAAGGCTGTGCACACACAATCTTGGAATGAACTGTTACCACATATCTGCTGTTGGTTTTATACTAAGGCTTCGTTCGGCATTGAATTTGGAACGACCGTTTAGCAGAAGCTGGATTTTTCAACTTTTGTGTTTTGAGGCCAAAATTGGGTTCCAAATGGCCGTTCTGTGTGCCTGGCGTGACCGTTCGCCATTGTTTCTGCGTTCAGTGTCCCAACTGCTGTTTGGGAAGCATTCCTGAACGAAGCCTAAGTATTGAGAATATGAGATCATATTTTAATTGTATTCTTACCTTATTTTCTATCATTTTGGTGTGTCGGGGTAGATTTGTGCAGGTGCTGTAATGCTGACTGATGCAGTATTTTGGCTCATTATTTATCCACTCCTAACTCCCAAAGATCACGGCTTGAATTTTGTAAGTTTGATGCTACAAGTTCTATTTTTTCTGCTTCTTTTATTTGGAGCATATGTTGCTGTTTATATGATCGAACTCCTTTTCCCTGGGTTGAATTGTATTTTTCCTATGTTGCTTGGATAATTTTTTTCATGAAGTGCTCGTGTCCGACATTTGTGTTCAACACCTGGTTATGGAAATATGACCTCCAAGGGTCTTCAGATATATGGAAAACCTTAGAAAAACAAACCGTACCTGTGCGCGATACTTGCACCCGAGTCCAAGTAACATAGGTTGTGTCAACTGTCGACACAAAAGAAGAGGTTTGTTGATATCTTTCGGGTGATTCAGCTGAGTAAGCCCTAGCAGGTGTCAAGGCTGGTGAAACTTTGAAGGATTCAATCATGTCAGCGTTTCGTAAAAAACTATGCAGCCTCTACTTTGGTCATTTAGACATGTTTCTGGTCTAGCTGTTAACTTCTTTATTCTAATCGTGTTGGACACTGATGTATCTAACATGAGCATCTTTAATTCAGAGGGTCCTTTGACAAACATGTCCGAAAATGTGCCAAACATAAATATCAGATACGAGTACTTCAAGAAAACCGAAGAGGATTTCAATACCTAATTGTTGTAACCAACTCCCTTTATTGTGTCAATTGAAGGGTCTTTAAATTGCTCATCTATTATTTGTATGAATCTTTTCATCTGAGATTATGTTCTTACTTTCAACTGCAGATGATTGTCTCTATGCACTCAATCAATGCTGTTTTCCTAATTGGTGACACAATTTTGAATTGCATGGTAAGCTTTCCATTTTCTGATAGTATAGTGGCTATGGCATTCAAACTCTGCATATAGAAATGTGTACTATACTGAGTAACGTCGCCCGATGGCATTTCATTTCCGCAATCTTCCGATCAGTCGGTAAGCTAACATGACCATCGCGTTGCAGCGGTTCCCTTTGTTTCGAATCGCATATTTCATTTTATGGACGGGCGCATTTGTTGTCTTCCAATGGATCATCCATGCTTGTGTCAACCTTTGGTACAGCCTATATTTCTGCTGTTAAAAGTTTTATCTGCTAGATGAAGGGATTCATCCTCATAGAGTATCACTCCTCTACTTGCAGGTGGCCGTATCCGTTTCTCGACTTGTCGTCCTCGTATGCTCCCCTGTGGTACGTATTCAATCCATGTATTTCGACGATTTTTAGAAAGTTATATTCCCATGCTCGTATCGATATAAACCAGATAGCAAATTAGTATGCAATTCTTCAATCATCTTAAGTCTCCAAGTCTAGTACTCCTACTCTAAATAGTAAACACATGAAAAACTACCAATGAAACCGAACATACTTGTATCGAAATTCGAAAGCATGTTCATATCCGACACTTGAAGCCATTCCGTTTTAACGAACTTACCGTTTTCCGATCCTGGACCGAACAGGTACTTGGGAATAGGAGTGATGCTCATCCCATGTTATGGCATCTTTGCTTTAGTAGTTAAACTCAAGGATTTCTCTTTTGCAAGATCATTCTCAGATTCGTATCGTAGGTCGAGATAGGAGAAGCGATTACCGAAGTTGAGATCTCCGGCTAACACCGGCGTCCGGCTGCTACCACGCGATATTGGCAGGAAATTTACTAAAATCTTATGTATTCCTGTATTGATTGTGCTGAATATTCCTGGAAAACAGAAGGTAAAGAGTACATGCTTGTAAGGTAATGTCGAAATATATTTATTAAATATTTATATTATTTATTTTTCATATCCGTTTAATATTATATGTTCGAGTTTCGTAACTTTCTTTCTTCGTACTGTACCAAATATGCATTTAGAATTCATTCATCCATTAGAGACTTCTGAAGTTCTTTAATCTCTCTCCCTGCAAACTTTGTTGTTATCTTTACTGGAAGCAGTTTTATTTTTTATATAAAATTGTAGTTTAGGTTATTTATTTAGAAAAAGTTACGAGGGAACACAGATTCCGGCGATAAAGATGATGTAATTCATCTAAATGATTCAGATTTGAATTTTATTAATTTTTAAAATATATATTATTTTGTAATAAACAGAGATTTATTTAATAAAAAGATTAGATGAAAATATTAACAAGATAAATATATTTGATTGGTTGATATTATAGATAGCATAACAAGAATGACACGTAATATAACCTTCCCTTGTATAAAAACTTAAAATTCTAATTAATATTTTTATCAACTAAAACATTTATTATTAAATAATTTTAAATAAAAATATTTCTACCCGGTAACAGATTAATTGGTTTTATTGATTTTTCCTCAAAATATAAGAAACAGAACAATTTTGAAAAAATAAAGAAGAGAAGATGTTTCTTTCTAAGAGTTTTTATCTAATATTGTTGTTAAAAAAAATAACAATACGATGATTTTTATTTTATTTCTAATAATATGATATTTTAGTTTAATAAATTAAAAATTAGATAAGTTATAATTCGACTTCAAATAATATTTTTCATTCAAATGAAGGGGTGACTGTAACTTATTTTTTAACGTGTTGATGAATAACGTTATTTAAAGTTAGATTGTAATCTACGCAATTTTTAATTTATTATAATAAAATGTTATATTGTTAAAAATAAAACGAAGAATATCATATTGTTCAGAAAAAAAAAAAAAGCAATAATATTAAGATAAAAACACCTTTATTTTTACCTTTCAAAATTATAGTTGAAAATAAAATACGATCCTTAAAGTTGAATTTTTGAATTTTTTTTTTATAGAATACTGCAATCCATTCAAAAAAATATAAATACAAGAGAAAACGGTGATAGTCGTATGGTGAAAGTTTACTATTTTTTAATTAAATAAATAAATAAAAGTCAAACTGACGCTAACCGGTATTGCTCTTAATAATACTTGCTTTGGCAGAAACAAATAATAATATAAATAGATGGATATTAGGTGGAGATGATAGGTATGGAAAAGCATGGCTAATAATTAAGAATAAATGTAATAATAAGTGGATAACGTGGGTCGTTAATCCTTAATAAAAATAAATAAATACATTCACGTTCGTCTTCCTGTATTAATAAAACTACACGAAATTGAGTCGCCATTGACGGATTAACTATGAACAGCGAACAAGAGCTGACAAACGGAAATGAAGTTCGGTCTGAATCCGATATCATTCGAGGAGATGTCTTAGAATCGATTCTCAGCCATGTCCCTCTAATCCATCTGGTTCCTGTTTGCCACGTTTCCAAGCCATGGAACCGCGCCGTCTTCTCCTCTCTCCGCCACTCCAACAAGAGGAAACCGTGGCTCATTGTCCACTGTCAGAGATCACGTCCTCCTCACGCCACCGGCAACGCCTTCGCTTACGACCCACGCTCCAACCTTTGGCTCCGAATCAACCCAAACCCACCCGTCGAATACGTCTCGGATCTCCGCTCGTCCAGCTCCACGCTGCTTTACATGCTGTCTATCTCTAAATTCTCCTTCTCTTTTGACCCTCTCCACATGATCTGGCACCAAACTGATCCACCCACCGTGTGGCGGAATGATCCCATCGTCGCTATGGTGGGCCGCCGCCATATCGTCGTTGCTGGCGGCGCCTGTGATTTCGAGGATGATCCACTTTCGGTCGAAATCTACGACCTAGAAAAACGCAAATGGGAAACCTGTGATCCCTTGCCGACAACCTTCAGACACTCGGCAGCTTCCACGTGGCTCTCTGTCGCGGCTGATACAAAGAAACTATACGCCATGGAACAAGCTTCTGGTATAACGTGTTCCTTTGACCCGATAGCCAGGATCTGGTCGGATCCTTACGATCTCCGACATGACCCGAACATTTACTTTTCGACTATTGGAATTTCAAGGGACAACTTGATCATGGTGAGTTTACTCGGAAATTCCGACAATGTTGAAGACATCAAAATCCGGGAACTAAAAGGCGAATCGTTTGAGTTTTGTAATGAAATCGGGGTGGTGCCCAAAGAGTTGGTGGACAAGCTGACAGGTGAACGTGCATGTTTAAGCTCCATAAAAATAATTTCAACGCATGATGTTTTATACCTATACAACCCCGAACAGCCTGGGGAATTGGTGGTTTGTGAGATTGATGACCGCCGAGGGATTTTCCGGTGGGGCAGTTTAAAGAACACGGCCGTGAATGATCGGAGTAGGGTGGCTGATAGGGTAGTGCTTACGTGTGGCGATGTTCGATTGGTTGATTTAGGTACTGCGATGATGTCCGGGAAAGGAAGTTTCAGTATTGTTAAAGACGGGATTTTGCGGTGACTTTCTTATCTTTGTTTTTATCCGATTCTGAATTTTTAGTTGTTCAGCTGGTTTTGCTTGTTGATGATTTGTTTTCTTAGAATATTTCAAAGGTGTGGAAATCGAATACTCAATTTGTATCAAAGTTCTACGCCGAAATTAGTATCAAATGTTGTTTTAAAAAAAATAATTTTTTTAATTTTTCCTCAAACATAATTTATTTATTTAATTTAAGTTTTTAATAATTTTTCTGAACAAAACTTAAATCGAATCAAATTATTAAAATGTCACCATCTACATTACTCGAAGCTATAAGCAGAATAAACACGAGGTCGGTGTGTGGGAAATATTCATTCTTATCGACAATATCTACTTCCGACCGAAAGTCAATGTGCATGGATGAACAACAAAACGACACCTCACTTTGAAACAATCGATTTATTCAATTAAACACAAACTTAATTGGACTTAAATTTTGTTAAATAAATTAAAATTTTTAATTATTAATCGATCAGATGTTAAATTTAAGTTATATCTTTTAATTCTTGCTAATATATATAGTAATAGCATACGAAAAACATATATACATATAAAAATTGTTTTAAATAAAATTACTTAGTATTATAACTTCATATCTATAAATTATATAAATACCGTAATGCTATATTTTTTAATTAAAAAATATATTTTTATTTGTTTCAAGTCAGGTCAATAGAGATTTTTAATTTTAAAACTCAGGTTAACTGAAACTTTATCACATATCGGGTCGAGTTCAAGTGAGATATTATATTTTTTACTCAGATTTAAATTGATAAAAATATGACACGTGTTCATTTCTATTTATATTTTTTAATAAAATAAATATACTTTAAATTACGATAAATTATACGGTAGATGCCAGTTGGTCTGTGTTGTCTCTGGAGTTAGTTGGGGAAACTCATGACACAAAACAAACTTAAATGCATAATTTTGAAATATTTATGTGACTTTAATTCGTTCTATACGATACTAATTATACAAGTAACTATTAATTGTCATAACACCTTTTTAGTAAGGTTTTAATGATGTATGAATTGATTGATATTATTTAAATAATTATAATTATAATATTAAAAATATAATAATTAAATTAAAATCATCCAATAATTAAAAGTTTATTTATCTAATTTATCTTAGAAATTATTCCCACCTCAAATTTAATAAAATACACTGATCTTTCTAATATGAAAAATACCCGCTTTATCTCTAAAGTTTAATTACGATTAATTTATTTTAATCATTTTTTTCAAAGAATTTATGTCTATCAGTTACTTAGTGTTCTAACTAATTTTAGAATAAATTACATAATTTTAAGACGCTTTTATTTTAATCATCATTTTTTAATTTTTTATTAAAATTATTAAATTTTGATTTTTATGTTATCTTTCGTTAAAAAATAACAAAACTCATTATTTTTTTTAATAAAATAATATACTTTAAATCATACTTTTAACTTATTAAATAACAAATCTGATTATTTTTTTTCTTTTTCTTCTCCAAATTTCGTTCTTTACTTGCCATCTAAAACTGTTGGTGAAGCTTTAAGTATGTAAACAGTCAGATCACGAGCAGCCAACTAGACAGATAATTTAATATAATTTTAATTTTATTCAGTTCAATTCTTAAAAAAATAAGTTTATTTAATATTAATCTTTATTTTTTTTGTTTTTTTTTAATAATTTACTCTAATATTTTTAATATAATTTTTTTTATCAATTTAATCCTTAAAGTTTTTAGTTAATTCTATATAAAGCTGAATAAAAAATTGGGGAGAAACCAAGATTTTCAAACCAAAATAGCACATAGATTCAATTTTTTCAAAAATGAAAATACAATTATTTAATTTAACGTCTATCAGCCTTTGAAACATTGTTCCATATATATATATATATATATATAATAACGAATCTAAAAATTTATTTAAGAATGAGTATATATAAAAATTTAAAATTTTAAGGTGAGTATAAACATTAAATACTATAAAAATTTAAAAATTAAATTACAAAAATTAAAATAAATATATAAAATTTTAAAAAAATTCAGATGAGTACGAACCCACATTATCCCTAAAATAGATCGCCACTGATTATATATATGGGAAGAACATAAGAAAGATTTTGTTGGAGTAGATCTATGAAAACTTCTTTTACTACTAATAGAATATTTTTTTAAAAATATAAAATTATTTTTTAAAAAATATTATTATTATAATGGTTTCTTTAAAATTTTTAATCATACATATATAATCATCTACTTATAAAACGTAAAATTTAATTAATTTTATATTTTTAAATTATTATATAGGTAAAATAAATAATTAAGATTAATCTTATATTTTTTAGTTAATAATCTTTATCAACCCTGTTATTAATCTCAACCATCAATTTCTGTATCTAATAATTTAAAAATATTTAAAATTTAAATACTTTATATTATATAAATTGATCGTACATATAGAGAATTAGGATTTACTTATAAAAATGTAAGCCTTCAATTTTTAAATACGAATGATACACCCGTAAAGTTGCCTCAACTCTGTAGCAATATATATTATATCCGACTAATCCGTAAAATTTTTTTTATCGAATCAAGTTTGGATAAAATAAATTTGATTCAGATTATCTTCAGTTATTTGAAATTTAATCCATGTCTATATCGATTAAATTATTTAATTTATTTTAAAATTTTAATCAAGTTTAAATAATCATATTTGAGTTAATATAAAATTTTAATTCGAATCTCAAATTAATTTATTAAACCTATTAAAATTAAATAATTTTCGTAATTCTGAACACTATTTTTTCCGTCGCTTTTATTATATTTTATAGACTTTCTTTGTTTAATATTATCGTAAATATTTGACTAAATAATATAATTTTAAATATAAAATATTAAATTTATCGAGTTATTTTAAATTAGGACCACAAATTTTGAGCATTAAATTTATTAATAAAATACCAAAACAATAAAGATAATTAAAGTTTAATATCAACTTAAAAATAAAAATCTATTAGATACCAACTTAAAAAACATATCTAATTTAAATACTAATTTAAAAATAATTTTAAATATCAACTTAAAAAGGGTTAATTCAAGCATTGAATACATTTAAATCATTATTTTACTATCTTTAAAATTGTTGAAACGATTATTTTTTATTTAAGATTAAAATTAAAATTTATAAAAAATAATGAACATTTATAATTTTCAAACATGGAAGGAGGCCCCTTCTGCTCCCCGGCTTCTTTCAATCATAGCATTTGAATAATTGTGATGTTATCTCCATCATTTTCTTCTGAAAAGACAGAGACTGATGTTCTTATTTTTTTACTTTTTTACTTTTACTTGGAATAATTTTGTATAATTTTTTTATCCAAGTAAATTACTATTTATTAAAAATATAGAAAAATAACTATAAATTAAAAATTAATATATTTATAGGTTGTGGTCGTCGAAATAAATAAAAAGGGCCGACTGGTTGCGGTTGGGACCCCCAAAACGACCAACATACCTTTCGTTTCCCCATTCAAGGATCTGGTTAATACGTGTTTACACATATTATTATTTATTGTTTTAGTACTAAACTATGTTTAATTCCACTAATTTTAATTAATCAATTGTTAGGACATTTCCCGGTTGAATTTGGTTTGGCCAACACAGAGGCAGCTCTAGTGAACATACTCTCGCCCGGTCTGAATAAAACCATTTATTATAATCCAATTGAAGTAAGGGAATATTCAATCCTCCCAATGCGACAAATATGCTTTGGGGGGTTAGTTTTTACTTTTTTACCTTACTCCGATGCATTGATATTCTAATTAGAACAGTAAATTTCATGGATTATATTCCACGTATATATTGATGTTTATTTTTTAATTTGAAATTTACCAGATAACATTTTCATTTTAAAATTTAATAAAAAGTATTTATTAGTATTTAATTTGTTAATAATTACTTCAAATTAATTATTGTAAATATTATTATGAGTGTTTCTTCTGAGTCGACTTGTGAGATTTTAGGTAAATATTATATTTTAATTTAAATTTTAAAATATAAAAATATTCTTTTATAATTAAAAAACCATAGTAATTTAAAAACATCATCTATAAGTGATATTTTTAAATTTTTGTAATAAAATTTAAATTTTAATGAAAATGTCACTTATAAGTAACGTCTTGAGTCAAATTATAAAATTTAAATCGTTAAATTCTTATAAGATAAAATGTGTATATAATCTAATTGCTGATTCGCGGCCCAAATTTTATAATTTGGCTCAAAACGTCACCCGCAAGTGGTGTCTTCATTTAAATTTAAATTTTACCAATAAAAAATTTAAAAAAATCTCACATACGAGTGGTGTTAGCGTCTTCAAATTAGTATAATTTTTACTATAAATCTCTAATTATATAATAAAATATCTTACACCCTAGCATGAACTATTTTATATCAATGGTTAAGGGAACAATTATTGTTTCTAGGGATTATAAATTCGAACATCAATATTATAACACAATGATTAATCAATCAATATTTAATAATTAAAAATATATTTTAAAACATATACTATTATAATTATCGTAATTAATTAAAAAATATCTTATACCCCTAAAATTTTAATTAATTCACAATATTTACTTTATAAAAAAAACTGATTTATTTCTCTAAAAATATCCAATAAAATATTCCTCCCATTTTACCCAGGTGAGTAGGTGACCAATGTTTCTGTACAACTTTAACGGAATAAAATTACAGTAGCCTAAATTATCAGTATTGCTTTCTTTTGTAAAAAAGGTGGAATTTTGATCCGAAAACCAACAAAGTTCAGGACAACCAAGCACGTGATCTGTGATTCAGTCCAATCACCGGTTTTCAAACAAACAATCCCTCTAAAAAGAATCCAAATTTCATATTTTTTAATAGAAAATTATAAATTTTCACTGTTTTAAAAGTGGAGAAGGAAACAGTGTATTTTTTTTCTTGATAAGGTGTTTGCATCTGAAAGTGTGTCGACTTTGGCCTTTTGTTTTGGCCTCTGCTCGTTTGGTTCTTTCTTTGTTTCATTGATCTTTTATGCTCTGTGTTTTTAAAGTGAATTTTAAAAAGGTGAAAGCAAAAGGATTGCGTAAAATGAATGGGTTTTTTTAGGATTCTGTAAGTGAAAGAGCAAAGGGAAAGCTAGAAACCAGAGAGTAAAACACCGCCTGGAATTTGTGGGGATTAATCAAAAACATATAGAAAATCGAACTCCAGCATTCTCAGATCTCTAGGATCTCAGAATTTCTGGGGAAAAAGGGGAACTGATTGCTTGTTTCTCGAGAAAATTCTCTCTTTTTTTCTCTTCTTCTTCCAGCTCTCTATCTTAGCTCATCTGGGGTTCACTCATTGGTATCAAACAAGTCATTTTAGGATCTGGGTATTGATTAAAAACAAGTTTTGGTTTTGTATGACGTGAAAAGGTAAAAAATAAATGAATTTCCTTTAAAAGTAACGGTGGTTTCAGTTTTGTGGTTCTGATAGGGACACCTTTTGCTTGAAGAAGGGTAGAATAAAGACTTTAGCTTCATGTGAAGGATGACAGACCATTGTTGTGCTGATCAGTGGGCATTGGTTTTTTTCATAGGAAGTATAGTTTGAATGAACTGAGAGACTGCAAGAATTAACAGTATGGAAATAAAGACTTTGATGCTGTTTACACTGATTTTGACATTGATTGGGGTTTCCTCTGCAACTCTTTCTCCTACTGGTATAAACTATGAAGGTTGGTTTCTTTCTGAAACTTTTTCTTTTTGTCATTTACCGTCAAACTTGGAATTCTGAGGTTTCATTTCTTTTTTCAGTTTTTGTTCTTCATTTTTCTGTTTCTCTAGCACTGTGGTGGAATTCATCAACCCATTTTAGTGTTCTGGGTTATTTTAGTATTTCCTGAAATGATTCATGAGTTCCAATTTCATGGAGACTTTTTGTGTTTTAGACTTAATGCTTTACTTGGACGAATTTTCTTGAGCAGTGGTTGCTTTAACGGCCATTAAATCGAATCTACACGATCCATATAATGTACTCGAGAATTGGGATTCGAATTCGGTTGATCCGTGTAGTTGGAGGATGGTTACCTGCACTTCAGATGGATATGTTTCTGCCTTGTAAGTTTCTAACAAGAACTTAAAAATAAACTGAGAGTTTGGGTGTTTGTTAATAATGTAAACTCCTTTTATTCATCACTTGAACAGGGGACTTCCTAGTCAGAGCTTATCTGGGACCTTATCCTCCTCCATAGGGAACCTTAGCAACTTGCAATCGGTGTAAGTTATTGCCTCTTCTTTAAACTGCGATTCATATAATTTAACAAATATTTATCCATGTATTCTTGTTGGATTTTCTTTATTTTGCAATCCCAAGTTAATGAAAAGTTCATTGCAGTTTGTTATATGTGTTTTTTTTTTTTTTTGCTTGTAGGTTGCTTCAAAATAATGCTATTTCCGGTCCCATTCCAGCTACCATTGGAAAGTTAGAGAAGCTTGTAACTCTTGATCTCTCCAACAATACTTTCAGTGGTGAAGTACCAGCCTCCTTGGGAGACCTAAAAAACTTGAACTATTTGTAAGTTTCAGAACTTTCACTTCATTTGTATCTCGAAGCTCTTGCCGGGGTTTCTGTCTAGTGTTACTATTTCTTATATTTATGCTTGTTGGATGTACTCAGGCGGTTAAACAACAATAGCCTTACTGGAGCTTGCCCGGATTCTCTGTCTAAAATTGGAGGTCTCACTCTTGTGTATGTACCTCAACCTGTGTACTTTGTATTTTGATTTCTTTGGACGTGGCTATTTGAAAAACCTTAAAGCCTATGCAATACCTCGTTTACATTGTTTTTTATGTACTGTAACAGGGACCTATCTTACAATAATCTGAGTGGTTCCGTGCCAAAAATATCAGCAAGGACTTTTAAGTGAGCTATTATTTCCCTTGTTCCATGATGCTTATAATGCAGGCTATTATGGTTCATTAGTTACATTTCCGTTTATTTTTTCTTTCAGATTTGTTGGGAACCCTTTAATCTGTGGACCTAAAGCAAGTAACAATTGTTCTGCTTTCTTTCCCGAGCCTCTTTCTCTCCCACCAGATGGTCTAAAAGGTGACATAACCAACCGCCTTGTGGGTGCAGCTACTTTTTAATATTCTGACATTTACTTTTCCCGCATTACAGTTGATTACATGTTTTGAATTTATGGATTTTTTTTTATAATTTCTTAGCTCAATCAGACTCTGGATCGAAGGGCCATCATGTAGCTGTTGCTTTTGGCGCTAGCTTTGGTTCGGCCTTTTTCATCATACTGTTAATGTTGTTACTTGTTTGGTGGCGATATAAACAAAACCAGCAGATTTTCTTTGATGTTAATGGTTAACTCCTTAAACTTTCCTAATCTTATGTTTTAAATTGCCCTTTCTAGCCTATGATGTACTGGCGTATAAATATTGGAAAATTTGGCACCTACAATGTTATTATCAACATTCAACATCATCAGGGGGACATAATTCACATGCATATGTTGTTGCCATGAAATTGTTGTTTCCGCTATGGTTCGATTATTGCCATCAGTTTTTACAAGCTCTGCATGCCTGAGGCATGAAAGTTTCTCAGCATGTTTCATTTATTCCGTCAAAAAGGTTTTATAATAGGGAAAACTTTGCTTTAATGTCCCTCCTATATATTTTCCATGCTTTCACATTTTCTCCTAAACCTCTCCAAAATCCATAAATTAAGCAGTCATGATCTTTGTATTGTTTGCAATGAAACATGTTTTCAGATAAGATTATGCTTTCTGATGTTCGTTTAAGCCGTACAAATCCTTGTAATTACTCTTATTTTAAGGTTTTGATGTGTACATTGTGTTTTAGTAGCATCATTTTCAGACATATCTTCAGTTAAAGGTTCATCATTTAAATTTCATAAATGTACATGGTAAGATGAAACAAAGATGATTTTAAAAAGCTAAATTGTTAGGACTTTGTTTTCTTTCCATCGAAGTAACCATGTGCCGCACTTGTCTGATACATTTGGACATTAATATGGGATATGAACCTTGTAGAAAAATCATATCCGTGTTAGATACATGTCCATAAACTCACATCGTAGTTTCAAGTAATATCGTTAAAAAGGGGTAGACATTCGTAACGTATAATGGATTGTACTTTAGAACAAATTTGCACTTTTTTGTCATGTCTTGATCCATTCGTAACGGATAATGTTTACTTTCGGTTTTTTCTAATATGACCCCTTTCTTGTTGTATGACAGAACAATATGTACTGGAAGTATGCTTGGGCCATTTGAAAAGGTATACATTCAAGGAGCTTAGGACTGCCACTGACCATTTCAACCCGAAAAATATTCTCGGGAGAGGTGGGTTCGGGATAGTGTACAAGGGATTGCTGAATGACGGGACTTTGGTGGCTGTTAAAAGGCTGAAAGACTACAATATAGCCGGTGGCGAAATCCAATTTCAGACAGAAGTAGAGACAATAAGTTTAGCTGTCCATCGCAATCTTCTCAGGCTTTCTGGATTCTGCACGACTGAGAATGAAAGGCTCCTGGTTTACCCCTATATGCCAAATGGAAGTGTAGCAAGTAGACTAAGAGGTTAGTTTACAAAAGTCCGCTAATATTCATGTTTCCTGTTTTTATTAAGATCTTTGAATATCCTACTATATTGAAAACTTGGCTGGCAGCATCATGGCATTACTGTCACCTGTGGAACTGCTGTGTTCTAGTCACAATATGTCAATAACAGCTACGGGTGCCGTATTAGAACCTGTACGGTGCTTCTTGGAAACTGATATGTTCATCATTGACCAGCATATAGATTTGGGTGATATCTAGGTCATCTTCATTTAATTGGATACAAGAATGTTTTTTTTTTCCTTTCACCTTTTCCAGATTACAACCACATACCATGTCTGAGTATGTTTCAAACATTACTAGAGGAAAATGACAAGTCAAAGTAACATAGATCACTGTTTTAGTTGATATTTGGACAGTCAACATATCCCCATAATTAGTTTCCATAACTAAACACCATGATCATCCTATGGATAAATTTTCCGGTACTTGTTGACAGTTTGAACCGTAATAGTTTTTCTTTTGGTATTTTTTTGTTTCCGTAAGAATTATTCAATCTGGAAGTTAAATGAAGAACCGAATTACAATTTGAGGTGATAAATCTTGCTAGAATTTGTATTTGTACGATTATAAACTTTTTTCATATTTGATTTCCCTATCAGACAACATTCATGGTCGGCCTGCTTTAGACTGGACAATGCGGAAGAGGATAGCCTTAGGTACAGCTCGGGGGCTTGTATATTTGCATGAACAGTGTGACCCGAAAATCATTCATCGTGATGTCAAAGCTGCCAATATTTTGTTGGACGAAGATTTTGAGGCCGTTGTTGGAGATTTTGGGTTGGCAAAGCTTTTAGACCACCGAGATTCTCATGTAACCACTGCAGTTCGTGGTACTGTTGGTCACATTGCTCCAGAGTATTTATCAACAGGTCAGTCATCAGAGAAGACAGATGTATTCGGGTTTGGAATCCTGCTCCTTGAGCTAATCACAGGTCAGAAGGCCTTGGATTTCGGACGAGCTGCAAATCAGAAGGGTGTAATGCTCGATTGGGTACTCTCTCCCTATGTCCTTGCATAGTGCTGACTGTTAATAGTTGAATACATGCAATTAGAACATAAATCAACGTTGATTGCCATTTAAGAGTTGTTGTGTACTCTTTTTTCCTTATATATATATATTTCATTCCTTAAAAAGGTGATTGTTAACTCAGTCTTTGGATGAGGTTCAATCTGTGGAACCTTATCGATGAGGTCATTAACTCCGTCTTTGGACAACCTTATCAACATTTGCTGTCCTCCTCCATGTACCAAACACTTTTCTTCTGATGATGAAATGTTCACTTAATTTTTCCAATCTCTCTGCAGGTAAAGAAGCTGCACCAGGAAGGCAAACTTAGCCTGCTTGTGGATAAAGATCTTAAGGGAAATTTTGACAGGATTGAGTTGGAAGAAATGGTTCAAGTTGCCTTATTATGCACTCAATTTAATCCGTTACACCGTCCAAGGATGTCCGAAATATTAAGGATGCTAGAAGGTGATGGCTTAGCCGAGAAATGGGAAGCCTCACAAATAGTAAAGACGCCGAAGGTCGAATCATGTGATAACCCTCCGCAACGATACTCGGACTTCATAGAAGAATCATCACTCGTGCTCGAGGTCATGGAGCTTTCTGGCCCTAGATGAAAATGTTTGCCTCAGAAACTTCAATCACTACTCAATATAACCAAACTGAAATTCGGAAAACACAGGACTGCTGTTGATAGTTTCAGAATGCCTGTATTCATCTGTAAAAAGGGAAGTGAGAAAACAGGAAAAATCATGTATAAGCTTATTGTTCTTTGCTAGAAAAAAGAGTTGAGTTTGATTGTCAAGAAATTTTGGTAAAAAACATGTTGGAAATATATATGGTATGTGGTCCTCTATATGTAAGCAATGAAACGATTGGTTGAATTGAAGTTTTGTTTTCCTGAACCAAATTGTGTGTCCACAACTTGAATTAGCGGCTCATTTAATTCCACAATATGTGTAAAGAAATTACCACCGATAATTTTTATACAATTTCACATAAGCTTGTTGATTCTATGAACCATTTCGGGTTGGAAAAAGAACATGTAGGTGACTTGGTGATGGATTTGGTTTCATACGTGTGAAACATATATAAACAAAATTTTTCATAGTAAGTCTACAGATTCTACATTATACAATAACTTGAAGTCATTCTTCTGCATTTTGAGGATTAACTATCTTTTCTGTTGCCAAAACTACGAGTTCAATCCTAAGATATATTCTTTCTTTTATCTAGCTTCAAGCATCATCTTGGGTAGAACGAGCTGTGGCCCATGGTGGCTGTTGAATCATCACCACTTGCATTCAGTGGATAGCTGTCGTTCTCACTCGTGTCATTGAATTCCATGGTCTTTTCATCCATAAATGGAGGATTTGTTGGTGCAGGCAGGTCTTCCTCTTTCTTGGTTAGCATCTGCAGTACTTTAGACATCGATGGTCTTAGCGATCGAGCCTCTTGGGTGCAAAGAAGACCGATATGCAACACTCTGTATATCTGATTCTTGGCATCGGTCCATTGGCTGTTATCACTTAACATTATATTTGGATCATAGATCTCCTCGGCAGTCCCTGATTGAAAGTGACTCCACACCTGTTTGATCCGAAAAAGAACATTTTAAAAAAGGGCAATCAGCTTTGTTTAAAGTGGTGGTCCATGTGGGAAAAATTCTAGGAGGGACCGTCTGTGTCTGATGCTTACAGTTGCAATTATGCTGTCTGAGTAATCCGTGTCTTTGCTTTTGTTGTTTTGCTTTCCGGTTATGATCTCTAGTAAAAGCACTCCGAAACTATAGACGTCTGCCTTGTCTGTTAACTGGCCATTGGCTAGGTATTCCGGAGCCATGTATCCACTGTAGATCGTACAAGTAGAAGTTACTAATTTGAACATGAGAAGCTTTCGATTATGCTATGCTGCGAATAGTTTCTGGAACAAACAGAAAGAAGACAATGCTTACAGTGTTCCGGCAATGGCAGTGCTGATATGACTCTGATCTTCATCAAAAGACCTTGCCAAACCGAAATCAGCAATCTTGGCTCGGAACTTTGAGTCCAACAGGATGTTACTTGCTTTTATATCTCTGTGAATGATTTTGTTTGTGGGGTTCTCGTGAAGATAGACTAAACCTTCCACGGTCCCAATGATAATTTGGTATCTATTTTCCCATGTAAGTTCTTTACCTCTGCTTGAATCTGTTTATGCTTTCAGCTGTTAGTGATATATCAGTATCGATTTAAGCTTTGGTATCGATATCGGAAGTAATGTGTATTGGTGTTTACCGAAGATGAAGGAATCGAGGCTCTTGTTAGGGAGGAACTCGTAGACAAGAAGACTTTCGGGTCCTGAACAACTACATCCCAGTAATCTCACCAGGTTCTTATGCTCCACACTGCTTATCATGTTGACTTCATTGTAGAAATCTGCAGCTCGATGTCGATTGTTAAAGAAAAGTCTCTTCACAGCTATTTCTCTTCCATCAGGTAGAGCTCCCTAAAGATAAATGAATTATTGACCATAGCATACCGCTTTAATGCCAAAGAAGTGCAGCTAACATTTGTGAAAAAACTACCTTATAAACTGTCCCAAATCCTCCTTGCCCGAGCTTGTTTGCCTCATCGAACGATCCTGTAGCCTTCTCGAGCGTAGAGTACTTGAAATTTAAGTTACTGTCACGAAGGATTTTCACCCACTTTTCTGCATCATTCGAACCTGAAATTCGGAAACATTTCAGCAACAAAGACAAGGCTTTACTACTATTCCATGTAATTAAACAATTTAGATAACTGTCTAACATTCCTTTTTTCATTTGCTTTTCTAGTGTAAAGGAAAGGCAAAGAATTTGCAGATTCTGGAATTCGAATAGTACGATTGAGGGATTGAACATGTTATTCGGTAAGTAAACTTTTTACCTCTTTTCTTTTGTATGTATCTGCGCTTCCATATATATACTCCAGTAGCTGCAAGAACAGCTAAAACAACCAGGGAACTGAGGGTAGAAACTATTACAGTTATTATGGTTCCTGCAAAATCATGAATACAAATCAAGTCACAGTATGCATTTGGTTGCCTACTGGATCGAGAAAATAACTCGAACCTTCCGAATTCTGATAAGAAACTGACATTTCTTTTACCTCTTGAACTTCCTTTTGCAGGTTGTTTATTGAGGAAATCTATATTGGAGTATCTCAAGTAGCAGCCAGTGTAGAGTGCCCGTCCCTCAGACCATGGCAAGCATTCTAACATTGCAGCTGATGCATTCTCGAAACATGCTTGACAAGAACTCCGGTTTAATGTCCTCCAGCAATTTACCAGAACATGAGCTGTCTCGTTACTTCCCGAAACCGCTACCTGAGCCTTAGCATACCCTCCATTATCCAGTGCAGTAGCCACAGCATCTGACACTGCCTGTCTCGCCGATGCTTGAAAGTTCAATCCCTCACGGCTTGCATTCCCACACACAACCATGTCAATTGCTCCCAAGTACTCTTCATAGAAGCTATAATTCGCGGATCTCATGAAGCACCCGTCTAGGAAAACTCGACCACCATTGAACGGATAGCATTGAGGAAGAACCGTCCGTGCCTCAGCATAGCACAATGGACAGTCGGTCAAAGATAGATCCCCATAACACTGAGCTAGGCCATAGTTAGCATCAGGCCCCGAACCAATTTCCGCGGTTCCCCAACCAAACTGACGCATAACATCACTGATTCTCTCCATTAAAGCAATGAAATTAGGAACGAACAGAGTCGTGTTATGCTCCCTTTGAGAACTACATGTCATATTCACTATTTGAGCTCTCGGTTCAGCTCGAACCCTTTCAAGTAATACTACAGATCCGATCATAAGAACCATGAAAACATAACCAACTGTTTTATCCATTTTCTCTTCAACCAGAGCTTGAATCCCGGAGTTCTTTAACTATTAAGTTCTATTACAATAGCTCAAGAAATCGGTTCAACTTCCATCAGCTGTACAAAAGAAACGGCTTAACACAATTAAAACACAATTAAATCTAATATACCAAAATCAATTAAGCACAGAAAACAAAATATAAGCAACACCCAGAATAGAAAAAAGGATTGTATTCATAATCATACCTTTGTTTATCTTCCATGGAAATCTTTGACGCCAGAGTTTAGTTGCAGAAACGGATCCCGTCTGGCAAAGGAATTGCAGAGCAAAGAAATGGTATAAATCCAAAGAGATGATGGAGGTCAAAGTACGGACTGGAAATGGAGAATCTGAGTACAAGTAATTCAAAGCAGGGCTGCACAAATGTGAAGGCAGAGTCTTTGAATCAAAGAACCAAAAGTCTTGTAAGCAATTCATGATGAAGAAATAGAAAATCGAGTGGAAAACGCGGGACCCCACTGCTTCAATTTGCTACCTGCCCTTCTGACTTTGTAAACATTTAGTCACCAATTAAAAAATGACTCTCAATCGTGGGTTAAATTGGTGAGATTCTTAATATCCACATCCAAATATTTAATTAAACATTAAGGTTTAATTATGGATTTAGTCTCTCTAATTGTTTCGTGTATTAAATTTAGGCCTTATCTTTTTAATTTTTACAATTTTAACATATACAATTATAAATTTATAACATACGCACATTTTATATATATATAACATCATTATTTTTTCTACTGAAATCACTCGTTGAGTTATACTCTCTATCATTTTTGATTGTATATTTTTTAAAACAAATAATAAAAATAAATATTATTATATAATTATATAAAAATATTAAAAATAATCGATATACGAAAATATATTTTAAATATCTTAAATATATAACATCTCACCTTAAACGTAACTACATAAACTTAAAACTTAGTTAACACTAAGTCTGAACATCAACCCAAATACCGACAATGTTTTCAAAACTTCCCTCTTTGACTTTCTCCTCTCCTGTACTAAGAAAAGAAAGATGTAACCATTAACCATGTTGTGAGTGAGGAAAATTTAATTAAAAATGACTAACCATAACGTTTAGAGCAATCAAGTTGAACTATAATTAAAAAATTAGCTACACGTTATCTTTTAATATTGGGACACTTCTATCATGAGGTAATTTTAAAAAATAAAAAATAATATAATCGATTAACCGAAAATATTATAAAAATATATGATATTTTTGGTCGTAGAGGTGATAATCGACAAGGGACAGTCGTAGCGTGGACATCTTGGTTTGAACGTATGGAGTGCTGGCCCGAAAACCATGGTTCAGACATGAAAGCAGAACAAAGAGGAAAAGGCTGGATGGATGGCCTACCCATTGGGCTTCAATAAAACAAACTGATCACCAAATTAGGTTGCCTGGCTACTCCACTGAGCTGAAAGATAATGCTTATTTGTACGTACCACATTCGATTGACCGATTAATTAAAACTTGATATTGTAAAAAAATTATTATAATTTTTTTTTAATTTAACTTATTTTATGTATAAGATTAGAATTTAAACTTTTAATTTATTTTAAAAGATTTATTTGTATGTATCACTGCCTTTGATTTAGCTAATCCTATATTTTTTACAAATTCTAATCTTAATCTTATCTAAAAAAATTAAAAAAAAAAAACATTTATACTGAATCTAAAATTTATAATTAAAAAATATAACAAAAATAAATAACTTAATTAAGTAATCAAATGTATTTAACCAATACTCAAATGCTAAACCCATGCTTTCCCGACAATATCATTGCTCCCTAGCAAGGTTCCCATGCTTTTATAACCCTTCCCTTTCTACCTCTCAGCACCTCCTTTTTATGTATTTATAAAAACATATAATATGATTTATGCAAATATCGAGGTTTACAGTCAAGTGAACCACACCATATTATATATGAGTGAGAAAAAATATTGGATTAAAAAAAATAAAATTTTTAATTTGATTTAAGATAAAAAATAATTTATTTTAATTCAACTCCAAATTATATAGTTTCAACATGATTTGAAATTTTTTAAACAAAAGTTAAACTGTAAAATAAAATTTTAAACAACTCGAATAATTTAAAAATTTTGATAATTAATAAATTAATTTTTAAGTTTGATCGTATTTTTAAATTTTTCTTAATATATATAAGTATAAAAAATATCACAAGAAAAAATATATAATAAAATATATGTATATTTTATATGATTAAAAAGTTATTTAAATTAGATTCAAACTACACTTAATCTCCAATAAAGACTATCCATCCAAAACGAAAGATCTACTCCTCTTGACTGTCTAAATAAGATCATTCCCGACTACAAAGAACTAAATTGAAACAAATATTGTCTAAATACAACGTTAATAAAAAAACCCCGTCCCATCAAGTCAAACCAAATCACCACGTTTACTTGTCAATAAATATCCCCGAGTGAGGTCGCTGTCCGAAAGTGAGTGTTTGTAGGGTCATGGAAAACATGGAGTTAAGTTAAAGCATGATTGTTGATTGATGATGAGTGTCACTGTAGGAAATGGAAACATTTAATAGTGTAGTTTTTGTCTTGTTCTGTAACTATCGAATTCGATTTATTAGTCTTAATTATTTTATTAAAAGAATGAGTATAGTATGTTTATTGAAAGAGAATGAAAATTTGTTTACTCATTTAAAAAAAAATATATTTTGGAATTTATTCCTTAATCTTTTATCTGTTATTATTATGGGATAAAAACCATTAGCTTTTTATGGTACATCCTATAATGTCTCTTTTAAAAAAAATTAAAAATTTTAATTCTAACCTTTATTTTTTATATTTTAAACTCTACACCTTAAAAAATATATCATATTCTTAAACCCTAACCACAATTTTTAATCTTGAACTCTAAACCTCTAATTTAAAACGGAGACATAAAATGATACATAAAAAAGATATAAATGATTTTCACCCTTATTATGGAGTGACCTTGTCAATCTACTTTTTATTTTTAACGTTAAAAGTTAAAACTTAGACTAGATTTGTAAGAATTGTCTTGTCTCAATAATTAAGGAACGATTGTTATTTCTGGAGGTCACGAGTTCTAGCATCAATATTGTATATAATAATTTAGCAATCAACGTCTAATGTTTGAGAGTATATTTTAAATAGATACTATTATAATCATTATAGTTGATTTTAAAAAAACTTTGATTAGATTCAATATACTTGACCTGAGAATCAAACTGATTTACCATACATAAGATACGATATAAACTCAAATATAATAATTTAAATATTTATATTATAATACTGATTAATTTTAATTGAAACGAAATTTTATAACTATATACTGTACATATCTTCTAATTTAAAATTTTCTTAAACTTTAAGTATATTATAAGTTAGTGCAAGTGCAAGTGGGTAAGCCTTTTAGCTTGATGGGTATAAAGCATATAGCTGACACAGCAACATTATAGGGAAGTGAGAAAGAAGTTTGACAACCCAGAATCAAACTGTATTTGATTTCTCTCCTCACAAACTAAAGTGAAAGAATAGCAGAGATCACTAACCTATAAAGTAAACAAAAAAAACATGGTGTGCTTGTGGTGGGGACGTCAAAACCAAGACATTATTAGAATCTGTAAGAGAAGAACAAGGGAAGTAATGGTTTTATCTTTTAAACAATACTTCAGGCCATTCTTGAATGTTTGCAAGAGCTTCGGAAAATGGTGAAGGAATATTGAAGCGTTCAAGGAAGTTTTTCCATTACAATGTTGATCTTATGTCGGATGAGATGTTGCCATTTCGGAATAAGACAACTCCATCAATATACAACAACAATGGCTTCTTGTTCGTGTTGTCGTGAAACCTCATCAATCATTTATATCTTTGTAATCTTTCTTCTTGTTTCTTCCTCGGTTTGTCCTGTTTTCTCGTCGGAACCACACAGTCTCCGTGCCAGAAATCAGACTCTCCGGCCGGAAAAAGAGTTGAGAAAGTTGAAAATCATAAGGCAGCGTCTTAACGAGATCAACAAACCAGCAGTGAAGACGATTCAGGCAATTTAATCTGGTTTTTACCCTCGGTTTTTTCTTTAATTGTTTATCAGACATTGATATCCGGACTCCAGTCTCCGACATGTTCTTTTGGTGTTAGGGTATGTCTCTTTTTGACGTTCATTGTTTCTGGTTTGCTGTTGCAGAGTCCAGATGGTGATATCATTGATTGTGTTTTGTTGCACCATCAGCCTGCATTCGATCATCCTCAACTCAAAGGACAACAACCCTCGGTAATAACTTTGTCATTTATTACTTGAATTCAAGGACGAACCCATAATTTTATGTCAAAAATATATCAATTTTTTATACTAAAAACTATACGAAGTTAAAATTTTAGAAATTCGAGATCAGATTTTTAATATACAATTTATAACATGTAGGCATACGTACTGATTCATTAGCACCCTTTGGCCCATCCCTGTTAATGTCCGTATTGGATTTAACAGTTTGTGTGATTTTTTTGATATTTGCAGGATCCGCCGGAGAGACCTAGGACTTTTGAAGCAGAAAGGATGATGAATACAGGGGTAGAAGAAGTAGAACATGTTCAGCTATGGAGGATGTCGGGTGAAACGTGTCCTGAAGGGACAATTCCGATCAGAAGAACAAGGGAAGAAGACCTGTTGAGGGCTAGTTCTGTACGAAGATTTGGAAGGAAACCTAGAAGAGTTGTCAGAAGAGATTCAACCAGCAACGGGCATGAGGTAAGCCTTTGAATTTTGAAATTGAAAGTGTTGTTTCATTTAGTAAACAAAATCATTTAAGTCCAGTCCAGCAATGGGAATAATAAAGGTAGGGTTACAACTTACGCAGCATGCAGTCGGATACGTGAACGGAGGGGAATATTATGGAGCAAAGGGCAGCATAAATGTATGGGCCCCTCAAGTGACCGATCAGGATGAGTTCAGCTTATCCCAGCTCTGGCTCATCTCTGGTTCTTTTGCCCACGATCTTAACACCATGGAAGCCGGTTGGCAGGCATGTCATCTCCCCTCTCAACATGTATAGATTATGAAATTAGTTTTTTAATATAATATTACTAAATATATTTGAATGATGTATACATTAATTTCTTATTTGTAGAATTATATTTTTAATATAATTTTATTTATTGTTATATTCAAATGTTTTTCCAAGTCTCATAAGGGAAAATAGTTATTTAAATTATGTACGAGAATGTGTTATACTTCCAAAGCATGTGTCAATTATTCAAATTTGACTAGGAATGCATTATTCTTTTTTTCAACTTTGGCCACCAAATAGGTTCAATATTATCCATTAACCCTTGTTTTAATTTACTTTTATGCAGGTAAGTCCAGAACTATACGGGGACAATTATCCTAGATTCTTCACTTATTGGACCGTACGTAGAGTCAACTCATTCAGACACAATTTAATTACCTAAGTAATCCTCTTTGATTTGCTTTAATAACAATTGAATATGTTTTGCAGAACGACGCGTATGAAACCACGGGGTGTTATAATTTGCTGTGCTCAGGATTTGTTCAGACAAACAATAAAATTGCAATAGGAACGGCAATCTCCCCGATCTCTTCACACAATGGAGCACAATTTGATATCACCCTCTTGATTTGGAAGGTAAATTAAAAAATCAGAATAATATTCGTTATGTTCATAATCAACGTATAATCGTACTTTAAATATCGGAACGTTGAAACTCAACTGCTTTTGTTTTATGTAGGATCCGAAACATGGGAATTGGTGGTTGGAATTCGGACCGGGAGTCCTAGTAGGATACTGGCCATCGTTTTTGTTCACTCACTTGAGGGATCATGCAACCATGGTTCAATTTGGAGGGGAGGTTGTCAACTTGAGAGCCGGAGGTTTCCATACCTCCACGGCGATGGGAAGCGGCCATTTTTCCGGGGAAGGCTTTGGAAAGGCCTCGTATTTCCGGAATTTAGAAATCGTCGATTGGGATAATAACTTAATTCCGTTGTCGAATCTTCGACTCCTGGCTGATCATCCCAATTGTTATGATATCAGAGGTGGGATTAATGGAGATTGGGGAAATTATTTTTACTATGGAGGACCGGGAAGAAATGTTAGGTGTCCGTGACAGAAAAGGTATAATCAAGGACGAAGTTAAAATTTTATATGATCACGGTAGAAATAATTTTAAATATTTTTATCATTTTTGAGTACAGTCCTGTTGCTAAGATTGTTATATATTATTTTTTTCTTTAGTATATAGTTTTTTCTTTAAATGTTTTCTTATGGAGATCATTGATTCATTAAGTTTGTGACTTTGGGATATTTTTATAGTAATTAGTTTCTTTCTCATTCAATTTTTATTATTTTTAATTGTTTTAAGTATATAGTAAATGTAAAATGATAGTATGTCATAAGAATATAAATAATTTTTAAATTGAACTGAAATTTAAATCATATATATATATATATATAATTACGCCAAATTAAAATCTAAATATCACATTATATGCATGAGCCCTCTAACCCAAGTAGTTAAAGGAATGATTGTTATTCCTAAAAGTCACGGGTTCGAACACCAGTAATGCCATCAAAGTGATTGTAATATCAAATAATAAAAAATTATATTCTAAAATAGATAATATTATAATCATTATTAGTTTGTTAAAAAAAATAAACATAAAATCCTGATATTAATTTGAATGGGATAGTTTGTAAAAACTTCTGAATCCAATGGACCATTAACATTCTAGGGAAGCCTCAGTGTTCTTGAGGCCCATTTGGTGGTCCAAAAAAATCATAGGTTTATATAAACTCTTTACTGGGGAAAGAAATTAAAGCCCAGTATTTGGACAATAATAATTTAAAATTATGATAGATCGAATTAAAATTTTTTATTTAATTTATATTTTATTTCTATAATATAACATATGTATTTTATATTTTAATTTATATCATAAAACCGGTTTGACATGGCTAAAAACCCGCTAGAGACCCCTCTATAGACTACAATATCATAAAACCAGCTCTCAAATGGTCTCTCTTATATAACAAGGTCATCTTCTTCGCAAAGTCCTTTTAATTAATTTTTTTATTAAATTTGCGGTTTTCAAAATAAATTGATTTTTTATTTATTTACAGCTTTCAGTCAATGTTGTCCATCACCCTTTTTCCTCGTGAAAATCACCGTGAAGGCGTCTAAGAGAAATTAAAAGGACGTACGAAAAGATTCGCAGAGAAAACATTTTTAAAATAAGTTACAACTATTCATATATTTGATAAAATTATTTATAAGTTTTTTTATTTAAAAATAAACAGTATAATTGTAACCTATTAAACATTCTAAATAAAATAAATATATTAGAACTCAGAATATAATTATACATATGGATGAAGTAAATAAAAATATTTGTACATCTTAGAGAATTCTCTAGTTTGAAATGGATGTCCAAGTGTGCACATAGGAGATATATTTTTTGTCTCGGATAATATACAATATGTTTATGAAAAAGATTACATAAATAAAAATTATGATGAATCTATTATGAGCGTTGAACTTAGTTAAATATCACTAATGTTAAACATAGTTAAATATTATTAAATTAATTAATAAAAGTTAAAGTTTTTAAAGATTTAACATATAATTAATAATTATATATTGAGTCCTTAAAATTTTTAATCTTTATTAATTAATTTAATAATATTTAATATTATTGATATTTAATTATATTCGACGTAGATTATAAATTTTTAAAACATATATTATACTAAAATATTAAAAATTAAATAGGACATGCATGCACGTGGGTTAGAGACAACCAACTGGCAACTACCAACTGATTTATATTGCCCATATGCCGCAGACCGACGCCTCCACACTCTACTGTTCCTTCACGCGTTTTCAACATTAAATTTTCAGTTGCCCATTTCACCACTTAGAGTTTTGAAAGTCAGACCCCAAAGGTTTAAAATATTAAATACATAATTTTAAAATTTGTATGCACCGATTGTAAAAAAAATACTGACTAATAGTTTAGTAGTAAAGATTTTTGACGTTTAGATTTTAAAATTAAATTCTTATTTTTTAAATTAGAATTTAAATTTAAAATTTAAGTTTAAAGTTATTAAATTTCTGATATATAATTATTAATAAAATTATTTTTAAATTTGAATATGATAATTACTTGAATATATTTATAATACCGTCGACAAATAAAATAATTTAAGTATATTAAATAGAATATAAATCTAGTTAGTTAAATCTGATTTAATTAATATTTAACTTAAATTTAAATTTAATTTTAGTTCTTAATAAATTTAATTAAACTTAAAACAGTTAAATTTATATTAAACTCAAACTTAATTCAAACTCTTTATGAGTCGAATTAAGTACAGCACGTTGCCTCGTTTACTCCCCCTATTCAATTATATTGTCTTGTGGGCGTGTGATTGAACGTGGTGAAAGGCGCGTGGGGGAGTAGGTTGAAAATAAAAAGAGAAATTAATGGATAGTGTTGTAACCTTCCAGCTCAGCACCAGCACAGTTTCCTGAAAATTCCCGCTCATACGGCTGTCTAGAATCTTCTTTTGTCTTTACGTAAATCTCACTCTCCCATGGCAAATGGGCAAACGGGTGCGGATACCCCTCTCTAATACGCATACCCATCTTTTAGATTTTATATTCATCACCTACTCATTTATTATTCATGATGGTATAATTATTAAATTCGCATCCGCTCACGCGGATATATTCTTAAATCCACACTCGCTTATATGGATATATTCTTAAATTCATCCTCACATCCACCACTCAAAATGTATCTATTTGTACATGCCTACAAGCAACTACTAATATCGAATTATGTAAAAATAAATCATAGATTCATATAAAAAAAGTAAAAATTTGCACATTTTATTAACTGATTAAGTGTAGATATATAATATATTTACAATTATATAAATTTAACTAAATAATGATAACTAATTTAACTAAAATATATTTTTACTGTATAAATTTGACTTAACTATAAATAACTAATATATATATATAGCTAACTTAGTTAAAATATATTTATACTTATATAAATTTTACTTATTCACATATTATAATTTTTTAACATAATTAATTCAAGCACGGTCCTAAATTATCAGTTTTTCAAACTAAATTAATTAAGTTCAAAGTCTACAAGCTCAAGGATTAACATAAATTTTAAAACAAATTAATATCTTAGTACATAAAATATCATAATAAAAGGCATAATCAAAGTCTACAAACACAAATGTTTCAAAATTCATATGACGGACGGATATGAGGCGGGTGGATATGGGACGAGTAAGGTCTTAAACCCGTCACCTACCCACTACTCATGATGAGTATGACTTTTTACATCCACACTCGCCCACTACCCATCAAACTCATATTCATCCCCACTCCAACTGATGCGGATGTGGTGCAAAATCCGCAAAACTGTACCATTCTACCATCTATAATTTATAAAAGGTGATTTATAATAATTAAATAAAAAAATAAAACACTAAAATTAATAATAAAAGTTAAAATATTGATACATATAAAAATAAATATGAGATTAGTTATTCAACAATTTAAAATTAAAATTTTACAAAATATAAATAGATAAATTATTCACTGATCATTGAATTATTTGATATATTCTATTTTGATTAACCCAAAAACTAAAAGACTTGTGTTTAATTGCTAAATGCTTGGTTGTTTGAAGTTCGCCTTTAATTTTTATTTTTACAATAAAAGTTAAACCCTAATTTTTTTAATAGGTAAACTATTGATGAGATCACAGAAAAAATAGATGGTGGTTTAAAATATTTAATCTAAATGTATATATGACATGAAAAAATACACAAGTTTATTTAATTTAGTATGATAATAAATAAGATTGTGAGAATAATTTATAAAATATTTTTAAATTTTATTTTAAAATATAATTAATTATGTATTAAGTTATTGAGTTTTTTAAAAATTATTTAAAACTCATATAAGCTAATAATATTTAATAGTGTATTACGTTAGTAATGCTCAATGGTATCCATGGTTTATTTTAAATTTTTTCTTAAAAATTATAAATATTTTAAAATATTTTATTTTCTATAAATTCTATAATATATCTGCCTTTAATTTTATAAAACTTTAATATAAAATAGAATAAACTTTTTCATAGTTGGGAACACACGCATCGAAGAATACGAGTTGTTTAGTACGATTAACCTCGTATCTTTTATTATATTGTCTCGATGTTAATATTAATTAAACTAAATTTAATTAATTATAATCTTAATCTTAATTTAAATTTTATCATGTTTGTAACACCCGACCCGGATGTCACAGTGGGCCTCCGGCCCAAAACCCATAATTTAAAATTTTCTTTAAAAGTCTAATAATAAAAATCACATAAGGTCCAAACCAATTTCATAGTCCACTTAAATTAAAACAAACTCAAAATAATTCAAAGTAAATCAGAGCTCCAAAATATGTTACAGACCATTTAAAAACATTCGACCTAATAAAAATAACAGAGTTACAATACATATAGGGTTCAACATAGTACTAAGTCCACTACATCTAATAACTGTACTCTGACAACACGGTCGATGCTGAAAGTTCAAACCTCGATGGTGCTCCTCAGGACCCGTTCACCTAACCTACGCACGAAAACAAATTTCGAACGCTGAGCCACACGAGCTCAGTGGATACGTCAAACTTGGCCAACATCATGCATATCAAAGCAGTAAAGCATGGCATATAAGTCACACGCATGGTATGATGGTCTAGCATGCTTGCCTAACATATGGCATAAATGAATGTATACTATCGCACACAGCATATACAATCATATAAGTCAAAACACAAGAGCGAGGCCGACGTCCACACAACATCGGGATCCTACACTCAGGATTGAGTCTGCCCTCAAATCCTATGCCCGGAATGTTACATTGGACATCTTCGAACGAGGCCGCCCAACGTTCGGAAAGGGGTAAAGGTCGCCCAACCAACCCATGCTCGGAATATTATATCGAACATCTTCGAGTGAGGCCGCCCAACACTCGAAATAAAAGTTTTCAATCATCACTTGTCATGTTACATCGGATGGCCTTCAACGTGTTGCAACACTTATGGATATCCGGATTTTCAACTCACAAGGACTCAAACCATACAAGCGATCCACCTAGGATCTTATCACAACAAGATATATTAATCCTTATCATACTTAAGTCTTTCGGAGTTATGATTATCAATCTTAGTTCGATGATTCATTCTATAGCTTTTAGATTAAAGTATTTATTTATTAAGATCATCGAAACCTTAAATTCTACCCAACTTAGCCAAAATACACAGGAGTATCGATACCCTTAAGTAGGGTATCGAAACACCCTGTATCGATACCCACCCAAATAGGGTATCGAAACACACAGGTATCGATACCAGTATCGATATCGTTGACCAACATCAAAAGTCAACAAAAAGGAAGAACCCGTTTCGATACAAGTATCGATACAAAAAGTTTCTAGAATCCTAGGTATCGAAACAAGGTTCGATACCCCTGAACAACAAGCCAAAAAGCTCTAATGGGTATCGATATCGGTAGCCCGAGTATAGATACCCCCTGCACTAAGGACGGGTCTGCACTTAGAAATTCTAGAGTTTTACCCCCAAACTTCACCTAAACGATTCCAAAGTATTCCTACTCATTTCTAAGTGTATTTAGGATGTTTTAACATCAATTTCCAACCTTTAAATACATAAACTCAGATTTCACCATTAATGACCCTTTCAAGCAAACCAAGCAAGACAACACACATACATGATTTTCTCTATATGCCATGCACTCTACCTTGCATGGATGATGAAGAAAGAGTTAGGAGTACCAACCTCAGCAAGCTACAGCAACCCAAGCAAGCTCCTCACCACATCAAGCTCTTCTTCCTCCTAAGCTTGAGGATGGGTCTTCCACTTGTTTCTCTATAAAGGAAAGGTTAAACCAACGTTTAGACTCTACAAGGGATGTTTTTAACTCATAAAAACATCAAGGAAGATCATAGAACAACCCCCAAACTCAAAACCCGGATTAAACCTTAATCCCCCATCAAAATCTTACCTCCACCAAAACAACATTTTCTTACCTCTTTTTAAAGATATCAAACCCCTCTACAACTTATCCTTCTAGCACAAAACGAGAAACATCAATCCAACAAAGATTACACCTTTTTCCTATTTCTTTTTCTAGCTCAAAGAAGATGGTGAAGGGAGTAGGAGAGAAAAGGGGTGAGATCATCCTCTGCAGAATAATAAAACCCCTTCCCCTCACTTTCATCCCAATTAGACATTTACCGAAATGCCCATATCTTAAAACTCTTAAGGCCCAAACCACTTAAAGCCCAACAAGCCTAAGGTCCCACGGGCACAAACTAAATAACCCGGGGTCCAAAACCAAGGCCCAACGTCTCGGGTTAACCCGGCCTTCGGATCCGAATCCGGGTTGTTACAATGTTTATATTCCGACGATCGAAAATATATTATTTAGAACTTTATTAACAAATGAACATAAATATTGGGATTAATATATTTAAATATTTTGTTATAAGTTAAACATTGTTATTTTAAATATTTATACGGAAGGGAATTAAGATATTGGGTAGTTTTGGACACCATTTGCATAATTAGATGTTCGTATAAATATATTTTCTTAATAAATTTGAGAATTTAGTTATGAAATTTAAAATTTATTATTGGCATAAAATATTATAAAAATGTATTTTAGTTAGATGAATAATATTTTAATTTTTATATTATTAATATTTATATTATTTTAACCGTAAATTAAGTTAGTATATTTTTGAGTCATTTTGAACTAAAACGTTTTTCTTTTTTGACAAAATACGACCAAAGCTCTATATTTTTAGGGTCAGTTTAGTATTCGATCGAGTTGAAGACTCAGTTGCAAGAACTATTAGATATAGGTTTTCTTCGATTGAGTTCTTCGCCTTAGGACACACCCGCGTTGCTTGTGAAAAAGAAAGACGATAGTATGAGGATGTGCATCGACTACAGACAGTTGAACCAGTTGACAGTGAAGAACCAGTATCCACTACCGAGAATTAATGATATGTTTGATCAGCTTAGAGGTGCTACCGTATTTTCCAAGATAGTCTTGAGATTAGAGTATTATCAGTTGAAGGTAAAAGAAGTCGATGTGCTGAAGACAATTTTTCGTATAAGGTATGGTCACTATGAGTTTCTAGTTATGCCTTTCGGGTTGACTAATGCACCATTTGCTTCTCATGGACATGATGAACAGAATTTTCTGCGAGCACTTGGATCAGTTTGTGGTTATGTTCATCGATGACATATTGGTGTACCCACATACTGAGGAAGACCCTGGCAAACACTTGAGGTTAGTATTGCGGACTTTGTTGGATCACCAGTTGTATGTCAACTTGAGCAAGTGAGAGTTCTGGATTAGAGAAGTTGTTATATTAGGACATGTAACGTCATCTGAAGGGATTAAGGTAGATCCTAAGAAGATAGAAGCGATTGTGAGTTGAAAGCAACCGAAGTCTATCATAAAGATTCGTAGTTTCCTAAGCTTATCAGGTTACTATAAGAGGTTTGTGAATGGATGTTCAAAGATAGTTGCTCCTTTGACTAAGTTGCGTTAGAAGAATGTTCGGTTTGAGGGGTTAGATGCAAGATAACAAGCCTTTAAGAAACTTAAAGAAGTTTTGATAGATGTGCCAATTTTGATATAGCTAATGTTAGGGAAAAATTATGTGATCTACAGTGATGTTTCGTATGTAGAGCTAGGTTGTGTGCTTATGAAAGACGAAAGAGTTATAGATTACGCTTTGAAATAGTTAAAGAACCAAGAGCAAAATTTTTCGACCCATGATATAGAGCCAGCTGTAGTTGTGTTTGCCTTGAAGATTTGGAGGCATTATTTGTATAGTAAGTGATACGCAGTTATACATATCACAAGAGCTTGAAGTATCTGAGGACACAGAAAGAGTTCTGAGGCAGCGCAGGTAGCAGAGTTATTGAAAGACTATGATCTCGAGATTTAGTATAATCCGGGTAAAGTCAATATAGTGGCAAATGATTGAGTAGGGAAGCGACCGTTGAGTTGAGAGTTATGTTTGTTAGATTAAACTTATCGGATGATAATGGCTTGGTAGCCGGGCTTCAGGTTAGAACTACTCTGAGTCAGTTGGTCAGAGAGAAACAGTTGTCAGATAGATCTTTGGTACTTCACGTATAAGATATAATCGAAGGAAGATCTACAGAGTATAGTTTCAGAGATGATGGTGTATTGTGTTTTAGAGACAGATTAGTTATGTCGAATGACAGCGATTGAAGACGTATAATTCTGATCGAAGCGCACAACAGTCCTTTTGCTACACGTCTAGGTAGTACGAAGAATATACCGTGGTTTGTAGGATGAATATTTCTGGCTTGGTCTGAAGAGAGATGTTACCGACTATGTGAGTAAGTGTATGGGTTGTCAGAGAGTTAAAGCAGAATATTAGTTTCCGTCTGGTTTGTTACAGCCGTTGAAGATTCCAAATGAAAACGGTAAGTGGAAAAATATCGTTATAAATTTTGTATCTGGTTTACCGTTGACCCCTTCGAAGAAAAACTCAATTTGGGTTATAGTTGATCGTTCCATGAAGTGTTCTCACCTTATTGTTATCCTTACGAATCACTCATGAGATAGGTTGGTAGATTTGTACGTCAGTGAGATTGCGAAACTGCATAATTTACAGAAATCGATTGTGTCTGACAGATATTTGAGATTCACAGCCAGATTTTGAGAGTGTTTGCACAGTGCTTTAGGGTAGCCGTTTGAATTTCAGTACTTCATATCATCCTTAGTTAGATGGGCAGTCAGAGAGAGTGATTCAGATTCTTGAGGATATACTCCGATGTTGTATCATTGATTTTCAGGATACTTGAGAGAAACACCTACCGTTGGTTGAGTTTGCGTATAACAACAGTTATCAGTCGAGTATTTAGATGGTTCCGTATGAGGCTTTAAACGGCAGAAAGTATATAACTTTGTTTTGTTGGGTTGAAGCATGTTAGAATTGATATTGATGTCAGTTATGCTTAAGGAGATTACCGAGAAATTGAAGTTGATTTGTGATCAGTTAAGGACAGCTTCTGATAGGCAGAAATCGTATGTAGATTTAAAACTGACAGAAATAGAGTATGAGGTGGAAGAAAAATGTTCTTGAAAGTGTCACCATGAAAAGGGATCATCCGTTTGGAAGAAAAACAAGTTAAGTCTAAGGTTTATAGAACCGTATGAGGTTGCTCTTTTTGCACTTGTTTCCCTTAGGTAAATTTCGAGGATGAGATTTTCTTAAAGGAGGGGAGAGTTGTAACGACCCAGATTCGGATCCGAGCATCGGTTTAACCCGAGAGTTTAAACCTCGGTTTTGGCCCCGAGTTTAGTGGTCTTGGGCCTTGTTAGGCCTTAATCTTGTTGGGTTGTAAGTTGGGCTTAGAAGAGTGATGGCTTTTTGGTAAATAATCCAATGAGTTGGATAGAGAGGGGTAGGGGTTATTTCTCCTACATTGATGATATCACCTTCCTCTCTTTTATTCTTCCCTTTTCCCCATCTCATTTGTTACAAGAAAATATGGTTTAAAGGTTGGATCTTGTTGGTTTTGCTGAAGAATCACGTTTTGTGTCAGAAGGGTAAGTTTTAGAGTTGTTCTTGATCTACAAAACAAGTTAAGAATTGTTTGGTTTGATGAAGATGAAGGTATGTGTGGGAAATTCGGGTTTTGAGTTTAGGGAGTTCTTTCTCAGTTTTTAATCGAGTTTCAGCTTAAGAAACCTTCCCTAAGTTGGGTTTAATGGTTGGTTTAACTCATTTCTTGTAGAAAAAGGAGTGAGAGCATCATCTCAAGGTTTGAGCAAAGGAAAAAGCTTGGGAGAGTGAGTTTGAGTTTGGTTGCTGTGCTTGCTGAGGTTGGTACTCCCAACTCTTCTAATTATTATGCATATCATGGTAGGAAGCATTCATATAGTTTGGTGTATGTGTGTACTTGGTTTGAGCTTGACATATGTTAATGGTGAAATCCGAGTTTATGTGTTAAATGGTTGGAAATTGGTGTTAAAACCTCCTAAATACACTTAGAAATGAGTAGGAGAACTTTAGAATCGTTTAGGTGAGGTTTGGGGATGAAATTCTAGAATTTCTAAGTGCAGACCTATCCTTCGTGCATAGGGTATCGATACTTGGGCTACCAGTATCGATACCCATGAGTGTGGTTTGGCTTGTCGATCTGGGGTATTGAACCATGGTTCGATACTGAGGGTTTCCAAAAACTTTTTGTATCGATACTTGTATCAAAACGGTCCATTCCTTTTTGTTGACTTTTAAAATGGGTCAACGGTATCGATACCTATGTGTTTCGATACCCTCTTTGGGTGGATATCGATACAGGGTATTTCGATACCCTACCTAAGGGTATCGATACCCTTGTGTATTTTGACCAAGATGGGTAGAGTTTTGGGGCTCGATGTTTCTTAATAAATAATTACTTTAATCTAAAAGTTGTGAAACGAATTATCGAACTAAGATTAATGTTATAACTCTGAAAGACTAATTGAGATAATCTTAAACATCTTGTTGTGCTATGATCCTAGGTGGATCGTTTGTGTGTTTGAGTATTTGTGTGTTGGAAATTCGGATATCCATAAGTGTTGCAATACGTTGAAGATCATCCGATGTAACATGCCGAGTGATGATTGAAGACTTTTATTCCGAGTATTGGGCGGCTTCACTCGAAGATGTTCGATGTAACATTCCGAGCATGGGGTTGGTTGGGCGGCCTCCACCATTTTCTGAACGTTGGGCGGCCTCGTTCGAAGATATCTGATGTAACATTTCGGGCATATGATTTGAGGGCGGCCTCAATCCTGAGTGTAGGATCCAGATGCTGTGTGGACGCGAGCCTCACTCTTGTGTGTTGACTTGTTATGATTTATATATGCTGTGTGCGGTAATATATATTCATTTATGTCATGTGTTAGGCAAGCTTGCTAGACCATCATATCATGCACGAGATTTATATGCCATGCTTTACTGCTTTTGATATGCATGATGTTGGCCGAGTTTGGCGTATCCACCGAGCTTGTGTGGCTCAGCGTTCGAAATGTATTTTCGTGCGTAGGTTAGGTGAAACAGGTCCCGTGGAGCACCATCGAGGTTTGGAATTCAGCATCGACTTTGTGTCAGGGTACAGTGATAGATGTAGTGGACTAGTATTTTGTAAGACCTATATGTATTTTTGCAACTCTGTTATTTTAATTGGGTCAAATATTTTTAATGGGTTTGTAGTAATTTGGAGCTTCAGTCACTTTAAATTATTTTTGGCTTTTGTTTTAAATTAAATTGATTTTATGGATCGTATTTGGACTTGAATTTACTTTATTATTGGACTTTCAAAGAAAATTTTAAAATACAGATTTTGAGCCAGAAGCCAAATATGACATCCAGGTCGGAGTGTTATAAATCGAATATAAATTCTTATCCGGTTTTTATTTTTTAAAATTTCGGTTCGGAGAAGGTTCTCCATAAACGAATGCACTCACGGGGAAAAATAAGTGTGCAAATTTAAGAGGGCGAGCACTGGGTGTGGGGTCATCAACGGCAAGTCTTCCCATTCGTCAGTCCTTATATGTGTTTGGAAACGTGGAAAATTTGCGAGAAAATTTGTGGTAAAACAATTTTCAAACTTTGAAAGTTGAAACCCAGAACAAATCTATAATATAATCCCCCTATACAAGAAAAAAAATTGGTAACCTGTTCCACCTTCCCCTTATTCAACGGCAGTAGCGTATAAGGATCATATCTTGTGCGCAGAGTAGAAATTCCATTCATTTCTTTGAAGAACAAGAAATCGGAGGCTTTGTTTTAGACTTTAAAAAAGGATTCTTTTGGGGGAGGAGTTTTTGACGAGATGATAAGATGGTGGTGGGTTTCTGCTTTTCAATTAGCCGAGCTGTTTGTTAGCTCAGTGGTTCATCTTTTATATGGGTTTTATGTATATAGCACTGCCGTTGCTGGGGATCTTCCCCAGGCGTTGAGTGATTGGATTTTCAAGGCTAATGCAAACTTAGAGGTGAAAAAACAAGATCCTAGTAAGACCAACGTTGATGATCTGCCCCCTATTGTTTTGATTCATGGCATTTTTGGATTTGGCAAAGGAGTATGTTCATCTTCTTCCTTTTGCTGTTCTGGGTATCTTTTATTTTTTAGTTAAGCTGAATTTTATGATCTGATGTGGGTTCCGTTTGCAGAAATTTGGAAGTTTTTCATATTTTGGAGGGGCTGAAAAGAAAGACGAGAGAGTTCTTGTGCCAGATTTGGGGTCTCTCACCAGCATATATGATAGGTGAATTGATTATGTAGCATAAAATGGTTGCCATTTAGGTTTGATTTTTGTATGTTTAGATGGGATTTTTGAGAGGGTTTTGGGTCTATTTCAGGGCTCGTGAATTGTTCTATTATTTGAAAGGTGGGAGAGTTGATTATGGTGAAGAACATAGCAAGGCTTGTGGGCATTCTCAGTTTGGAAGACTTTATGAACTAGGCAAGCCGAAATTTCCCAGACCTTTATTCATTATCATTAATCGATTGTTGTTGTTCATGTGTTTTAATGGATGAATTTTCTCAATTTTCCAATTTTTGTTCTTTGTACTGGATTGATTATGGCAGGGCATTATCCTGAATGGGATGAAGATCACCCTATTCACATTGTTGGTCATTCAGCTGGTGCTCAGGTTGCGCGAGTGTTGCAGCAGATGCTTGCTGATAAAGTTAGTCCGTTTTTGATTCGAATGTAGATTCGTCTTTTGGAGTTTTTTCTTTGTTCGAGTGCTGATCAATTGTGTTAGTCTTTTTTCCTTAGGCATTCAAGGGGTATGAGAATACATCTGAGAATTGGGTGTTGAGCATAACAGCCTTATCTGGGGCCTTCAATGGAACTACCAGAACTTATTTAGATGGAATGCTGTGAGCTCCCTTTAAACTAATCTTCTTAATTGTCTCTTGCATTCGAATCTGTATTTCTTTTTTATGATCCTTTTGCATCGATATTCATACCGTCTTCCATGTAAAGAGTTTTCTGATTCTTGGCTGCTGTGATTTTGATTGGTTTCAGACCGGAAGACGGGAGGAATTTGAAACCTTTATGTCTGCTACAGCTATGCCGGTTGGGAGTTGTGATATATGATTGGTTGGATATCCCCTTGCTAAAGGACTATTACAATTTTGGGTTTGATCACTTTAACTTGTCATGGAGAAAAGTAGGTCTTTGGGGTCTTGTAGATTGCCTCCTGGGGAATACGGGGCCGTGGGCGTCCGGCGACTGGATCCTCCCCGATCTTACGATTCAAGGATCCATAAAACTGAACAATAATCTGCAAACCTTTCCGAATACATTTTATTTCAGCTATGCCACAAAACGTACGAGGAAGTTCCTCGGTGTCACAGTTCCTTCTGGCATTCTTAGCATACACCCTATGCTCTTTATGCGAGTTCTACAGATGAGTCTGTATCGACATCCTCCCGATGTTCCTCCTCCATATAAAGGCTACCGGTGCGCCCTTGACAACATCATTTTATAAATCATCTTGTTTCTTTGAGTTGATTGCAACGCTCAAGGTTTTAACATCGAAAACATATTCGTACTTGCAGGGACGAGGATTGGCTGGACAATGACGGAGCTCTGAATACGATATCCATGACCCACCCTCGTCTCCCGGTTGAGCACCCGAGCTGCCCTGTTTCAAACGATTCCGAGTACCTACCTTTGCAGCCAGGCATATGGTTAGTATCTTCGATTTCTCATTATTTTCCGTTTTTGTGTTGCATCAGCTTGACATACAAGTGTATTGGAAAACTACAGGTATTACAAGATAGTAGAGGGAGACCACATTTTATTCATATTGAATAGAGAAAGAGCAGGGGTTCAATTCGATGTTATATATGACGGCATATTCGAGCGTTGCAGAAAACATATTTTAAAGAAGACCACACAAACTATAGCCAATCAAGCTACAGTGAATTAAGCATTTGAGCGTTGCAGGCAACATTGATATTGTTTAGGGAGATTTACAAACTCTTTAGTCATTTAAATCTCCTTCATTTAAGAGTATTAGGGACCAAACCTTATGTTTCTCACTGATGCTTGTAACTTGTAAGCCTTTCTGGCTGGGGAAATGCAAGATTAAGGTTCAACTCCCAATAATTGTAATATTTTTTTTTTATTAAGTAGAGAGATATTACATTTAGACAAATATCAAGATTTGAACTTATACAATATGAGCTAAATGCCGGATATACTCGTGTCAAACACATACTTGTATCAGAAACTTATACAAGGAGCAACAGAACATTTATCCCATCAACCAAACCGAAAGTGATTAAATATTTTGCATATGAACAAAACCAGGTTAGAAAAATCCAGCAGCCGAAGGAATTTCTTGTCTCATTATTTATAGACAAAGACTTCTATTAACCAACAGTATGTAATGTAATGTAATGAATGGGAGTTGTTAATGACTTGTTCTTATATTTGGAGAGCAGCAGTTATGGAACCAGAAAGGCTAAGAATTTCGAATGGTGGTTCGCTTATAATGTCTTTCACTGTTCCAGGACATGAATCAGTAATCCAGAAATAGGTCAGACCAGTCTCAGGGTGCCCTACATAAATTCACACATCAGGCAGTTCAAAATTTTAAACTAAATACAGAAAACGAAGGATTGGAATGCCATAAACTAACAACTCGCTATATAATGCTCATGATCAGATAAATGATAATTTGAGGACGCGATCATACGTCCAAAGTTCTACGTATAGGTGTGTGCAGTGTACTGTCCCTTCGTAGACAATATTCAATACTTACAGATCCAGTACCATTTTCAGTTGATTATATTCTTTTTTGTGTGTACTATGTATAGGTAGATGCAGGACCTCCGTTATCATGTCCAAATCGTTGCCATGGCCTGTTGGGGAAAATATCATGCGTCACGACGTCATGTAGGCAATTACTTTAGTAGCTCCGTTGGCTGCTAATGCTTTCTGAAAGACATCATCAAGATGAGATGTTAGTATGGAATTACAGACTTAACATTCAATAAAACGAGAATGAGAATATACCTGTCATTCAATCAGAGTGCCACCTGATTGAACCAAATCATCAACGATCACAACATGCCGTCCTGCAGCGTCTCCCTCCTTGATCCATACAATTCGTTTGTCCCCTATCCGAATAGTTTCAAATTCCAACGGGAAGCAAACCAGTAGAGTTTGGTTATGGTTGGATCTAAAACAGAGCTCTCTGTTAATGTAGTTTTAGCAGCTTTAGTTATATGTGAAGCCTTAAAAAAAACAAGAAATATTAATCCCACGTTGGAAAAGTAAAGGAAGATCTTCGGATATATAAACAGTGATGTTATACATTATATTAGACATGTTTTTTAGAAAGGGGATAATAGTTTGGTGATAAGTTGTATTAGACATTTTTTTTAAATTTTAATTGCTTATTCCGTAGATGTTATTTTACATTTTATGATTACATTGTAAGAAATTTTATATAAATTCAGGCTCATTATTGTAATATTTTTCTATGAAATTAATAAAAAATAACAGAGTATAATTAAAAAATATATAATTATATTGAAAAATTCTACTATTGTATTGTTCTAGTTCTAGAGTTTTCTTGGGTTAGGCCCATCAGTATTAACCATAGAGTTGAGGCCTTTTTTTCACAAGCCGACCCAAACGTTAATGGAATCACCTCCTCTGATTAAGGGTGTTTCGGTCATTTTCTGTTCGGAATAAAAACAATACCAAAATCAGAAGATTAAACCCTAATTCAATAGCTTTACTGATAGAGAGGGGATCCCAAACCCTGCGGAAAACCTATTACAGAGATGAACGCGAGGCGAGTTATTGCGGGGATCTTTGCTCCAGCGAGACATGGAATCAACTCGCTGAGTCATGACCCGAGTCAGTTTCAGCAAATGAGAGGGATAAGGGTGCAGGTAAGAAACGGGAACTTGGAGCAAGCGTTGACGGTGATGCAGCGGGTGATGCAATCCAGCGGAATCGAACGGCTGATAAAGCAGGAACAAACTCACCACTTGAAGAACTCTGAGAAACGTATTTTGGCTCGCAAGAATTTGGAGCGTAAGATCCGATCGCAAGACCACGCTCGGAAGCTTCAAATGATACTCGTCAAGAAAGTCAGGTACTCGAGAAGTTTCTTAGTTTCTAAAATTTCGAATTTACTTTTTCCAAAACTGATAGATGACAACACCTAGGGATTAATTGAACGGAACAGAGCACAAATTTAAATCGAAATTTGAGTTCAATAGAGTTTCATTTGCAAAGCTGGAGTTTAATTCGAGATAAAAATCAAATTGCCAGATCATAAAGCTTGTTTATCTAGTTATCATACTCAATTTCAAATTGGATTACTAATGTTTTGAGGTTGATTTTGTATTCAATTTTCTAATATTAATTGAAAATAAAGAAGTTTGATTAGAGTCGAGCATTAATAGACTCAAATCCGGCTCACTCCATATCCTGAGCTGATCAAGCTCTAACTCTAACGTGATCGAGAATGATCAGCCCAATATTCAAGTTCTTTCACGACCAATTCGAATAACTTAGGAGCACTAATATCTGCGCATAATCATGCACTATCATGTTGAATCTGTTCATTTGTGTTGAATCTAGACTATCTTTAATCCTCTTTTGTTTGTGTACTATCTAGTAAAATATAAGCTTGATTTTCATGTTCGACTTCAAATCAGATTTTCTATGTTTGAGCTGAGTTTGAATTAGGTTTTTCAATACTAAATAGAAATAAAAAGAAAAATTCAATTAGGCTTTGTGAGCTACTACTTATGTCGTGCATTTGGATACCCAGCTTTGGCTTATTCAATAACTTGATCTGCTCAAACTCTAGCTCGAGTCTCGACTAATGAATGGTCAAGCAAGTTGGTTCTTTCAAGATAAATTTTGCAAGCATAGTTGTCTCATATACTATCATCCATTACCATGTTTGAATCTGCTCTTTTATGTTTGCCAATCTTTGCTCTCTTCATCTTGTTTGTGTTTTCCTTTAATGAGAGAACATATATGAAAATGTCCTTGTTTTTGTCATGCAGGGGTCTATGAGGACAGCTTTGGCGTAGTTGTCTGTGTAATTTTTCCGGACAACTTCAGTGTTCTTTTTTAAAACAAGGATAGTTTAAGAACCCCATTTTTACCTAAACTTGATGAATTGGGGATTGTGTTTTGCAGTTTTTACTGGTTTGACAGTTCTTTCATGGCTGAGAATTGAAGCATGATGATTTATATTTCTGTGCATTGAAATAATTACAGTGACGATTTATGTCGTTCAGACTATTTTTTCTTGAAGCACTAATGCTTTGCATATTTGTATATGATATTTACATTTGTGTCCAAGGGATTCAGGTTTATCTCAATTTTTTTTTTAAAAATAATTTTTTTAAAAAATATTTATTATTAATTGATTAATCATTTTTATAAAAAAATATTTTAATTTGAAATAAAATATTAGAAACTGAATCACTTCAAAAGAATTAAAATGACTATTTAATTAGATATTTTTAGCACCTATAACACTCTATGTTGTTTGAATTTTCAATTAAAAGTGACTAATATCATTAATAAAACGTGATTATTCTAATATCTTTTAAACAGAGTGTAAAATGTGTGTATATATTTTATATGCATACAGTTTTATAAAAAATATTTCATTTCAAACACAATTTAAAAAATATTTTAATATCGTTGGCAAGATCGTTGACTATGAACATGAATAAAAATCAATGATGAACATAAATAAATAGATATATTTTTTTTATCTTTTTAATAATTTAATGATGATTATTCTAATACTTTTTTAAACGAGTGTAAAATGTGTATATATTTTATATTTATACAGTTATATAAGAAAACAATTCATTTCAACACACAATTTAAATAAATATTTTAATATCATAAACGAGAGTGTTGACTTTGAACATGGAAAAAATAATGGATATAGTATTTTTAAATTTTTATTTTTTAATAATTTAAAAGTAATTTAACGTAATATTTATTTATACTTATTTTTAATTTTTATAATATATTCAATAGATAAAAATATTAGATCTAAATTTTTAGAATGAAATTTTAAAAAATTAAAAATATTGTTATTTTATATATAAAAAAAATGCACGTTTGTGTAGTCCAAAGTCAAATGGTGAAAGCTGAAAAGAAGAAAAAATTACAAGGTAAAAGAGTCATTAATGACTTCCAAGTGCAGATTTGAGTCTAAACTCTAGATTGGTTTAGTTCGATTTTTTTCCCAATCTTTTTATTCAAATTCTATCAGAATTAACTTACAAGATTAATTATTCACGAAATAATATAATGTAATATTTTATATTAAAGTTAATATATTTTATAACTAAATTATCAAAATTTGTAATTAAATTTCGTATGTTAATTATAAGATTTTATATTAATATTAATAAAAGTATATTTTATAATACAATTTTAAACATTTGTAACTACTACTTCACCTATTTAATGACAGTTAAAATTTAATAATTATTTATAATAAAATTGATAGTTTAATGATTATTTTAAAATAATTAAATGATTAACGGTTAAAATAAATATTAAGACACAATATTGATCATTTATAAATTTTATCCAGTATTAATAATATTTTATAATAGAATAAAATACTTAAATTATCACTTAATTTAATAAGTCGTTACCTATTTTCATCATTACACTTTCAAAACATACAATTTACTTATTATTAATAATAAAATGTTATTTAATAATTTTTGTGTTTAACAATAATAAAATGTTATTTATTTTTATTTTAGATTAAATTTTATATTATTATTAACAATAAAATATTAATAAAATAATTAAATAAGTTAAAATAAATAAAAATTAATAAATAAACTAAACGTTTTAAAAATTTTAAAATTTGTTTTAAGTGATGATTCGAGTATTTTATCTTTAGGTTGATAACATTTTAAGAAAAAAATTATATATAAAACAATATATTTATATAATTTTTTGTTATAAATCTAAAAAATAAATTTGGATGAGTCTACCACGTGCGTCGAACATTGTTGAACACTACTAATAATGAACACCGCTGAACATCATTAAATTAATTAATAAAAATTAAAAACTTTAAGGACTAAACATATAATTTTAATAATTTAAAATAAAATTTTAAACAAATAATATATATTACATTTTAATTTTTTAATATAATTTATTTAAATTACTTTTAAATTAAAAATAAATAATATTAAATCTAAAACCTAAAACTCTAAACTCAAGATTAAAATGCTAAACATTAATTAAATCATAAAAATCCAAAACACTAAATCCTAAACTCTAAACCTAAAACAATAAAACCATAAATCTAAAAATCAAAAAATATAACTATAACCTAAACCCTAAAATAAAAAATTTAAATATCTAAAAAGTCTAAACCCTAAACTTAAAACCTAAAATTAGTTTAAGATTTAGATATATGAGTTTTGATTATTTTAGGGTTTAGGATTTTATGGATTAGATTTAGTGTTTATGGTTTAGTATTTTTAGGGTTTTTTATTTTAGGTTTTGGATTTAGGGTTTTGATATTTTATATTTTAGGATTTAGAGTTTAATGTTTAGTGATTTAGGTTTTTAATTTTTTGTTTTAGGGTTTAGAGTTTAAGATTTTTTATTTTTCAAAATTAATTTAAAATTATATTTTATTTAATTATTTGAAAATAAAATAATATGTAGAAAATAATTTAATAAAAAATTCATTTTAAATAATTTATAATTACATATTAAGTCGTTAAATATTTTAATCTTTATTAATTAATTTAATAATACTTAACAATATTCATTATTAATGGTATTCAGCTGTGTTTAACGACTGTTACCGATCTTTATATTAAAAAGTTGATTAAACTTTTAAAAGTAGCATTAATATTAGGACAAAAGGAAATATGATTTTGTCGCCATTTGTCAAGCGTCTCTAAAATCACGCGACAGTGTTACCTTTTCTATGATTGATGCTGAGTTTTTGTCTTTGTCGGGACAAGACAACCTTCCTACATCAAAAAGTTCAATCTTCGGTATAATCCTATTCCTGTTTAAAAATCTGGATCGATCTGGTTCCGGGAAATACCCGCATTGACTCTCAACGAAAAATCAAAATCAAAGTCATCGGAGCTTTCGTCGAAGATGCACTTGGAAAAGACACCGCCACACTTTTTGTTCCATGTGCCGAACCTTACCTCACCGAACTCTGTTGAGTGTTGACCTTTCACCCCCCAATTCCCACCGATTCATTGATTATTTTTGAAAAAAGAAATCTCTAAACTCTTTCCCCAAAAAATTCCAGCTCCAGATAATCGCCGTTGCTTATTGTAACTCTCATGTTGATTTTTAAGGTCGTCGCCTGTAGATTAACTGAATCCCAAGTCCGAACTGGATAAACCCAGGTTTGATAATTGTTATTTCAGTTTTTTTTTCCTTCAATTTTTTACTTTTAAATGAAGATGATGATGACGCAGACCTATCGGATCTTTGTTTAATGCTCAATTTAATTTATTCGTTGCCAGAAATGGTTGGTTTATATAGAATAATAATGAAGTAAAACTCATTGATTGGAAAGAAAGCGACAGGTCTACGCATTTCTTAAAATTATATTTCTGGGTTTCCTTGCTGGTGAGGGTTGTGTGTAGAAATTAATGCAAGTCACTTCTTTATTTTTCTGTGAAATATTTGGGTGTCTTGTTCAAAAAAGAAGAACCATCTGGGTGTTAAAATTCCCTTGCATGGAAATATTTGATCTCTAGTCATCTATTATTTGTCAATTTCCAAGAATTTTCCAATGGTGGGTTGAGTGTTTAACCTAGTATCAATTTTGGTTTTGTGATTCTTACCTTGTACTGTTTTCAGAGTTATGTTTTGTGCCTTGTAACAAGTTATAAGGTTGTTGACTTATTGAGCTTATTAAGATGGTGTTATGTTATCCGATGTCTGTTAAATCTTGAGTTACTTATGATCTTATATTTGCGCTATTGCATTAGATTCTAAGACAGTATTGAGCCGGGTCTTGACTTTCCTGTGCTCTTATATGCACGTTGAGGCTTGCAATTATTGCTATTAATTTAGGTTTGACGTTTTAATCAGTAGGTAGCTTTTGTGCCTGTCACAGCTAGCAACAGCGTTTTTGCATTTTAGTCTTTTCTTGCATATCAGTAATTCCATGGAAATTTCCTTTATTTGTAGTCTTTAAATAGTTTGATTTAAAATTAGATTTTAATAACTGCAATCCTTCACCCTTTTTCATTTGATTCAAGAATCAAATGATATTGAACAGGTTTTAAGGTATTTTAGTTGGCAAGATTTTGATCATATTCAATTGTTGCAGTCGTTTTATGAACTTATCCTATAAAAGCTGACCGGCTTTCAATGATTGATCTTATTTGATTTGCAGGAGTTACCTTTTTATGCCCTTGAACTCTTGGGGTAGCTTAGTTTGTTAACATTATATTGGTTATGGGAGGTAAAAGCTCAAAGGATTTGAGTGGAAGAGGGTATCCGACAAGCAGATCCGGTGGTTCGGATTCTTGGAGTCACTATGGATACCCTCCTCCACAATCAGGATATCCCCCACAAAATCATTATTATGCACCACAACATCACTATGCTCCACCTCCCTCAAGTAATTATGGATCGCAAACACCCCGTCGCGGGAATAAGATTGTGAAATACTCGAGGATAGACGATAACTACCAAACACTGGACCAGGTTAGCTTCTTGTTGCTGTGCAACTCTTATGACTATAAGAGTGCTTTCTGTTTTGCCCTTGTCTTAGTTAACATGAAGAAAGGGTGTGGTTGGTGGTGATGATATACAGGAATATTTGTCCAAATTGAACATGATATCTATGACCCTATTTTTCTCACACTTGGCTGTGAGTGTTGGGTATGGGGTATGCCTTTGACACAGGTGTACCCAATATTTTCAAGTTTGTCTGCATATTAAGAGGTTTTTTTAGAGGTTTCTATCTTGATGTGACCTGCAGACACTTATGTTTGCCACGGATAATTCAAGAAAAGTGAAGAGTTGGAGACTTAAGTAACATTTCTAAGAATATCTGTCACCTTGCATGAAGGCCTAACAAAGAACTTGATTGTCTAAGACATAAAAATTAGTTTAGACTTGTCAAAAAATTGTTGAACTTCAACCATTTAGATGGAAAGAACATAATTCCTCTTAACCTTTTCCTGTCAGTTATATATATATTGCAGTTGAAAATATTTTGAGCCAAAAACTGCATCCGGATGATATGTTATCTGATATGTGTATGCTAAAAAATTTCTCAATTTTTTTTTCATGTATTTGGAGGGTTTTTGGAGGGTCATATTGATATACATGTGTCCATATATACTGAATAGGATGTTTGACCCTGGCACTTCAAGAACAATGAAGAATCGTGGACTGCCAAAATTTAATTGGAGTGCCTCATAAGTACTGGAAATGGATCAACTTATTTATTTATGTTTTCATTTAGGAGATTCATTTAATTGACAACAATAATGTATTGTCTAACTTGTGACAAATTTTGCTATGGTTTTAAGTTGATTTTTTTTTCCTGTTTCTGCATATACGTGGCTACTTGAATCATTCAGATGTTACATGTGGAAAATTTGCCCATCACGGAATATCTATTTATCTACGTAGATAGTTTGTACTTCATTAAATTATGAAAGAAAAACATCTTCAGTCAATGAAATTGCTGACTGCAGGTTACCGCTGCTCTTGCACAAGCTGGCCTTGAGTCCTCTAACCTTATTGTTGGTATCGATTTCACAAAGAGCAACGAATGGACAGGTATAACTTACTTATTCTATCCGATGGGAAGCTTTTTTAAACGACCTGCAACAGGCCACTTAACTTTGCTGGAAACCAGGTGCAAGGTCATTCAATCGCAAAAGCTTGCATCACATTGGGAATGGCCAAAATCCCTATGAACAAGCCATATCGATTATCGGACAGAGCTTATCTGCTTTTGATGAGGATAACTTAATTCCCTGTTACGGATTTGGAGATGGTAGAGTTCATTGAAAGGGTTTTCTTACAATTCTACTTTAATTTGATTTCTCTATTTAGATTATTAAATTTATTTGCTTCATATGTTTTCAGCATCAACACATGATCAAGATGTTTTCAGTTTCTATCCCGATGAGAGATTTTGCAATGGATTTGAGGAGGTTCTTGCTCGATACAGAGAAATTGTTCCCCAGCTTCGGCTTGCTGGTGCCAAATTTATACTTGTTCCATTGGATTATTCTTGTTATAAATAAATATTGAAGTCGAACCACAACAGCCTTTTTATTTTTGTTTATGGCAGGACCAACATCTTTTGCACCCATCATTGAAATGGCCATGACTATAGTCGAGCAAAGTGGTGGTCAATACCATGTTTTGCTGATAATTGCTGATGGACAGGTAATATGTAAGAAGAGAACTCGGGGTTTCTATGTTTCAATATTTAATTGAAACTTAGACTTACTCCGAGAAACTCGACTAGAGTAACAAAATATTTGGTTACGAGGATAGATCATCTACTAATCATTGGGTATAGGGGGTTTCTATCCCTCTAAATCCAACGAGAGTTTACTGCCAATATCGATAAGGCAACTCTGAATGATTTAGAGGAGCAAAAGCTAGAAGACAGTTCTCTGACATTTTTTTATTTTACTCTTACAATGAGTTGACCATAATATATGTCCTTGTGAAATCCGGATCACAGTTTTCTGACATTTTTTGTTTCATATATCTCCTAGGTGACAAGAAGTGTCGACACACAGAATGGCCAGCTTAGTCCCCAAGAGCAGAAAACGATTGATGCAATCGTTAGAGCAAGGTGACTGCCACTAACTCCCACTTGCTTAGATATTCCCGCACCGTATGATCTAACATGGTTCATTTGGTTGCAGTGAATTCCCTTTGTCAATTGTCCTAGTCGGGGTTGGTGATGGACCTTGGGACATGATGAGGGAGTTCGATGATAACATCCCTGCTCGTGCTTTCGACAATTTTCAGGTTAGCGATTTTTTATGACTCTTGTTATTGTTGAAAACTGTAATTTTCTATCGTCTTCGGATGTTTCACGCTTTTCTGCCCTTTTTGTCTACATGCTTTTAGTTGTTAATTGCCGCTTCGTTTTTGCCTCACTAGTTTGTGAACTTCACTGAGATTATGTCGAAGAATATGGATCCATTGAGAAAACAGACTGAATTCGCTCTTTCAGCCTTGATGGAAATACCTTCTCAGTATAAAGCAACTATCGAGCTCGGCCTATTGGGGTAGTTTATCAAATTAGTTATCTATGTTTCTAATCTTCATTCTTAAAGTACCCGTTTTTAGCACATTTCTGGGCATTCATACATGACCCTCTCCAAGGATTCTTCAACTATACCAAAAAACTTAAAAAATAAAAAAATTATTAATCTCAAACGCATACTTGTATCAATAATTTCTAATTGTTTTCATTTTGTTGATAAACCAGAAGAAGAAAGGGAGATACTTCAGAGAGAGTTCCTCTCCCACCTCCGATGTACGGTGCCTCATCTTTCAGTAACCCAAAGTCTTATTCTCGCTCGAGCAGTTTTCAGCTGGATGCATCTCCGTATTCTCGATCCAGCAGTTTTAAGCAGAATGCATCCCCATATTCTCGCTCAAGCAGTTTTCAGCAAAATGTATCTCCGTATGCTGGATATGATAATGCCACTACCACAGCCACAGATCCATCTTATGATACTGCAGCTACCACAGGAACGAGTCCATCTTCGAGCTCCCTTTACGATAATCGGGTATGCTACACCTTCCATGTAAATATTATTGTCATTATTAGCATTACCATTTCATAGGAACTGCTACGCTTTCACGCCAGCCTTACAACTACGGTACCTATCCTTTCAGGTTTTTTAACCCTTTTGTCTCTCAATCTCCGACAGGTTTGCCCCATTTGTCTTAGTAATCCCAAGGACATGGCCTTTGGTTGCGGACATCAGGTTATATTCCACTTCTGTTAAGATTCCAATGTCTTTGAAAAATCTTTGGAGGATTATTCCGATAACAATTTCCAATGCAATGACATCTTCCTTAAAATCCGACAGACTTGTTGCGAATGCGGGGAGGATCTCCAAATCTGCCCCATATGTCGGAGTGCCATCCAAACTCGGATCAGGCTTTATTGATCAGTCTTTGGAACCAGGGTTTTCTGGTTCAGTAGCCTGCTGAATCGAGCATTCGATATCCGAAAGCAGTGGAAGGTTAGCCCTTGACTATGATCTGAAAGAATAAAAAGATATATATAAAGTTTCCATTGATGAGCCTTTACCAGCTACCAAGAGATCGTAATTTGTATAGGTTGAGGGTCATAATCTTACAATTTGCTACAATGTTTATATTAGGCTGATCCTTCTCCGTCCATTAATGAAGGAATACCGAGTGTTTTAACATGTTTAATCTCACGTCTTTTTGTGTATTGTACCAACAACAATATCTACCGCGTTAAACTCAACTTTTAAGTGTTCAAATCCTATATGTAAAGGTGTTGTAAAAATTTGAGTTGTATAATAATAATAAGTTTCAATCTATATCTTGAACCTAATTTTTTAAAATATTTGATTATTTGTCGGATTAATGGATAAAAAATTAAATATTTTTAGTCGAAATTTTTAACACCTTCGATGAAATATATTAAATTATATTTATGAGATTCACTGATTGATTTAGTGGTTAAGGATGTTTATCCTACCATATCTTGTATAAATTTGAATCCCGATATAAAAAAGTATAATTTCTATTTAATTAAAGAATTATATTTCTCTTTAATTCATACATTTTACATTGGTTGTAAGTTTAGTTCATCTTCTAATTTAATAATGTTAAGTAATCTAATACAATTGTATTGTCTTTGTATTAATTGAATCAAGATTTATATTTTTAATTTAAAAAACACAATAACTAAAATTTAATAAATTAAAATATAAGTATTAAATCCAATAGACAATTTGATCAAGTGAAAATATAGTGGGCTTAACACATGGTTTTCAACAGGCTTTTTGTCACTTCTTTTTTACCCATCCGAAAGCCGGCCATCGTAGAGAAAGACGAAGAGGGTAAGAAGAAGAAACCCTCAAAATCTCATTTCATCTGTTTGGTAAGCGAGAAAATAATAAGTATCTGATTTTCTTCGTTGGAGGAAATCCATGGCGCCCAAGCCTAAAGAAAAGCCAAAAGCGGCTGCTTCGCCGTCGCAGCCGCCTCCCCCTATCGAAGATCTTTTCACTTCACTCAACAGACACATTCAACGATCCGAATTCACACAAGCCGTCAAAGTTGCAAATCAAGGTGCATTACACTCGTAATTTTTATTTCCGTTGTTTTAATATCTCCAAAACCGATCTAATCTAATGAGTTTTCCAAAAAAAAATCAACTTAAATTTGAATTTTTACGCAGTTCTGTCAGTTGCTCCGGGAGATGAAGACGCCATTCGATGCAAAGTTGTGGCGTTGATAAAGGCCGATAAGATTGAGGAGGCTCTCTCAGCGATGCAATCGGCTCAGAAGGTTTCTTTTGATTTCAGTTTCTACAAGGTCGGTCATTTTTCCCATTTCCTTGTAATTTAATCCGATTTTAGTTTCAATTTTATGTTAGTACTGAATATTATTGAACAATAAAAAAAGTATTTAGTATATGTAAATAGGGCAGGAATTCGCTTATCTATATTTCCCAATCTTGTACATTTAGTAATTTGCACATTTTGGTCATAATTAGATTTCATCGAAAATTAAATAGCAAAATAGTAATCAGACAGATTTTATGTTTATTGTATTTACTTGGATTGATGTATGGTTTAGTAGATTTGAGAAGTTTGGTAGCAATCGTGATTTGGAGTCTGAGTTCTTTTTTTTTTTTGGGTAATGGCTTTTATGATTGATTGATTTCTCTTTTGGGTAGTCTATAAAAGTTTTTTTTTCCCGGTATGGGACTTTGATGCAAGTTTTTTTAGTTAAATTTTGGTCTCATTATATTCTCTCGTTGCTCTTTTTTTTTTTTTTTTGAAACGAATCACACATTTGTATATTGTTCTTGGCTTGATCTGTTTATTCATGCTTCTCTTTCCCTTCTATGTTGCTGTAATTCTTGAGCTTTTCTGAAGTATCCATAACCGACTCATTTTGGACATGAGCATGAGGATATGCCAGAAATGAAAAACTTTTAAAAAAATAACGTGTCAGGCACATCCCCCTTTTTGACACCCAAATCTAAGTAACATAGCTTAACTCTGCACTTCATGTTTGCTTTCTTAATATTTAATTTATCTAATAAATAATATATTGCCATATTTTGGTTGCATTGATGTTTCAAAACAAATTACTATTTCTATTAATATATCCATTTTCTTGCCATCTCTAAATAGGCATATTGCCTATACCGGCAAAACAAGTTGGATGAAGCGTTGGAGCTTTTGGAGAAGCAAGATAAGACTCAACCTAGCATGTTGTTAGAATCTCAGATTCTCTATCGTCTTGGGAAAATGGACGCTTGTGTTGATATCTGTCGGAATCTTCAAAAAGCAAAGATTGATTCCTTGGAAATAAATTTGGTTGCTGGTTTGGTTTCAGCTGGAAGAGCTTCTGAAGTGCAAGGGACTTTGGATGCCATTAAGATCAAAGCTACTAGCAGCTTTGAGTTGGCATATAATATTGCTTGTTCTTTAATTGAAGGAAATAAGCTTAAGGATGCTGAACAACTCTTGCTCACCGCCCGAAGGTACTGCAGTATTTTTTGTTTGGATATATACTATCATGATGATTTTCTTGTTACTCAATATTGGTTGGTTGGGGGGGGGGGGGTCACTGTTTAATTTTGTTACTGGCGTATTTTTTGTTTGGATATATACTATCATGAGGATTACTCTTGTTTTGGGGCTAGTATTATGTCAATAATATATTTAGATTTCAGAGAAACCTAGAAAAAGTATTGGGCATATGTTGTTGGGCCTTCTGTATCTCGGAACTTTTCATTATAACAATAGTTTAGTTATGCTAATTGTCTATTTTTGTTAGTTTGATCTATTTTTGAATAAATTAAATTAAATTATTTTATTTCATTATCAATTCAACTTCAGAAATACACTGTTGAGTGGCATCTCCTGTGATTTGACCTTCAAAATAAATTTATATAATTATTGATAATTTTATTGTGCTCTAGGTGTTGTAGCAGACATAACTAGGTTTCCATGGCTGACAGGATGGAAATTCTCTTGAAAATTAATTTTATGATACTTCAAGATTGCATTTCAGTCTAACATGAATTGAAACAGGCCCTATTTATTCTCTTTAAATATTATGTAAGTGCTTATGAAATTATTTTTCAAACAGAAGATAGTTAAGAATCAGCTTTCAGATGACTTTGTTCCTACTCCTCAGATGCAGAAAGGGATGACACTGAAAAGGGAAATTAGATGTTTTAAACTAATTTTGTAATGATATTTGTTTTAGTTTCATTCAGATTAATGTTATCAATTCTAGTGCTCTGGCTTCTCGGGGAACTGATATAACATACTGCTTAGTTTATTCATCTGATTTTAAGATGTATCCAAATTGTAGGAAAAGAATATTTTCTGTCATATTTTATTCATCAACATTATGGATATATATACATTAAATACAATATATATTGACTTTAATATTTAGCCTATAATTCTGTAACACTCCCCATCAAGTTTGAGCATAGATGTTAATCATGCCAGTTTGTTACATAGATAATCAATCCGGATTCCGTTAAGAGCCTTTTATGAAAATATCTCCCAGTTGTTATGCAGATAATCAAGCTGGACCACAAAATCTACGGATATCATATACTGATACTTGTTCCTTTTCGTATTTTTTTTGTCTTTTATTTTGTTAGAATTGGTCAGGAAACACTGACAGAAGAAAACCTTGCTGATGATGACATCGAGAATGAACTTGCTCCTATTGCTGTCCAATTAGCTTATGTTCATCAGGTAAACAATAGCATCATGTAATCATTTTCTGTATTATTTCTCTTTTTTTTGTCTCCTTCCTGTGAATAGAGTAAATTCAGCAGCCGCTAATATGTGTTAACTTGCTTTATCAGCTCCTCGGTCAAACACAGGAGGCTTTTGGAGCTTATACAGATATCATAAACCGAAATCTGGCAGATGAACCATCACTTGCAGTGGCGGTGAACAACCTTATTGCTGTGAAAGGTCCAAAAGATATATCTGATAGCTTAAGGAAACTTGATCGGCTTAAAGAGAAAGATTCACAGAAGTTTGAGCTTGCACATGCAATTGACTTGAAGCTTTCTCCAAAACAAAAAGAGCCAATATATGCAAATCGTGTTCTTCTACTTCTTCATGCAAATAAGATGGATCAGGTTTTTTGTTTTGGGATTTTGCATGTAGCTCTTTTGATATGCATTGATTTTTTGCTGCCTTTTCTGAGGGGGGAAGGAAAAATAAGACAGTTACCTGATCATTTTTCCCCTTCTTTGTTGATGGATATCTGCAGGCTCGGGAACTTGTCTCTGTTTTGCCAGAGATGTTTCCTGACAGTGTGATGCCAGTACTGCTTCAAGCTGTTGTCTTGGTAAGAGAAAACAAGGCAGGGAAAGCTGAAGAAATGTTGGGTCAATTTGCTGAAACATTCCCTGAAAAGTCGAAGATCATACTCTTAGCAAGGGCACAGGTTGCTGCTGCTGCTGGTCACCCTCAAATTGCAGCTGAATCTCTCGCTAAGGTGCCTGATATCCAGCACATGCCTGCCACTGTTGCCACTCTTGTTATTCTCAAAGAGCGTGCTGGAGATATAAATGGAGCAGCAGCTGTGCTTGACTCTGCAATCAAATGGTGGAAATCTGCTATGACCGAGGACAGCCAGCTCAGTGTTATCATGCGAGAGGCTGCATCCTTCAAGCTCAGGCATGGCAAAGAAGAGGAAGCTTCCCAGTTGTATGAGGAACTTGTAAAATGTCACGGAGATGTAGAAGCATTGGTTGGGCTGATAACTACAGTTGCTCGTGTGAATGTTGAGAAGGCTGAAGCTTATGAGAAGCAACTGAAACCATTACCAGGTTTGAAAGGGGTTGATGTGGATGCATTAGAGAAAACTTCCGGGGCAAAACCTGTTGAGAGTGCTTCTCGTGGTGGTCTTGCTGATGCCCAAGAGGATGGCAAGACCAAGCAGAAACCAAAGAGAAAGAGGAAGAGAAAGCCGAGGTATCCCAAAGGGTTTGACCCGGCAAATCCTGGTCCTCCACCTGATCCTGAAAGATGGCTCCCGAAGAGGGAAAGGTCAAGTTACAGGCCTAAACGAAAGGATAAGAGAGCTGCTCAGGTGAGAGGATCTCAGGGTGCAGTGGTTAGAGACAAGAGTGAGCCTAATGCTTCGGCTACCAATTCTAATACCTCGAACTCGAAATCAAACCAAGGTAAAGCAGCTTCACAGAATGCTGAGACATCACGACCTCAATCTAAATCCTCAAGAAAGAAGTCGAGAAAGTAAACAATCGAGACGGCATTTTTGGAGAAATCAAGTTTCAAACTGTTTCACATTTAACATTATTTGTTTCTTCATCAATCGAAATAGACAGTATTAGAACTAATTATGATTGCGTCATATTTTTCCCATCAAATCTTGAGGATATTTTTTCTGATGGAGAGTCCAGTGTTTCAGTACTTCATTGGATTTTGTTATTATATTCTGTTGGGTGTTTCTCATTGGTCTTCTCAGAGCAGTGAGCTCTGTTAATGGTGGTATGAATTTTACAAAACTATTGTTTAGTGTTGCAGCCTGCAGGCCAGCATGTAGGTAGTGTAGTGTTCCGTTTCCCCAGGAGTTGTATCTGAGCCGAGCTTGATCTTGATCTTAAGTTTGAATTGATGACGTATCAAATCGTTACTATAAAATCTTAATAAACCTGTTACTATAAAATCTTAATAAACCTATTCACCAGGGTTGTCTTTTTTCCCCGATCAAAACATTAGGTGAACCTTGTTTTCTTGACCGGAATTATTTAGTAAACTTTGTTTATCACGTCAAGCTAATGATTTATTTTAAAAAATTAAGATGAACAATATTGATTAATTGGGATCACGGATAATATATTAAATATGGTTTGTTTAATAATTTTTTTCGCTCAACCGCACCGGCTCCCACCTCTCACATTCGCACCCCAAATCTTGTTTATTATTTTTCTCTATCTTTTTTCATTTTCTTTTTTAAGATGTTTTTGTCTTTTATTTTGTTTCCTCAGGTCAGGATGTCCTTGGGAAAAATTAGGAACATTTGTTGGTTTCGTCGTCGGTTTATTCGATGACCTAATTTTATCGAATTTGTCTTTTTTTTTTTGCCTTTTTAATTTTCAATGACCTAATTTTATGTAAGATGTTTTTAGTGTTTATATTATCTACTTGTTTGTGACTATTTTTGTTTGTATGGTAATTGTTTTTGTGTTTCTATTTTCTACTTGATTGTGATTAATTTTGTTTGTATGTTGTTTGTTTCCTGTTTATGTTTAATGCCATTTGCTTTATTGCTCAAAGAATATAAAATGTTTTTTTAAAATATAATTATAATATATTTTTAATGTTTAATTATTATTTAAACGAAAAATATATGAGAGTGGAAAAAAAAAATTCTATAAAACGCCCTAGCTTTATGAGTGGAGTACTTAGATTAGGTTACGAGGGTTTATATGGGTAGGTTTAAAGTTAAGATTTATATTTTAAAATAATTTTATTAGAGATTTAGGTTTTAATTAGTAAACCTTAAATTTTAATTTTGAACTTTAAATTTTAACTAGTAATAACACTATGAGTTTAAAATCTACGCACTTAAATCTTTAAATTTTAAATCCTAATAAAATTTTTAAACTTTAAAAATTAAATTAATTATGGAGATAAATTTTACACAAATATTTATGCATAGAACAATTAAGACCTTAATTTTAAGGTTTAAATTTTAATTTATAGTTTAAAATTTAAAGAGATTAGTGTAACGATTTAAAATTTAGAGTTTAGGGCTAAAATTTAAAATTTAAAGTTATAGTTTAATTTTAAGATAACATAATTAAAAATTTTAATTTTAATCAAGAAATCTTAAATTTTAACTATATACTCTAAAGGCATAAAGATAATCTTAACCCTTAATGTCTATAATTTTTGTCGTTTTTACCCTTATTTTTGGGATAAATTTAACTCTTAACCTATATATTTTTAACAAATAGCTTATTTTTTAACTATTATGATAACTGGACCATTAAAAATCTAACAATGATGACATGTCATATGGATATGATAATATATTTTAAATGATATGACATCTAACCTATCATATATATATATATATATGAAATATAATTTTATTCTAATACAAAATATAAAATAATTAAAAGTAAAAAAAGTAAAAAACAATTAATTCTAAAATAAAAGGCTATTAAACATTCTCAACCTAACTATGATAGAATCAAAGTCCTATCTTAAAAAAAATATGAACACCGTTCGAAATTAATTAATTTTTTTAGGTAAGATTTTAATTTTATCGTGGTTAAGGTTAAGAATGTTTAATATTATTTTATTTTAGAATTAATTAATTTTTAATATTTTATTTATATTTTAATTGTTTTATATTTTATATTAAAATAAAATTATATTATATTATATATATATTTAATAGGTTATATGTCATATTATTTAAAATATATTATCATATGCATATAAATATCATTATTAGATTTTTAACGGTCCAATTATCATGGTATTAAAAAATAAACTATTTATCAAAAAGATATAGGTTAAAGGCTAAATTTATAAAAAAAAAAAATAAGAACCAAAACGATAAAAATTATAAACGTTAAGAATTAAAATTATCTTTATACCTACTCTATAATCATATTCTATAAATTTATTTTTTATTTAAATCTTTTTATCTTAAATCTTTAAATACTAAAATTAAAACAAAATTCACTCTTATTTAAAATAATGTATGCCGAGCTTGTTTCAACTGCGGCTGACCATGAAAATTCCTCATAAAATTTAGACTTCAGGTTGTGACCCATAAACGCAACGCAACGCAACGCAACGCCTCGCCTTTGAGAATACATTTGTATACACTTCACTCCAACTCCCCAACCGTCTGGCGTCTGCTGCGAAACGCTTTCTTCTTCCTTGTTCAGATTCAAAATCGCTATGTACTTGTCGGAGAAGCCCCGTCCAATAGACTTATACAAAGAGGAAGGGCCCGCCGCCGCCCGGGACATGATCATCGAGGTCACCACCAATGGCGATTTGCCACCTCACCAACACCCCCACCCACACCACCAACAACAGCAACTGCAACTGCAACAGCAAATGATCCTAGGTGAAAGCAGCGGCGAAGATCCTGAAGTCAAAGCCCCCAAGAAACGAGCGGAGACATGGGTCCAAGACGAAACCCGCAACCTCATCGGCTTTCGAAGAGAAATGGACGGCCTTTTCAATACCTCAAAATCCAACAAGCACTTGTGGGAGCAGATTTCGGCTAAGATGAGGGAGAAAGGGTTCGATAGATCCCCCACTATGTGCACCGACAAGTGGAGGAACCTGCTGAAAGAGTTCAAGAAAGCTAAGCATCAAGATAGAGGGAGTGGATCGGCTAAGATGTCTTATTATAAGGAAATTGAAGAGATTCTAAGGGAGAGGACCAAGAATGCCTACAAGAGTCCAACCCCTCCTAAACCTGATTCATTCATGCATTTCGCTGATAAGGGTATGTGTTTCCTTTTTTGGCGTTTTAGAAAGTGAGAAATTTTTGTTCAGTTGTTCATGTCTTATTAATGAATGCTTCCATTTTTTTCAATAGTTATAACGAATGCTTTATAAGAATGTCTGTTTGAATTAATCATGCTTATGAAGTTGATACTAACGAAAGTACTGTTGATATCTTTACTGTGGAATTTAGATGGCCATTGGCCAGATAGATGACTTGTATTATGTCTGCTTTTGAAGCAAGGAATCATATCAAAAGAACAACTGTGTGATTTGATATATGATATGGCATTCAAGGTCCTTCAAACATGATTGTGTGTTTTGCTAAGAAACATCCAGATAAGGCATAAAGGCTGTAGGCTTTTCTGGTTTCTTTAAAGTTTAGATATGGCGTGAAGGGAGTAGGCTTCTCTGGTATCTTTAAAGTTTGGAAACATGTAATGAGACCATGGAAGTAGTATGTAAATATGTTTTAAGAATTAAGAATTAAATCTTATTTTGGTAGTGACACTATTGGTCTATCCATTTCCATTCTGTTGTCCTTTGTTGCCGGATCGCCTTGTCCATTCAATTCATTCTACATAAACATGAAGTTCCATATTGCTTCACAAAAGCAGTATTTAAGTATTGCTCTTGCTTCCGGAGATTTCTATGGGGTGTTCTTTTATTTTTTTACTTTTTTTGGGCGTGGGAGGTGATGAAAGGGTCATGTAAGCTACTTATTGATGGTTTTATTATTTTTGATACTTAAACTGCAACATATACCTAGTCTTCCATTCTATTATCATGATTTTAATGATGTTCGCCACTATGGTTTGAGTCTTGCAGGTTTTGATGATACTGGTATATCATTTGGTCCTGTTGAAGGTATGTTGTTGTAATTTGAGTTTGCTTTTTTTTGGTTATATCTTGTTTTGCCTGTTTCACTTCTTTAAGGTTGTAGTAATAATCTTATCAACTCTATACCACATCAAATTCTTGCATGGACACAGTTTTCATAAGACAATTCTTATTACCTGTCAGATTAATTTGTCCGTCTTTAGGTACCCTCAAGTCAACGTAAGTTTTTTTTTCCCTTCTGTTTTGGAACTTAAAATCCACCCCTTTTCCCGAATGACCTCTCTTTTATGTCCTTATCTTTCCATTTATGGATTTCCGTACGTCAGGAATAATCTATAAGATGTTTATCAAATGTTAAAAAAAAGTATATCTATCACTGGGGTTTGTAAGCATACAATCTTGTGCCTTCTATTAGTTTTCAATCTTGATGGAGTTTTTATTTTATTGGGATAACAAGTGTGGGGAGCTATACAATGAAAAACATGTCAATTTGGCATGTTGTTGTGCTTCCACACTGAGTTAACTTTTCAGTTAAAAGTAAAAATTATGTACCCACGGTACAGTGCCTGATTACAGCAAACAACTTTGTACTGAAACATGCCTTTCATCTGTTGACATTATCTTGTCTCTGAAATGTTTCTGCTTATGTTTTCCGGTGTGCAGCTAGTGGTAGACCAACACTCAATCTTGAAAGACGTTTAGATCATGATGGACACCCTCTTGCTATCACTGCAGCTGATGCAGTTGTGGCTAGTGGAGTTCCACCTTGGAATTGGAGAGAGACCCCGGGAAATGGTAAGTTCTGTATATATATATTCTGAATTGATTTTGGAAGACACTCTTGATTCGGGGTGTTATGTCCCGAATATTGTCTGGAATGAAAATTTTTAAATCCAATGGATATATCGAGTTCTCATTTTTCTTTCACATTTTGGTAGGTGGGGAGTGCCAGTCATTTGGAGGAAGGGTTATAACTGTTAAATTTGGGGACTACACAAGAAGGATTGGTATCGACGGCACTGCTGATGCTATCAGAGAGGCAATTAAATCTGCATTTAGACTGAGAACGAAGCGCTCATTTTGGTTGGAGGATGAAGACAATATAGTTCGTAGTCTTGATCGGGAAATGCCTTTAGGGAATTATACACTCCACCTTGATGAAGGTAAAATTGACATGGATGCCTTCAGACTATATAGTTCTGGTCATTCAGGGAACTAACATTTTAGTTTGAGTCATTCAATGTTGTTTGACATTTTATGGTCAAATTAGGTTCAGTTGGGTTCGAGTCGGAATTGACTGGTCAAACTCTAAGACATCTTTGTTTTGCTATCAAACATGCCTGGGACACATGATCGCTGAGTGTTTTTTTTTTCACAGATAGAAGAGAATAACATGAAAATTACTTATATTTTTTTGTGTATTTTTTCCTCCTGCATTCAGGTTTGGCTATAAAAGTGTGCCTCTATGATGAGTCAGATCATATACCAGTCCATACCGAGGAGAAGATTTTTTACACAGAAGACGATTACCGTGAATATCTAGCCCGTCGAGGCTACACAGGTCTCAGGGATATTGATGGATACAGAAACATAGATAATATGGACGACCTTCGACCTAATGCTATATATCGAGGAGTGAGCTGATGACAGTGCATTGTGCTTGCACAAATGCAGCTTCTCAAGAGACAATACATATGCATCATAAAGATTGTGATTATGTTGTTTTCATTGTACTAATCCGAACCTTGTCACTCGGCTGTAAATAGCTTGTGCTATAATGTTTCTTCTTAGGACATGGGCTCCTGTCTCCATTCATGCGTCCCAGACGTCTGATGCTTGTAAATATGCACTTTAAATTAATTGCAGGTCTGCTATTTGAACTTGAAGTCCAGTTTTTCAGAACTTATTTGGCTTTTGTTTCTCTCAAACGATATTTCTCAGTTTACTTGCTCCAAGTTTGGCATTTTGAAAACAAACCTTGGATCGGGTCGAAATCCGACTTGGTTTATTATTGTTATTACTTTCTAAGTTTAACCATATGTATATGTATAAATAAAAAAAACATGTAAAACCAAATATATTGCATGTGACACTGCAATTTGGTATGTATAAATTATGAAAAATATATTTAAAATTAATATTTCTGTTAGTATTAAATATAAATAAAGAACATTTTATTATTATTTAACTTGAATCAATACTGGATCAGTCCGATTAAAGGTCTAGATAGGTTTAGAATAAAAGTAGGGGCCCATATACTATCTAGTAAGGGTATTCTCGCAAATAAATGAAAAAGTTGGGGGCCTAACAATAAATTGGAACAACAAAAAAACCGTGAAAATGCACCCCCTGTCGGCTATCGCCATATACTTATGATCCAAAGCAAAAAGATTTCCCGCCATTCCTCACATCAGCAAAAGGGAAACCCTAGATTAGATTGACGGAAATCAACTGAGAGAGTTAGACGGAGGCAGCCATGGAAGAGGAGATCAAAGGAGAGTTCTTGAAGAGCGGGTTCACTCTTGAAGAAGAGGAGATACTAAAAAAATGTCAATTCGGACGTTTCTCTATCTCTCTCTCTTTCTTAATAATCAGTGGTGAACAAAAATCTGAAATTTTATTTTTTTTTCCGGTTAGGCCATACATTTTGTGTAAATTACAGTCTTCAGCCTTCCGATATCGTTTCACGCTGGGAGGTTTATTATCTCAATCGGTAATCCTACTTATTTAGCTATCCTCTTGTTATTTTAGCGGTCACGTACAGAAAATTCTATAGAGCAATCTCTTATATTTTAGCTATCCTCTTGAATATTTACTAGATTTATAGAAGTTCCAGTACTCTAATGAAAAGCCTACTTTTGGTGTAGACAACTTGATGAACCTGTTGTAAGGGATGCAGAAATGGATGGGTTTCTAGGACACCTGCAGAACGAACAAACAGAGGCAGGTGTTAAAAAGGATGCTGGTCTGCATATGTACTCTTTCAAAGACGTCGACATGTGAGCATTTTTCATATTATATTGTTAAAATATTATGAGCACTCGATTCTTCTGCATTTTGTACATATTTTTGGAAGAAGAGAAAAGGGAAAGAAAGCAAATCATTTGCTTGATTGAAATGATCCTAAGAGGACAAGAAACTTGTGTTCTCTCGGTATTGAATTCCTGTAGAAATCACATAGCAGAGTTGTTAAAAGAATCTATCACTATCCGGCCTGACCTAGAGAAGTGGTTTTCTGAAAATCAAGTTCAAGTTAGGCTAGGTCGTGTGGCTTTTCTATTGGAATTATAGGTTCATGTTGGAATGGTTTTAGATAAAATCCTCCTACGTGGGATATTTACTAAGATACCTCTCTTTTAATTTTATAATTTGTTATATATTTTAATTATAGTTTTCTGAGTTTATTAAACTTTGTCGTATGTATTTTTTATTTAATCATTTATACTTGTTTTAGTTGATAGTTTTTTAGAAATGTAGCGTAATTTACAGGGCAGCTCAGGCTTGGGGGATTGGTTCATTTCGGAGTCAGGTTAGGGTACTAGAACTTAAATTAAGTTCAGGTTTAGGCATGGTGGGGGATCGGTGGAAACAAATGAATCTGTAGAATTCATATGTCGTCTGTGGATGTTTTTATTTTCTTTTTCATTTAGTAATTTTGGTTGAATTTCTTCTTGAAGCATTACCTGGCTTCAAATGATGTGTTTTGGATTGTATTGCATCGTTACTGATTTAACTCTAGTTTTAATTCATGGGATGTGATTTGCTCAGGGATTTAGATGCTGAAGATGAAGATACAAACAATGTTATTCTTGGAACTCCAACAGAGAAATCTGAGAAACTGCATTTGGACATATGTGACTCAGCACATAAAATGAACGGGAACATTTATTCATCAGAGAGAAAATCAAAACTAGTGACACCATTTGGGACACGGAGTAACAAATTTTTGGTCAAATTCAACATTGATAATCTTCCTACCATAGAGTCTGCCAATAGCATTGAAGATCAAGAGAATCTTGAGGATGACATTATTAAAAGGATTCAACCTCAGAAAAGCTGTTCAGTGGTGGTCCACAGATCAGGGCCAGAACCAGGTTGCAGGTTCTTGTATGACAGGATTGAAGACAGGGTATATTGATAGTTATTATAATTTTTTTCTTTTACTCTGGAATCTTAGTAAGATGACTTATCGTTGCCTACAGTTCAACTCACTTGAAAACCGCATCAAAAAGCATGCAGTTGCACTTGTTGCATCTGGTCTCTATGAAGAACCAATGGATCCATCATTTGCTTCACAGGTAGTTTGCTGTTTAGCCAGTCATCTCTCAGAGTCTCTAGTTGTCCATGCATCTAAAAGAATTTATTGCTTCAGAGGAGCATATTTGCCGTTGGGATGATCTGCTGTGATGGTGAAGGTCATCTAAATGATAAATCCATCTTATTGCAAAGCAGGTAAAGTGTGCTGGGCCTAATATTTTTTGTATTCATGTACATCAACCAATTAAGAGGGAATGAAATAGGTTTTCATTATGTGTTAACTGGTGTAAGCGTAGTCAAAGATAACAGAGGATTTTATTATTGATGTGCCAGCCGCATAACTAAAGAACAATCAAACATTTTAACTAGTATCAGTGTGCCATCGTAATTAAATTCTGCATAGGTATGAAACCATTTGGTTGATATAATACTTTTATTCAGCCTAACTCTGGACTTTTGGCATTCCTTAGTTTATATTTAAGAGCCTTGCTTTGTAAATGGAGGTCTTGACTACACTGGACACTTTTTACATTAGGAAAATAGTATTAATATATGCTATTCTAACTTTCCTTTTTGACCATCTCATATTGTTTTGACAGTGTTGAGCATTCTGGAGGGCAACATGTTCGACTAGAGTTAAATAAACTGAACAACTTTTCTATTTTTCCAGGCCAGGTGATAAACATTATAAAAGATTGTTGGTCTTGTTTGGTTGAAAAAAAATCCCAGATCAGCCTGGATATACTTATGCTATGCAGGTTGTAGGTATCAAGGGTCACAACCCTAGTGGTCATTGTTTGATTGCATCAGAGCTAATATATTATATTCCTTTATCCGTTGCTGCTGATGCGGATCTGCCTCCTGCAAAGAAGCAAGCTTTAGACGAGGAGATTCAGGCAACTCATCTTTCCTCCACACCAACAGAGATAACAATGGTGTGTAGGATAACTTCTATTATCAGATAACTATCTTAGATTTGTTATTTCTGGACTCCTGTGGCCATGGCAATATGGAATTCTCTTTATTCCTATGTTTTTCTAACTCTTCATTTTTATTGAAGTACTGCCAACACATTTTCGGATACAAGTATGGGGATATGATCCTTAGAAAACTTGGACAAAAAAATTGAAGATACCCTCGAGTCTGGGTAACATAGGATTGTTCATATGTTATTTAAGTTTCTGGTTTTTGTTTTTACCAGATTCTTTAAATGATGAATGTTTGAACAGATTATTGCTGCTGGTCCATTCACTACTACAGACAACTTATTATTTGAGCCTCTTTCAGAACTGCTCGTCTATGCAACCAGAAAGTCTCCACAGTTGCTTATACTGGTGTGAACTCACTGCACTTTTTTCTCCCCAGTTCTTTTGTAGAATTTACTGTTTTTTCTAACCAGGTGTCTTTTTGATAATTTTCAGTTAGGGCCTTTTATCGATTCTGAGCATCCACAGATCAAGAAAGGAACTGCTGGCTTGAGTTTTGATGATATATTCCAAACGGAGGTTCTTAGAATGGTATATATAAAGCAAAAGTTACCACTGATATTTTTTGTTGCGCTAACCTTTCATTTTTCTTGAAGCATCTCTGTTGGTGTGTATTTGGATATGGTACAGAAATATGATACTTGAATCCGAGTAGCATAGCTTATGCTTCTTTATGACACACCTAAATCCGAGTAACATAACCTATGCCTCTTTAATCATCTGTTATTCTTACTGGTATTTTCAGGTTCAAGATTATTTGGAATATATGGGTCCCACTGCTCGGCTGGTTATGGTTCCATCTATACGAGATGCTAATCACGATTTTGTTTTCCCTCAGGTCATTTTTTTTCTTTTGCCAAATAAAATCAGTCCTACTTCTGTTTGGTCTGTTGATATTTTGAAATAAAGCGAATGCTGAAATTCCTATTCGAACTTTATGCAGCCTGCTTTCAATCTCGGTTCTCTTGGTGTTAGACATCAGGTCTGCTGATATAGTGATGAATTCCTACTTAAGAGTCCTCAATCTGTTTTTCATAAATAACTTGATCTCGTTTCTCCATTCTTATCCAGATAATCAATCTTAATAATCCAGGGATTTTCGAGGCAGATCAGGTAAATCAATGGAAACTTTCATATATTATGTTGCTTTATTTACCTTTCAATCTAGTTTTTGCTGGATAGCTATGTTGCTTGGAGTCAGAGTTCAGTGCTGGATACAAGTATGCATCCAACTCTGAAATACTCAATTTTTTCCTTTAAAAATTTTAATTTATGTGGAAGATCACCATGTCTATATGTTTTGGACACAAGTGCTTGACACGGATACTTATAGGAAATTGAAGAGTAAAGTTAAGATAGCTTAACAGAGCATATCTTCTAAACACGTATGATATTGAATGTTAAAACTTCTAAACCAGTTGCTGATGATGATGGTTTAACCTGGAATGACAGAACATGTAAAAGTATATTTGATAGTAATTTTGGGCTAGGTTCTTATTTTTCATCTTTCTTAAAGTATTTACCTCCAATACTTATGTTCAATGCATATCCAATCCAAACCAAACATGATATGAATTATGATAGTATAATCCTCCAAGTATTCTCCAGATACACAAATTGACACTAACACCCATGTCTGATTCATATTCAAACATTGTACGAGGATATAATCCTCCAGGACACTCAATATCCGATACATACCTGAATCCAAGTAGTGTAAATTTTCGCTTTCAGGTCAAGATAGGTTGCTGCACAGTAGATATTCTGAAACATCTTAAAGTAGACTTGCCAGCCATATTCTTAGCCAACACAGGTATCTTTCAATAAGTTAATGATTTCTTAGTTGTTTAAGTAAGATGATATGACATGTTAATTAACCTATCAAATATATTTTGCTATATTGTTTGATGTTACAGCTTTTATCCGCTCTATCCACCAGCTGAAGGTGTCCCAATGGATTTTTCCCTTGCTCCAGAAGCTCTTCAAATTTCTTCAGTTCCGGATCTTCTAATCTTACCTTCAGACATCAAGTATTTTGTCAAGGTTAGTGACCTAAGTTACATCTGGAGTCCTAGTAACAGAATTTGAAAAAGAAAACACGGCTCTGGTATCTATTTATGTTGCTTTAACTCTTGATTCTGCTTCAAGTACCCATGTTCGGACATTACCACGGGATATAATCCTTTGAAGAACATCTCAATACATGAAAAATGGAATATATTTGGTGTTGGTCACATGCTTATGTAGCTTTTTGCAATAACTGATAGAAGCATGTTATGGTTACAGGTGTTATCCGTCGGGGAAAAAGAAATGCACAGATGTGTTTGTATTAACCCAGGAAGACTGGCGAAGGGAGAGGGTGGAGGCACGTTTGTAGAGCTCAAATATCACGGGAGTCCTGATAAGATGAGTGCTTCCATTCGTAGCATATGATAAGATATGATTCGAGAAATCAACTGCTCGAGGGAAGATATGATATGGAGATTCGGTATGTCTTTTTCTTATTATTTAAGATCAAATGACTTGCAGGATTAGATAGGAAAATACATAAATTAGATGATATATTTGTCCTCATTAGTATTTTGTATTATGTTCCATGTATGATGTAAATATCCCTTTCAGTGTGGGATGTGTTTTTAGCTTACGGAGAAAGATTGGTTTAAAAAAGTTGACACGATGAAAGGTATGAAAATGCAATTTCAAAAAAGAAATCTTGTTTTGGGTTCTTATATGGTTTGGATTTCTTTTAATACGAAATGTAAAATATTTAAATCATCATTTTTTATTTGCTCGTTAAATTTTTACATTTTATTAATATTTTAATATATTTATTAAATTTAAAAATAAATTATTTTTTATTCTAGTATTAGTGTCATTTTAAGTTTTTAAATTGTTTTATTTGACGTGTTACATTAAAATTTAAACTAATGTTTTAATATAATTTATTTTTCTTATCATTTTTTTATTATTCCAACAAAAATTAAAGTTAATTTTTAAAGATAATTTTATTATTTTAACTATGTTATATTATATATATTTTTAAAAATCTTATTAAAAATTAACATGTGACTTAATAAGCGGAAGTATTAAATACAAAAATTACAAAAATAAATTCTATACATCTCAAACTCTTACCGTCGTCATTGTCTCATCAGCAGCAACAACAGTTAGTTACCGTGGTCACTCTCACCTCTTTCTAGTTACCCATAACATTCTTCCTTTATTTGTTTATGTTTTCCATTCTTTGAAACCAACCAAAAAAAGACAGCTTGCAGGTTTTTTGTTTGATTTTGTACCCGGATCCGGCCTGACCTGGATTGTTCATCGTTTGCTTTTTCGGCAAGGTGATCTCATTTCTGGAGAGAAGAAAAAGATATTTGCTTTTGCTTGTTTCCCCGAACATTCAAAGCTTTTTTCTTGTAATTTCTACTTTAGATTCAAAGTTTCTTCTTCTTATAACATGTGATACTAAAATACTAATGAAATAATGTACATTAATCAAAACACGTCAAAAAATAAAATTTAACAATAAATTGAGCGTTTTAAAAGTTTAATAGCTAAAATAGATCAGAAAAAAATTGAATGGTAATTTAAGTATTTTACCCTGATATGAATTGTTTTAAAGGGTACTTTAGTAACTTTAAAGGCAAAGAATACAATCAAGTATTTATCAAATCTCTCAACATCATTGCTTTTCGAGAACTGGGGTCAATTTTCTGATTCAACTGATAAAACTTCATGCATGAAGAGGACAAACTGCTTAAAAACACAAATGAAAGCCTACAAGTACTTACATAGCTGCTTGTTTGGTTTACAACATATAGCAAGTTAAAATGTTGCCGAAATTTGTTCACTTTTATTCTAGGGAGAAAACACAAATAGCTAAAACAGAATCGATCAATGCAAACAGCCAAACACTAAATTCAAGCCCCGATATAGTTGCAGAACTAACCGAATGAAAGCTTATAGAGTGAAGGTACCACAATTTTACATGACCATTCCTCCATCAATGGTAAACACCTGCAAAACAACATCCCTGGGATATCAACTATAAGTCAAGAAAAGGGGAAACGAAACAAGATAAACAATAACACTTTCAGATCCGAGGCACCGTCAAAACACCGCCAGCAAAATCATGGAGCATGATGTGGATTATTTGGATTTGGGTATGAATGTCAGACATAGATATGTGTCTGACACATGTATGTTAATATCTCCAAGCCATGTCTTGAAACATGTTGAATGGACAAGCAAAGAACCAACCAATAACAATTCATTATGCTAAGTCCAAGTTATATCATGATATGCATGGCCAAACCCCAAGGTTATATTAGTGTAAGTGCTGATGTGATCCAGATTAGCATTCAACCTAGTTAATCTTTAGGCATCGTTTATAGGCAGCAAACAGAATCATGGATATACTTGTGAGTTGTGGCATAACACAAGCTTGTCGAGTCCACGTAAAGATTTTATATAAAAGGGAAAGAATGATAATTTATAAAATAGATTATAACCTGTCCTGTGATGTAATTAGAAGCAGGGTTTATGGCCAGAAATTCCACCAGTCCGGCAACTTCTTCGGGTTGGCCATACCTTCCTGTATCCATAACAAATATAGTTAACCACTGCTGCAAATATGTTAGTAAGAATTACTACTCGAAACATCCAATTTGAATCTGTGGAAACTATGATATCACGTGATAATACAAGTTTATATTAACAAAGGCAATGAAGAAGGTTGTATGACTAGAGTCGAAATAAACAAATATGCATTGTATTTGGCACATTGCAAGATTGACAGGCAATAAGAACTCTCAGGCATTTCAACCAAAAGCCAGACAATATTTGTCGACTTTGTTAGTGCCTGGAAAGCTAACAATTTAAAAAACACTAACAAGAAAAATTCACAAAGATGGAAATAATGAATTTTTGAATTTGAATAATCATCCTGAGCTACTTGGACTTGAGTGTGAGTACACAGATATGTTCAATCTTACCTAACGGAATTGTTTCCAAGATTTTCTTCTCAATGTCATTCCCAAGTTTGGCGGTCATATCAGAAGCAATAAATCCTGGTGCAACAGCATTGACCTGGAAGATATTTTTCATATTACATTATCAGAGTAAGTACACCCCAGGCATTAGCAGCATAAATCTTACTCCCCCGACCTTGTATCAGAATGGTGTTCTTATTGCTCAGTTTTCATCTTTCTTCACATTATCCACATCACATATACCAATTCTTTTTCCTCTTAAGATAAAGCGAAAATTCGACAAGAATTGGAGCATATTACATCTTGAAAAAAGTGCACAACAAAACTTCAAAACACAGCCTTGGATCTTTCTTATCAAGTACTGGAAGTTGATTAACTGGGAAAACTTACATTAATATTTCTGCTGGCATATTCCCTTGCAACAGTCTTTGTGAAACCAATAACTCCTGCTTTAGCAGCACTATAGTTGGCTTGCCCGGCGTTGCCAACCAGACCAACAACTGATGCTATGTTAATTATCTTCCCCTGAAATTATTACATATATTGAGACATGGCACATATTCTAAGACAACAATCTTGAAGCTTGCTTAGAAATCATTTCTTTTATTTCCTGGCAATACAAAAAAGCAAGTATCCACAAGAAAGCTGAATCCTAAAGCTATGACATGTTGGAATACATGTGCTCAAGTTACGGGATATAGATTATCAGTTGACTTGGATGCACAAAGTTCAACAGCAATCAAATTGGTATAGCAACCCTACTACCTGTGATCTTCAGATGAGAAATATCCAATTACCTTTTTCTTCTTCATCATGATTTTGGCTGCTGCCTGCAAAGAGAAGAAGTAACCAAGTTTCAATAAACGACTCAAGCATCCACCGGAAATACTTAATTAGGTGTTCAGCATTCAAACCTGTGTACAAAGAAACACTCCTGTAAGATTCAGATCAATAACCTCCTGCCATTGTGATTTCTTCATTCTCATCAATAAAGTATCCCGCGTAATTCCTGACATGATGATCACCGACATAAGGGGCTGGGACGGAATCAACAATTGAGTAACTAATGCAGAAAGAAAGGGTTTTCAATAACCTGCATTGTTTATCAATATATCAACAGTTCCCCATGTATCAACAGCCTGCACATATAAAGTCATGAAACATGCATCTATTACTAAATTACAAAATATGAAAAGGGAACATTCACTCACAGTTTTTATCATTGCCTCTACATCGGCTTCTTTTGAAACATCTCCACCAAAAGTAACAGCCTGACCACCATACGACTCAATCTACAAAAAATCCAACGAGCTATTAACATTAGTCAATGCAACCATGCAGTAAAGACTAACAACTATCCAAAGACCATTACAAATAACCAAAAAATAGAAAAGAACATAAAGGCACTTAGGCACTTTACTAGAAGATTTTAAAGGAAGACTTGAGTAAAGACTAAAGGAGACAAAAGTTACAAAATATCCAATTATATCTGGAAAAGGGTCATATTTGCGATTATTTTAGTAGATGCATACAGCCAGTCGCAAAAAGAGCACATAAGAAATGGGTAAAACCTTGATACACAGGCTGCGTAAAATTAATTTTACACAAGCCTGCAAATTTACACTATAAAACCCAGATCCTAAATTCCTAACCCTAACCCTAAAAATGTAAACCATAAACTTTAAACCCTATACCCTAGATTTTAAAATCTAACCTTAACTTCTAAACCCTACAACCTAAACCCCTAAACTAAAACCCTAACCCCTAAAACTAAAAAGCATGTGTAAACTTTTGTTTACATGGCCCGTGTATCAAAGTTTTTTTCCCATAAGAAATCCTGAAATTAGATTTCAGGCACCCCACAAACTCTCGCCTGCAAGTAAACTAAACAGATCACATTCAAACAAACATAACGCCAGGTTACTCAAATGAATTCTTATGCATCAATTGACAAAATTCCCCAAGCAGAGAAAAAAAAGAAGTAAAATTCACACACAAGTTTTGATATACATTTCTTCCAAGGGCATACTGTTTACCTCTTTCGAAACTTCCTCCGCCTCCTTTGATGACCTGGCATAATTCACTAGAACCTGCAATAGCACAACAAGGCATCAACAACCATCATACTCAAAACAAATAGTAGTGCATGCAACGTAGAAAATATCTCTTTAGGTGTTTATTGTTTAAACAGTTGTTCTTATTTCTTAAAGTACTTTATGGACACTTGAGATGCAATTATCATCAGAACAGAAGCATAAAAGGCTTCAGGACAGTTTATAGTGAATAATAAACCATGTATAAAATTTGAACAAGATTAGACAAGTAATTTATTTTAGATTATGGTAATCATGAGAAATTTACTTTTGGTGGATGATAAGTTCCAGTTTTGTATTCAAGAGATAGAACTACATACAAACCTCATGCAAATAAAAGTTTTATTATAACTAATATCATTCATAAATCTTAAACATCATTCAATGAAGTTATCTTTTCGATTTGTAGTTTCGGTCAAGACTTCAACTGCCACAGTTTCATTGCTTTACATCAAATTAAGGTTAAAAAGCGACAATAAGATCCGTAAAGGATCACTCACTAACCTTGCAACCTGCTTTACCTAGAGTCAATGCCACTGCTTTACCAATGCCTCTAGAAGCTCCAGTAACTATGGCTACGGGAGCTTCCACCTTTTGCGCTGCTTCAGTGCTAGCTTGTTCAACAGTGGCAACCTGAGCTTTTACACCTGGAAAAGAAAAAGAAAATCAAAAGCAAAATTAACTAGATATATATCTCGTAAATCATCAGTGATATCACTCAGTACTAACAAATTTAGCTTATTATCCGTGAAAATAGTTAAACAACAAATTTCCACAAGCTCCAATAATAAATTTGATTGCAATTCAGTATCCTTAAACTAAATTAACTTGAAATCCCTCTCGCAAATCATCGATAATCTCTCAGGTTATTAACAGAAGTTAATATCAGTTAAATCAGCCAAACAATAAAATTCCACATGCAGAGCTTCACGCAAAATGAGAATGAAATTATTCCATAAAGATGAAAAAGAAAGAGCTCAAAAGCAAGAGAAAAAAAATACCGGATGAAGCAAACGATCGTCTGGATTTGCAGTGGAGTCCGATGCTCGTCCGAGCCTGAACCGATCCGAATCCTCCGGAAATCGGAGACCATTGCCTAATCTGAACAAACTTTCGGTCAGTGCAATCAGAAATCCTCGCTGCGGATTTCAAAGCAACGACATTGGATCCGGCAACAGAAGCCATCGAGATCGGAGCTCGGTGGAATCCGCGAACAGCGAGGAGAGAATAAGAACGAGAAGCAAAGATAGTAGCCAGAAAATGAAGGCTTTAAATAAAACTGAAAGAGCGGAGAAAAACAAAGGTTTATAAAAGGAGTTTGGAAATTTTGTTTAGGTTTAGCTTTGGGAAGTCCGTCGTGTGTTAAAAGAGTGGGCGAAGCTAACGAAGTAAGTGACAGACCGACACTTGTTATTCAATTCCAAGGAATTAGGTTGAATTTTATCATTGTGACGGTCTTGTGTCCTGGTTTAGCTGGTAATTACAATGAAAACCAATACCTTTGAATGGCCGATGATAAGGCAGTAATGTCCTTTGAGTGCCAAATGGCAATGCAGTAAAATAAACAGTTTCTGGGAACTTTATTGTAAGTTCACTTCGTTAATTAGTTGAAATTTAGGTTAAACAGGTCGAACGGTCCAAGGAATATTTTTAGAACTCGAAGTATTTAGATAAAAAAATGTTTTATAAATTATCAGCGTAAATTTTAATTCATACAAATAATTTTATTTTAGAGATTAATTATTAATTATTAATTTAAATTTTATTTTTTAAAATCAAAATTATAGTTTAAGATTTAAATTTAAAATTTAAAATTTTAAAAATAAATAATCATAAAAAATTCTATACGCATTAAAATATTTGTTGACGCAGAACGATCTTGAAAATAATAAATTATATTATGGGTAAGTTATACCACGTCATCCGTGAAACCAATCACTAAAAATCACTTATACTATCATATTTTCATATCATATATTTTCTAAAATAAATATTTATTTTAAAAATATATAAAATAAAAAAATAATAATATAAATAAATTTTAATAATTAATATATAAACACGTGATCAGATTTACCTATGATATAATTTCTCCTTGAAAACCCTTTTTTAAACTTTTCTCTTCAGATCTTTGGAGAGTCCATTCACTTCTTTCCCTATAAAAATTGTTACAAGACAAGGCCCAACTCTCAACTGGCCCAAACACGAAGTCCACGTTTTGTGGTTGACCGACTCTCAAATGCACTTGCCTTAAGGATACATGATTCTATTAACTAATTTTATTTTATTTAACCTTAAAATCAGTATGTATTAACCAAAACCAACCCAAATCGAAATATCATCTGCCAGACTGCCAATAATGTAAAAAATATATATATATAAAAACAAAGCCATTTTATTTATAAAAAATCAGTACTTAAATTTAATATAGAGAAATGGAGAACTTAACCATACCAGATTAGTATCCATAATTTAAAAATTATTCTTCTATTTCAATAAATTTGTCATTTATTGTTTTAAATGATATAATTTATAAAATACATATTTTAAAGCTAATTAATTGAAAACTTTTAAAATATGTTTTCTTAATTTTTTGTCAAATAATAAAAAATAGCTTTAATGAGAGAAAAGAAGTGAAATAACTGAACCTATGTTACTGCTGTAGTCGATCTGCATCATCCGCGACTCCGAGTGGTATCCAAAAGACAGGTCAAAAGTTGACTGACAATTAGCCCCAACATTTGAATTTAATGCAGCAAATAACCACAGATGCGGACCATCAAGGCCATGTGAATTGCTTCATGTTCCGTACACCCCTAGTAGTAATTTATTTTATGTAATTATAATTTATTTATATTTAATATTAATAATAAAAATTAAAAGTTTTTAATATTTAAAATTCATGAACAAATTTAAATTTAAGATTTAAAGATTGAAATTAATTTCAATTTATAAATCAAATTTTTAATTCTTAAACTATATAAATTAAATTAAATCTATAAATCATAAAATTAAAGCGTTTATAAAAAAATAATTTTCACAAAATTACCTTTTATATTTTTATGTAGATTTTTTATACACAAATCTATTAGATTTGCAGCTTATATTTTAAGGTTAGAATTATATGACTTTAAAATTAAAATTTTAAATTTTAACAAAGATAAATATATTTATATGATTTTTTTTACACTAACAGTATATTAAATATTCACTCTTATTTTAAGTTATAATTATAATTAAAATAATTATTACAACAATAGTTACGTTTAATAATTAAAAATAATAATGATTGAGATGATAGATCAGATCAAACTAAAAACTGGTCTAAATAAAATAATAACAATCAAATATTCTAGACATGAGGGTTTGAATTTAGTTCCAAACATATTTTCAATTGAAAAAAATGAGTTTAAACCAATATTTGGAAATATAATTATTTACTATATCAAATGCAATTTTTTTTCTACAAAGCCATGAAATGTACTATGTTCTCAGGAATAGGGATTCTGACCTCATGTGATGATCAGTTACCAGTCCATATCTTATAATTTTTTAACAAATAATTTTAGGATAATTATTCTATGCATAAATATTTTTGAATTTATTTATATACATGTTTCAGTTTTAAGGTTTAGTGATTTCTTTTAAAGTTTATAGATTTAAATATATTAATTTTAAATTTAAAGATTATTGATGGAATTTTAGGTATAGGATTAAAATTTAAAATTTATAGTTTAAAATCTAAATCTCTAATTATATTATCCTAAAATATAATATCTAACCATAAACCCTGAATTCTAACCCTAAACTCTAAATTCTAAATCTTTTAAGCTAAAATCATAAACTCTAAATTAATATATGCTTATAAAGCAAAAAAAATTCACAACCAATATATAAGATAATAATCTATAATTTTAATCTATCTCATATATGATTTATATTTAATTATATTCTTTAAATGAAATAATTAAAAATATGTCAATAAATTAAAATCATTTAAAGATTTTAATCCGACAATTCCTCTCACAATCCACTTGCCGCCCATCTAACCTCACACTCTTTTTCACCAAGTAACCGTTGAAAGGGTAACCATAATTCAAAAAGAATAGAATAAAAATAAAAATAAAAATAATACCCTTACCTTTAGTACCTCATTTATTTAAAACCAAGACAAAAAGATTCCCATCCTGAGTGCAAGTGTGTGAGGGGAAAAGAGTTGAGAATTCCAAAATCTTTTACACCATTACTTACTGTGCCAAAGTGCCTTTTGATCAAGATATTATATCATAGACTCGTTCGTTATGTCAGTCATGATCTCTAACTAATAAAAATCATTTATTCCACTATTATTTATTCATGTCATTAATATAATTTAAAAATTATGTTTTTAAATAACAAAAAATAGTAAAAATACATTAGTTTAAAAAAAATAACTTGAAAGATAGTTGTGAAGTGAATGATTATATTGGATGAGATCATGATTGATGTGGTAAGTCAGGCTCATGATATAATTTCTCTTTTTACTCGCTTCCCTGAGCCTTATTTTCACTGAATTTATTACACTATCGCATCCCCCCACAATTTTAATGTTGAATGGATCTCAAGTTCTTTTTTTAATCTTTAATTCTGACAATGTCTCATTAAGATCTATGTAGTCATATGGAATTCATATATTATAATGTAATGTTTAATGTTTATCTGCTTAATTAGGTCTCTGCTGCAAAACCCAGAAGCTTTTTTTCTAAAAACTTTTTGAACCATGAAAGTTTTAGTTTATTTGTTTATTGGGTTTTGGGAAATCTTTAAGCTTTTCATTGGCAGCAGCACTGCTTTGACAGATAACTTTTTTAGTTGTTTTTGATTAATGGGAACTTTTAACCATGTTGATTAGTTAGTTTAATGGATAAATCCCACATGGGTGATGGGACCCTTTACTGCTTTGATTCTTGTGAACCCAAGTTTCAGATATTTCATTGGGTTCCTGTTGGAAAACATTATTGATCTTTTGTTGGCTATAACACTGTTCTGCCATTTGTGCTTTAATTGCTTGTAAAAATGTCTCAGACAAGTTTTCTCTTTGTAATAACTAATAATTAGAGCTCTTGCAGACTATTTCAGTATTGTTAGCTTTTAGTAGGATCCAGAGTCTTCAGTTTTTTAAACCAGAATTTAATGTCATTGATTCTTGCAGTTTTTCTTACATGTTATTTGTGGGTTGAATCCTAACTGTATTGGCTGGAGAAGATTTTCAAGACTTCTTAAGGTTAGCAAACTACAAGTCTTAGCTGGTTAGCTTTTAGTAAGCTTCAAGATTCTAAAAGTAGCATGATTCAGTAGATCTAGAGTTGGGATCCTAGAAGTTTTCTCTGTGTAATAAGTCTTTGGTGGTTTGATTCTTAGTATCTTCTTGTTTCTCAAAGTTTTGAACTTTATGTAAATAAAAGCTAACATCTAATAGATTTGGGGTTCGAATCCTAACGATTGTCACATTTTTTCGGGTTTTGGCCATTGTTGTGTAAACAAATTCTCATCGTTTCATTAGATAATGAGATCAACTGAAGATAAAGGATACTATGAGATTTCGAGCAGCAATGGTTTCGAGTTTCATAGAGGGAATGGGGCTAACCGTGGTTCTCATCAACTACCTGGCTTCGGCAAACCGACACCTTCGAAATGGGATGATGCGCAGAAATGGCTGGTGGGGCTGTCAAGAGGTAGAAACAAGAGCCAACCTGAAACCATGCGTCGGGACTCGAATGCCGATGACCGGAGATTGATAGCACCTGTTCCACAGAAAGAACAAGATTTTTCAAGCAGTGAAGGTGAAGGTTCAGCAGCACATGAAACAAATGGTTTACATATGGCTGTCACTGCTGTTGCAGCGATGCCATCTGAATACCAAGATGAAACAAAACAGGTGCATTGTGATGAATCGATTTGGCGAATCAATTACAAGCCTGCAAACCAGAACTCAACATCGGTTGTTAGATCAGTCTGTGTGAGAGATATGGGGACTGAGATGACCCCTGTTGCAAGCCAAGGACCATCAAGAACGGCAACACCGATCCGAGCCATGAGTCCTGCAAGGAGTCCTATTACTTCGGGATCTTCCACACCGGTCCAATATCACCATGGACAACTTTGTGAGGAGAGCCATCATGCAAGTGCAACCGCATCAACTGAGGCCAAGGGTGAACATGAAACTGAAGGAGCTTCCAGGGGAAATGGATCAAATGGACTGCATAAACTAGAATCCAAGATACACGAAAACAATAATTCAGATCAAGCTAGCAAGCAAAATACACTAGAAAGTCGAGCAGCGGCTTGGGATGAGGCTGAACGTGCAAAATATATGGCAAGGTGATGTACAATTAGCTTAAGCTTATGGATTTCTAAATGATTAGATATAGTTGATAACAATGCAATATGCTCTTCTTTTTTTTTAACTCAAGGTGATCTGATTAGCATACGTCTTGCATTGTAGGTACAAACGTGAAGAAATGAAGATAGAAGCCTGGGAAAATCATGAGAAGAGAAAAGCAGAAATGGAAATGAAGAAAATGGAGGTAACTGATTAGCTAGCTCCATATATATGACCTATGTTGCAACAACTCTATTTTTTCTTGAAATACTCATGTTTAAAATTTGCATCCGAATCTGATGTATACCCGGATATGGGTTCGGGTCTACGATCCTCTAGGAATCCTCCGAATATATAAAACTAAAGTAAAAAACTGAAGCATATTCGTATCACACACGCACATCGAAGTCCGAGTCATATGGTGTATAGAACACAGTTTTTTAACCAATAGAGAGATAATCTTTTGAATATACAAATAAACTTAGAAAAAATGAATATGCTAGTGTAATACACATATTTGTATCCTATGGTACTGAGAATCAAATGTTGATGTCAAGGTGAAAGCTGAGAGATTGAAAGCTCGAGCAAAAGAGAGGTGTGCAAACAAAGTTGCAGCCACAAGGAGAATAGCTGAAGAGAAGCGTGCAAATGCAGAATCAAAACTGAATGAAAAGGCAATGAAAACTTCTGAAAGGGCAGATTACATAAGGAGGACAGGTCACTTGCCTTCTTCATTCTCTTTCAAGTTGCCTTCCCTTTGTTGGTAGTAATATTAAACTCTGCTTGCAAATTGTTCAATGCCACTTCCATCCCTTGTTCTGACCTTTTTCTTCTATATATAATGTACTTGTTGGGTTCTGCTACAGAGATTCAAATGTGTCGGATGTATGAATGCGTCCGACACAAGTAATGTTCATTTTCTTTGATTTCATGAACTTTAAGGGTCATTATAAGGTTATATTCTCCTATCACACTCAAATATTTGAATCGAGTAAATATGAAATGTCATTTCTGGTATATTTAAAAACAACTGTATCCTTATGTATACAATGAAGTAAATAAAATAATGATTGAAAGTAAAGAGATTTGCCTGACTTCCAAATGTCGCATCGTGCAAAACTTCCAAAACCATCCGGCAAACAACCTCGTCACAGTTGGCTCCGTTATCTCCATGTCATCCATTTATTCCCAACAATTTACCTAGTGCGGCAGCCGGGTAGTCATTTTTGTATTGACAGGGAAACGGTGAGCTAGCCAACAGCTCGACAATGCTATAACCAAGAAAACAATCAATGACCTTTAATTCTGAAAACTCACTTATATAATCCATGGAAAAACTGGTTTGTTTGGTTGGAGATTTTGATTATGTAGAACCGAAGACTACTGTTTGTCCGAGCACGAAAGTAACCAATGAAAGTTCAATGAAAAAGATTGTGTTGATAAGTCCCCTATCAACTGTCCATCCAAATATAGTAATGCCCCCTGGGTTGGCTTGCAAGTACATCACTGCATAACACACAACATTAAACACCATGAGCATTGATTAACTAAGAAAATTGAATAAATCAGTCAGACCAATTGATCGGATAGAATATGCCAACTCGGTGAAATCTTGAACTGTTATAGAACCAGCTTATCGGATAAAAATCAGTAATATGAAAGATGGAAATGAGGAAGGATGAAAAATTTGTTAATCAATTGGCGGAGATTCATATCATAACCACTTTCTTACTTTGAATCTTAACCATTTGAGTAACAAAATTTTCATCCTTCCACGTTTCCATCTTTCATACCAAGCAAAGCCTAAGACATTAAACATCATACCTTTAAGCCAAATACATACATTCATCTGGTCAGACATGAAAATTTGAAGTCCAACCGGTTTGACATCTGACCTGATTTTTTTAACCTTAACCATGTTTATGTGATGTAATGACTCCAGGAAATTATCACTGTCTTTATGCAAGATTGTAAGGATTGATTTCTTTTTTGGTACAAAAAAGTCGGGGGGGGGGGGGGGGGGGGGGGGTAAAGAAAAGGGCTACAGATGCTTGAATCTGAACCTATATTTGCTGGATGTTAGTGGTTAAAGATGAATACATGAACCTACTGGGATGAGCCCTGGGGGTCGATCTTGGAATTGCATCAAATTAATTTAGCTTTCAAATTATATGAACAGAGTTGAATAAATGATACCTTGCAGATTGCAGTCCAAGAAAAAGAACAGGTTACTAGGCTAGAATCTTAATTCCCAATATTTCTGAATTCAATTCAACCATGACCCTCCAAATAAAGCATTCTATGTCATCCAATGGGAGAGACAAAAACTGGAAAGGGGGATAATATATATATATATATATATATATAAACTATGGTTGAAATACAAGGTTTTTGACTGTGCCTGGTGTTAATATAACTAATCTAGTTCTCAATGCAAAACTAGTATTTACTTGCGAACTAAATACCTCCAGACCTCTTCAAGTAACCATATGAAATGCTATAAACTATAGATGCAAAGCTAGTACAAATCCAATTACAAGGTCAAAAGTGATGCTATCCAGATTTGGGTGTTAAAACAAGGTATGCATTTGACATGGTATGTTCAATTAGTTGCAACCTTTTTCCATGTAATTGAAGGATCAATGGAGTCATGGGCGGTTGTATGTAAAAACATTAGGGTGCAAATGACCTCACTAATCTAATTAAAGTATCTTTCAAACCCATTATAAAGTATAAAAAATTAGTATTTTTATAGAAAATATAAAAATCGACCCCACTTGATCTTTTTGGATATGGGTTCCACAATACTTATTGTAGTGCTATGGGAATTCCCCAAATTCCATGCTCAAGAACAATGAATGAAGAGCCAGAAGAACATAGATGAAAAGGATAAAGAAAAATATAGATTGTCCTTAAATGGAAATCAATAAAAAATCATAAAGTTGATATAAACCAACCATCTTCTACACATTAATATTGCCTGATGTATAGGAGTTAGAACAGCAACTGAACATATCTTAGAGATTTTATGAGCAACCTAAATAGCTACATAATATTGTATACCAAAACAAACTTTTGGTGATGACTAGGAGATTTGTATTATACTTTCATGCCATTACAAAGTATTCTGTTAAAAACATTATAGAAAATGCAGCTTATGTTACTTGGACTTGGGCATGAGTGCTGGCACACCCATGTTTGGATATGCATTTTCTATAATGTGTCTAACACAAGTATGTTCAGTTTTTTCCAAGATTTCCATATACTTGGAAGGTCTTTGGAGGTTCATATCCCACACCCATGTTTGGATATCAGACACAAGTGCCAGACATAGGTATTTCAAGGAAAATGATAATAGAAGCAACACAGAGTGGTCCTAAACTTCATAAGAAAAATCAACAGAAAAGGCAATAGAAACAAGATAAATTGCATACCAAATGCTTGTCTTCTGTGATATGAAGACATATAAGAAGCCAACTGCGTAGTTGTAGGCATGGAAATATAATCCACAGAATCCAGATCACTTTCAGAAAAGGTCATAAGTAGCGAGTTTGATTGATTTAGAACTTCCATGTTTCCTGCACTGTTAGAACCTCTCAGGGATGGATCGTTCGGGGTGCATGTCGCCAATGCATGCCATCTACATGCAAATGATGCAATTCCTTGAGCTCTATGAGAAATTCTTGTGGCTGCATGCAAGCAAAGAATGATCCCAACAACCTGAACAATCGAGGAGATCTAGAAAAAGAAAAGACAACAACAATTAGAGCTCAAAGGTATTAAATGGTTAAATTCTGAAGAAAATACGCCAGGAAATTAAGAAAATTTCCAAAAAGTTGACATTCAAATTAGTGACTGATGTTTTTGCTCAGGAGCCTTAGTTAAGCTTGCAGATGAACGGTACTATACAGAAAAAGTATCACAACTTACTGCAAAATCGCCGCTATTTATGAAGTTAACCGTTCCACCATATACTGTTGTCTGTAAAAGAGTCACAAATTGGCTAACCGTGACAACCAAGAACTGTAAAAGAAGAAACATCCGGAACCTATGGCTTATCTTGGAGAGATGATACCGTAGTCGAATGTGCTCCTCTATAAATACCACAACATCAGATTCCCTTTCCAAGAGCTTCATATAATCATCAAAGTGAATAACTTGCAAGTTGCAGAGTAAATGAAACAAGATGCTGGCAGATAGACTAATCGTACAAACATACGTCCAGGACAAAATCAAAGCAACCAAAATAACAACAGATATCCACCATGAATAGCGTTGCACATATAAACTTCGAATGACCTCACGTGCCATCTTCAAAATAAAGCAAGGAAGCAACCACCATGCCATCAGGCGCGTAGAAGCCTATACAAAATACTAATGCAAATCAAGAAACAGAAATAAACAAAGCAAAATATTCAAGTGCATCTTAATTTACTTTTTATTCACCAAAATTGCCGGTGCCAAAATTATTAGAAGATTCATACTGTGCTGCTCTGACTCTTCATTATGATTGACATACCTGTGTTTAACACATTGCAGGACCTTCCAAGAACCCTCCAAGTACATGTTGGAAAAACTGAACACACTCGAATCCGTGCAAACATAGAATCTATGTCTCTAGTTTCATTGAATAATCAAATTAATCGTATAGCCAAAAAAACTTTTCTGAGTGCCAGTGAAGAGAGATATAGTTATTTAAAATACTTGTAATTTCCAAATCTGTCAAGCAAACTCAAAATTGGAGAATCATTTCCAAGCTAGGATTAATCATAAGCTTTCTGTTTTTGTAGCCGTGATTGATTGATCCAACGACATGAACTCATATAATAAAAGATTAAAACATCGAATGCCTTCATGATCAAACGCGGAGTAAAAACAAACACGTTTTAAAGCAAACGAGAGAAACTTTACCGAAATCTGCTTAACATAGAGGTTGGTAAAGCGAGCCATTTGACCACCGTATCGATCAACGAACAAAAACCTCCGAAGACCGTACTTCCTGAGATTAAACGAAACGCAAAACAAGGAAACGGCCGCCATACAAGCCTGAGAAGCCACGATATCCATCTCAAAATCCTTAATCTGGTATATCTCGCAGCCATCGCACTTGGAAAGTTCCAGCGTCAAAACCGGGACCAAAACCCCGACGACCGTGAACGCCGCCCAAGACAAGGAGAAACTCCGCAAAGAAGATTGATTGAAACCAAGAAAAGTCAAAAACCTCTCCAATTTTTCCAACGAATCATCAAGCTCGTTACTTGTTCGGATCTCTCGCTGCTGCTGACCTTGAGCGGCGTCGTTTTGAATGTTTGAACTTAGCAAAGGGATTTGCGCGGGAGGCGGTTGCTCTTCATCTGATCGTTCCCGAGAATCACCCATTGAACAAAAACGGAATCTATTTTTTTTTCCTGAAAAACTTCAATCTGTTTGGTTTCTGTGAATCGAAGATCGAAAATCAGGAATTTATTCCCATTGCTTTGAAGATCGTGGAGACAGTGAAGGATGATGAAGATTGTAGAGTGTATTGGAGGTTATCTCCTTGATGGTTGAATTTTTTCAAAAAATTTTAATTTATTGTGTGGAGGATAATTATACAGTGAAGTCGTTTCTATTGATTCTTTCAACGGTAAGCAATCGATCGTGTGATTTTGGCCGTTGATTTAGTGATATCGCTGTGATTAAAGGGCTAAATTATTAAGTTTGTCGTCATATGCCTGAAGCCTGAAGATGGGACCTTGGTATTTGTATTGTCTTACACAATAAATTAGCGGTCCTAAAAGTAATGAAAACATTATCATGTTATTAATAGTTTCTTAAATTTTAATATATATATATATATGAATACATGAGATTTCTTAAGTTAAAGAGGTCTCTAATAGTAAAAACCTATTTTCTTTTTCTAATTTTTAATAAAAAATATAATTATCAATCTCGTTATTTTTTAAAATTTATATTATTTTTTAAGTAATATATATAAAACAAAAACACAATTTAAACAAAACAATTGAAATAAAGCTGTAATAAAGTTTCTACATCTAATGTTCTTTTTCTAATTTTTAGTTGGTAACTGAGTTGATGTTACTTTTTGTTTTTTTAGTTTCTACATCAAAATATCTTTTAATATATTTTTATTTGTTTGATCGTTTATTTATTTATTTTAAATTTTTAGTTAAACTTGACATTATTTCGACTGACCTCTTATATTTTAAATTCTCAAATAATTAAATACGTAATTTACGTTGGTAAATATTTATACACATGTAATATTATATGAAGTTAGAATTTATTAAATTTTTATGTCGTCAAATTCACTCTTAATTTTTTTATTAATTTATGGAATAATTATTTTACGATATTTTAAAGGATAAAAATTTAATCTAAGTTTCATTTTAGATAATCATTAATTATATGTTAAGTTTTTTTAGATTTTTAATATATATTAAAATTTAATAACATTCTTTGTTAATAATATTTAATGATGTACAACATTTATAATAAACTTATCCTATATATAAATAAGATCCATTTATATAATATAAATAATTAAATTTTACACATTTTAAAATATTTAAATAAATATAATTGATAAATAAAAATAATAATATAATATAAAAAAATTATCGCTTAAAATAAAAAAAATAATCTTAACGATTCATTTATTTTTTACTCACGTTCCGAAAAAACGTGTGCTATACATTCGATAATGCTAACCTCATACGAATCTCACAACTTGTCTTTGGACCGCCAAAGAACTCAGTTGCTTCATCTTTCTGACCGACGCATCCGAACGTATCTCAATATGGCTTAGCATGTTGAACGTTAATCATTGTTGCATGCAAGGAATTACAATAACCAAAGCCGATTATTCTTGCTAAGTTGAACGTTAATCATTGTTGCATTCAATTTTCATACACAGTACAGAGCTTAACATGATCATATGATATCTGGGTTTTTTCCCGGCGTATAAACGTATATGTTTGTATTCGGATATCGATCAAGCTCGAGTAAATAGACGATAAAACAAGATAGTGACAGTGAGGTAATAAACAGTGTGTGGCATTAGAGGTTGAAAGGTAATAAACAAAGGGCCTGTACATTTTCTGCTTTCTGTAAATGATAACCGAAGAAAAAGATACAGTTGAGTCAAATTTACATTAGGATTTTGCTACTCTTGTCAACACTGGTAAACTGTGTAGCTCTTTGTCTTCTTTAGAAAGCTGAAGGCTCTCCCTATTTTTCTTCTCGATACGGATTTACGGAATGGCTTCAGTTCTAGAGATGTGGCTGGAGCAGGCATGGGGTCTTCACAAATTTCAACTGGCGGTTGATCTCGTTGCCGTTGTTCCCGGAAGAGAACCAGTAGTTTCTGTGCCTTCTCCCTCCCTCTATTAGTCCCATTTACTGAAATCAACACCAGTGCAGGTATCACACCTTCTTGTAGGACCATTTGACTGCATTTCTCGTGTCCAGTACAAAGGAGCAGAAGGCATGAAACAGCTTGCTCTTGCTCAAGCGGTTCCCCATCATCAAGGATTGATGCTAGACCACTTATGAGACCAGAGGCCGATACCATCTCATCTTTTCCTGCTGGACTCGAAGCTACATTTATCAAAATTGCAATGGATTTCTCTGTCCATGTATGGTTACCCGAGACCACAAGCAATTGTAGGCTATTGACTATGCCAGCAGAAAGAAGGCTTGGAATGTTGGACTGCACAGTTGAGAGGTTATAAAGAGTGTGAAGGGCATCAAGCTTGCATTGTGGATCAGTTTCAACACCAAGTAACCGGACTAAGAAAGGTACAGCCGTACTTAAACCTATGACAGACTTGGCTTGTTCGAGGCAAGAGAGATTAAGATAGAGAGCAGCTGCTGATTCATATGCATAGGATTTAGAAATCATATTCTCCAGCAATTGAATTACTCCAGCTGCTAACATCAATTCTTTGTTCCTGATTTTGTCATTGAAAAAAAAGGAGAAATAAAACTATAAGATTAACCTTAATCATGGCATATATAATGACAATCAGACACAAGGAATAACAACTTCATGAATAAAAAAAATACATGACAATGCTTTTTCCCCTACTATTACTTCGACACATTCGGTGTATCCATTAATGAATAAAAGAGCAGCAACAGTTGCTCACAAATATCCATGTCTGCATTTAACTAAGTAAAGACGTTAAAAATGAGTAACAAACCTGCTATTGTTGACAGCAAGGTTAAAGAGAGCCATTGCACCAATTTCCTGAGCCATTGTATTCCCTTCATGCACAGCTGAATCTAGAAATCGCAACAATCCCTCAACAAAACCATTAGCCCCCATAAAAATCCTGACCTCATCCTCATCCTTCAGCAAAAGCCTTATTTGTTCCACAACTTTGCACCTTTTCTGCAAGTTCTCTTCTTCATTTAGAACAGACAGGAAATCCTGATAACTTTCTAGCACATTAAGGTCAGAAACTTCCTCCTGTGGGAATGGAGAACCATTTTCAGCTTCGTTTTCTTCCACTTCCTCAACAGTGCCACTCTCCTCCAAAGGAACCACCTTATCTCCCTTTAAGTTGTATGAACCAGCACTATCCTTTGATCTAGAATTTGCAGTCTCAGACTCAGACAACGCCAGTCTCCAGTAGTTAAAATCAAGAGATTCTGGGGGACCATCGGGAATAGGAACTCCATTATGTTCACACCAACTTGAGACGAGACCCTTAACACTGTAATTAGGAGTTAAAGAGAGGTGTGGCAGTTTCTGTTGAGTCTTTGGGCAGGTGTCATGCCCATCACTAAACCATTTCTCAATGCAGATCCTTTCATATGTCTGTCCAGAAGCAATTATGACTGGATCATGCATAAGCTGCAATGAAATTGGACATCGTAATTCTTCAGGGGGAAGGGGCATATGACCCGATCTCCTAATATTTGGCTTGAAATTAAAAGAACTGAGCTTGGATAGCTGCCGCTCAAATGCCAGGCCATTACCACCTGCCCCTCCACCCTCAAGAGAACCCTGAACTGTGGGGGAACAAGGTGTTGAACCCTGCGAATCATTATCATCTGAAACCTCACTTCGAAATAACTTGGAGTATTTCCTCATGAGATGTAAAAGATAAGCCACAATAGATTCCTTCCTCTTGTCTTCCTCGGCACGAGCTCTTTCTATCACCTTCTTGAGAGCCCTTCTTTCAGTTAGGGCTGCTCTTGAAGAAGTTATACCAAGTCTCGTAGCAGACTGGTGGAAAGACTCGAGCTCATTGTTGTCGTTACAGTCTTCAAATTTTCTCCCATTCTGAAGTAATTTAATTATTTCATCACCAACTTGCTTCTCAGATGGATCAAGTGAGAAAACAGTACCCTCAAGTTCACTTACAATCTCCGAAATCTGAAGTTCAGTCAAGTAATCAGAAATACTGTGAGTGTGCAGTATAAAGAAATAGCTAATAGAGAATGTCAAATTGGAAGGATCATGATGCAGGATCAAATTTGGGGTGTTACAATAATCTTCTTAATCTGAACAAGAATTAGGAATTACAAAAAAAACACCGAGATAAAATGGATATATGAAGCACCATCACAACCTTACTGAGACTGCTTCCCATAAAAGACCCATATCACTTAAATACCCCAAAAATCAAATAATCTTTTGCAATCTCAAAACGTAGGTGGGTTTGTTTGGGGGGAGGAGGGATCGTTACCTGACATCCGATAGAATGTGGAACTATATCTTCTACGCATCTAAGACCATCAATAAGAGCATATTTTGCCTTCTCAAACTTCGAAAGAACTGAATCTCCAGTAATAGCCTACATCAGAAAAAAAAAAATACAATTTCAAACATACTATTCGAGAGAGAATAAAGTGGAGAAAAGTTACAAGTATTAACCACCATACTCAGAATACACAGTGTACATATACAATTATGCATGCATATATCTTGTGTGTGTCTCCAGAAAATAAACTCTTACCAAGTAAAGTTTACTACATGTAGAACAGTGCTGAAGAACATTTTTGGCCTTTTCTAGAGCTATATGCAATGAGCATAAAGCCTGAATGCCAGATTTGCTCCTTGGCCGTGCTGATTCTAAGGAAGGGAATATTAATGATACTTTGCAATAAATTGCTGAAAATACCTTATACATATCTCCATGCAACTGCATAAGGGGAAAAATCAAGAGCGGAAGTAAGAAAGGAAATGTTGAACATTAAGCACATTTTGTCTTTTTTATCCAAAAACAACACATGCTTTTGATGCCATTTTTATGAACTTGAATTAAAGAAAGTGTCAAAAGAAAAAAAAAATTGAATTGAAGAAAAACACATGTATAAAATTGTGGTTCCAATACTTCAAATTTAACATCTCCAAATGCTTTCAAATTCATACCTTGGCATCACTAACTGCAAATAGGTTCCCTTCAACCTCCGAAATATCCATAATTTAGCATTCACTGCAAGGACCCACTAAAATGCAAATCTATATCAACTGAAATGCAAGAGAAAATAGAACATAGTCAGATGGTTAAAAACTAACCATTAAAAACACAACAGAAATTTGATATTATATCTATAACTTTAAACTCTATTCCTTTAACTAACATAAAATTCCAGAAAATTTCTCTTTTTCCCCATTGACACAAATGTTCATGACCGACCCACGCATCATGGACATCAATAAAAAAAATACTCAAGCTCTATTTGTTTCAATTGCAATGAAATCAAGCTTTATGTATTTCTATTTTCCTAAAAAGATGCACCTTAGCAAAGCAAATGCCTTCTTAGTCTCAGTTCAACAGTTTCTTTTCATATATATAGAAGCATTATTCAGAAATATTCATACTTTCCAAACATTTCCTATCTGATAGGCGTGCCATAAAAAAAATAAAAGGTCAAATGGACAATATTGAAAAGAAGCCGGCATATAAGTACACTAGGCAGTATGGCAATCGATCATGACATCATTGTGATATCGAAAAGAAAAATCTATGATTTTGATTTAGACATTTCATCAAACACCGGAAGATAGAACCTGGAAAGAAGATCTTTCCAGCACAAAACAAAAACTTATAGTAATTGGTATTGAGAAATAAAAAAATCTGACTTAGACATCTCATCAAACAACTGAAACATTCAAGATTCTTAACAGAATTAAAGAAACGGTTAAATCAAAAGAATCTTTGAAAAACGACCTGAAACCCCATAGATCATTAACCCGGACAAGAAACGAGAATCACCATTAGCTTCAATCGACATTCCAAAAACACAGTAACAAGTAAAATACTAATCAAAACCAGCGTTTTCCAACGCAGAAACAGAGAACGCACCAAACAATGAACTACGGAAACCAAAAACAAAAGAAATGCTCCCAATTTCTTAAAGAAAGATCAAAAGGGATCGAATCTGAACTTGTGTTCCAAATTAAAAAAAAAAAAAAAACAATAACATACCGGGGATTGCCAAGGAGACTTCATATAAAATACTGTTTAGAAGGGGGATTAGGGTTCAGACGATGCAATCTCATTGTTGAATTGGGGTTTTGGAATTCAAAGATTCTTTTTAGTTCAAAGTATATGAATATGTGTGAGTAAAGAGGTGTAGTATATACAGAGAGAGAGAAATTTAACTGTTTGATTATTATTGGAAATAAAATTTAGAAATGTTTTAAAAAACAGTTTATTTTACAAGGGGATAAAGGAATTTTAACTGCTTATATATTATTTTTAAAATAAATATTTAATGTTTTTGTCTGGAATAAGTATATAAAATGTTATTTTATTACTGTTTTAAAGAAATATTATTAAAAATTATCATTCAATAATAAATTAATATATTAATTTTATTTTTTATTTAAAAATAAATAAAAATATAATAAAACAATTTAAACAATATTTTAAAATTTATAAATGGGATAAAACATTAAATACTTATTTTAATTAAAAGAAGCTCATTATATTCTTATATCAAAAAAATATATAATTTAAACACTTATTTATAAATTAAACAAAATTTTTAATAATATTATTTTAAAATATTAATAAAATAAAATTTTAAATATTTATTTTAACTAAAAGATATTAAATATATATTTTAGAATAAAAAATTGTATAACTTAAATAATTATTTCTGAACCCAAAAAATATGGTTTTAATTTCTTTGTTTAATTTCTCTCCTATTTTGCCGGCCGACCATTGCCGACCTCCCCATTTGTCGTTTAGCAGATAAGCCTGAAAATGCTATGAAATGACGCAATTGTCCTTATGAGATCTAGTATAATAATAATTTATGCTTCTTTGTCTTCTTTACGAGTTAAAATTTAATACAAATGGGTAAATAATGCAGTATATAAACATATTTGTAGTTTATATATAAAGAAATCACACCGTAAATACTAAAAAAATTAAAATAATAAAATTAAACAACCTAAAAATATTAGAATATAAAATTTATGAGAATTAATTATTTGTTTTTGAAAAAACCAATAAATAATTATTTTGACTTAAGTGCTCTAAGAAGATTTTTTGTTATTTGTTCTTGAAATATCAATAAAACCATAAAAGAAAATTAAAATCATCATAAATCATTGATCTTCATCGTTAAAAATACTCGATTAATATTTATCATACAAATATTAAAATATTAAAACATAATAAAATTACTATAAAAATAAACAAAAATTATAAATATATAATATAAATCTATTAAAGCAAATAAAAAACAAAATAAACTTAATAATATACAAAATCCTCCAATAAATATATATATATTTTTATTTATTACACACAAAAGCATAACAGATAACTAAAGTCGTCATCGTTAAAAAAAATGGTAAATGGTAAAAGCACGTAAACCATAATTTTAATATAAAAATATGTAAATATAATAAGATTTGAAATAAAAATATAAAATAATTTCTAGAGGTTCGTTTGGCGGGAATGTCCCTAGAGCCATCCACGTGAGCATTTTGTAACCATTCGTTTTCAGGATCCCACTGATATTTTCCCGTAGCAGTCCCTTCCCGATATTCACGGAATTCCTACTGTATTTGTATTTCCTTTTTTTTCTCACATCTGCAAAACGGTGACAACAAACATCGTATCATGGTTGTGACACAAGGCAAAACGATATCCAATCAGACGCGCAATTCACGCCACGTGGTATTCAAAATCACCAGGCTAACAATCTAAACTACAAGGACCGTGCATTTCACGCTCTGAGGGAGGCAGTAGTCAATCAAACTGTCGGTCGGGTACTGGTACAAACTTACCAGAGTCGTGTAAACCGTTAGTATTAAAAAAGAAATTACTTATTTCTTTTTAATAAAAAATACAATAAAATTATTTTTTAAAAACATTAGATTTTGCGACATCTTCTATGCATATAAAAAATTTTGGAAAATTATCATTACTCCTTCAAAATTTCAAAATATTCACTCAATTTTTTTAAAGATTTTCATTATTTAAAAAATATAAATTTACGAAGATCATATGTATATATATTCTCTAAGGATAAATCTCTCATGTCATGTGTTCCACTTCCCCGTGCATATAAATATAAAAATGAAATTCCCTTAGTAACTGAATAAATGGTCGTGTGCATGTGCTTTAGTCCGTGATTCTTTGAAGAAATAAGAAGGGAAGAAAAGATTTTATTTAATATAAAAGAATTTTCAATGTAAAGAAAATATTTGAAAAAAATTGTGGAAATATTTGAAGATTCTGATGAGAAATTGAACTTGTTGGCCACAAGATGTTTTTTGTGGAATAAGTATGAACCCGAAAAAAATTATAAGAAGAATTTGACCAATTATGGAGGGTTATGATAATTGATTTTGGATTACCGATCGATTGGGTAAACTACTCAAGTGACCACTAAATTATAAGATATTTTTATTTTGACCACTTAACTATATAATTTATCAATCAGATCATTAGATTTTAAAATATTTTTATTTTAAGTACTAAACCGTTAAAATCTAATAAAAAGAGGATGCGACAGTTGACAATTTTTCTTGGTAATTATACATATGATTCATATTAGTTATATATTATATGAATTTAGTTTTAATATTAATTTTAATAAATAAAATAATTTATCAATCGGATGAATGATTTTACTCTGAACTTTTAGAATTCAAACCTCTGTTTAATATAATAAGTTACTCTACTGAATCAGCGGATGATTGATTCTTCCTCTCTTTTTTCACGTAACTTGCGTTGAAAATCGGAACTTTTTGACCAATTTCTCTTCTTTGTCTAATTTTAGTTCATGACAAAAGGAACTTTTGGAGATGTTTTTGTCTGCACGACGACAAAGACACAAATCATCATCGACTTTGAATGTTTTTTATAGACAAGTGTAATAAAGCGGGTTCAATATTTATCTTAAATCGAGTTTGATTCTTTGGTGATATATTACAACAACATTGCAAGTTTCTTGCCAAGTAAGAAAATTATTGAGTATATTACAACTGATGATTACATTACAACATTAGAATGAAAATGAACCAAGAATATATAAAAACTAGAAAAATAAAAATTAAATAAACTCGTATCGAACACACCCGTATCCGACATTTGTCCACGGGTTAACATAGAATGGGTTAATATTGAGTATAATCTCTAGAAGACATAGGTAGACAAAAAACTAGAAAAAGCAGTAACATCTGCCCAAGGTGGGAAGAGTCCTTTCAACTTCTTGGCTTCATCTACCAAAACTTGGTCAAGAACAGCCAAATCCACCCTTAAATCTCCAGACTTGCTGGCCTAAAAACACACATAAGAGAAGTTTGGTATGGAAACATTAATAATAATAAGTTGTCAAACAAAACATGAAACCAGATGGGAGGTTGAATCGAGGAAACCTCCGGTATTCGATTCAACCAATGGAACCAGATAGTCCACTCTGGCTTTTACATCTTTGGATATAAATTAAAGGATAAGAACTTCAATACAACTAAAGTTCTGAGCCTTATGAACCTAGGGATTAGTTCAGTTTCTTTATAAAGTCATCTTCCGGTTATTGGTTCAACCAATCAGATCGGTTTTACTGAAATGAAATAGTTTAGGATTTTAATTTTCATCTTTTAAGCCAAGTTTGTTTTAGTGCTTGTGGGAAGGATAAAATAGAATTGTACCTCTAACCAGAAGTTCCATTTTTCATTACTAGCTCCGGTAAGTCTACATATGTATGACGGTGGACCGCCTTCGGCAGTTTCAGGGACTGCAAAGTTTATCAGTACAATGAACCACAATGCAAAATTAAAAGAGAAATAGGAAGAACAAAAAGAGTTTATTTATCTAACCTGGTAGCTTATTGTCAGCAAATGACCAATTGGATAAAGGACCAGTTATGTTAAGAACACCAACCCAAACCTCCTGTAAGGAACTGCAAAGATGAAAATGTTAAAAAATAAACGAACAAGTAATGCCTGTAAAATTTAAGAATCTGCATTATATGTTAAAACCAAGGACAGCCCGCAGAGCCCGAAAATCTTGACTCACCCTAATGAAAGTTCCAAATACACTCTCCGAGCGCCATCACTAGAGGTTAATTGTGGCTTATTAGTATACAAAAGAGGAAATTGTGTATATTGCTTCAAAATCCCATCACTTCTTGCAGGGAACTTCAAACATCTTGAAAACAAAAAGTTGACCGGAAAAAGTGTGCAAAGAAATAAAAATTTCATTCTGTCATATGCACAGATGATGTGTTCTCTACATTAATCGCACTGTGTGGTTGATATGGAGCTTAAATTTTTTCAATAAAATTCTTGGAAGATCATATCCCTGAATCCACAACAAACAAGCCTGGAAGGGAAGCAGAAAAGGAAGGGAGACGAAGAAAGGCATTTAGGCTAATGCAGATGGACATAAGGAACCCACCATTGCATGCACATGCATCAGAGACATACCAAAAAAAGGGAGGCCATTTTTTCTCTTCCTAATTGACAAATTATTATGGGTTATGAGAAATTTATAAAAATATTGGCATGATAACGAAATATGACATACCAAAAAAGTCCGTCGGTTAGATATTTTAGCAGTTTCAAAAGAAAAATCAGGGTCAATGTGCAACTCCTTTGCCACTTCGGGTGCATGTTTAAAAAGAAACAGCAAAGAGTTGGAATCCACCACGGAAAAGTCATAACTTGAATCAACAACCCGATTTCCATCTGCCAAACCCAGAAGTAAAACAATGTTTAGAAATAACAGTATCAAAACTTTTCACCATAGGGGATATCACAATTCTAAACATCAACTGAAATTCTAGTTATGAATGTCTGTGATAAAAAGAATTAAGATCATATAAATAAACTCATACGGATTTCAAGAGGCTTCTAAATAGCAACTGTAGACTTCTAAATACCTGCAGTAACAAATGTATGCTGGAGAACAACTCTCTTAGGTGCATCCGTACTATAGGGGAAAAAAAGCGACGACAAAGCCAAAGCAATCACACTAAGATGTAGTAAGAATTGCAAGATGGATGACCTGGCTAACCATTTGCCACAAATAGGTATAAGGGGTCCCACGCACCAACCGGTAACAACACCAACTATTGCTGCAACCACGATATCAGGAATGTAATTCCCTGCAGGTAAAACACGTTAATCATATCTCTGAACCCATGTCTGTATATGTATTAAACATGATTACTTCAAGAAAATGAAGAGTTAGAGCCAGATCTATACAAATTTTATGGAACCAAAATCAGGTATGAAATTTAGAAGACAAGCACAACTAACCATAAGGCGGTGGAAGAGAGCCCATCATACCCATCTTCTCAATCAAAAATTGAACAAGAAACCCACCAAAATAAACAGAGTATGTAATGCATGGAATTAGAGGTACCACATAAAAAACTGTTGACCTGAAAGAAAAAAAAAATTATCAGTCTATATACAGTGTTTACTAATATATTAGTACAGTTCTACAGTATGACAGAAACGTAAGACTGAAGAAATAATTATGTCAATGAAAGACAAAATTTACTTCTGAACATGAGATGGAAATTCAGGAATAAAAATAAACCATTTCAAACCTCCAAATCTGAAGCTCAAAGAAACAGAATCGTAAACAAAACTCTGTTATATCATCACTGAAGTCATTGAGCCAAAAGTTCACGACCAATCTTGAGGTAAAAATTTTCCATAATACCAATGCAGAACAGATTTCTGTTTTCTATCATTGTTAAAATCCCTATCAAACAAATGGGTACAAAAAGAAAGACACTTGAAAAGGACAAGTGAGACTGTATCTATCATTTGTCAAAAATGGAGGAAAGAGAAAGAGGGGAGGGGTCGAGGACTCCAGTGAATAAACACTTGGTAACAACTAAAAAAACAACCATATGCTCATAGTTTTTAAAGAGGATATACAATTGCAAATCCACGGAAATGATACCTGACTGAGTGATGACCATGAAAGTTGATTGTTAGGTAAAAGGAGATCCATGCAAGAAGCATAGACGCAGATGTGAAAAAGTTCAAGAAACCACCACTTAACCCAGCTACAAGATAAGCCTGCCATTTCAAGGTTGTTTATATAATTTGACAAAATCAATGCAATACAAACCCATGATATAAAGTTGTGAATGAAAATGATCACGTCACATACCAAAGTTAATGAAGCATAAAATCCAAATGCTCCCCAGAATCTGGCCTCCTCAGATAGTGCCTGTAAGATTCATTGAGTTGAGTAATATACTTCTTCAGTAACCACAAACAATTTCATCAAACAAACTAAAATCGGTGCATGCATCATATCTGAGCTGGATATTATACAATTTATACATAGGTGGCAAGATTCACTTATAATTACATCTGAAGTCTTTCAGTTTTTATGTGATATTCATGTTTGCAATAACTTGAATGTTGATATGAGCCAGATATTATATAATTCATGCATAATGAAGTCACACAGGAATGAGTATTGTAAAAGAACATGCAATAATAACCTAGATCTCAGTCAATTTATTTACAAAAATGAATCTACAAAGTTGACCTCTTCTGACATCTTGAGAGCAGAAGCATTTTGGGAAAGGGGAAACCCAGGAAAAACCGTCTTTGTAATTAATAGACCAACAAGTGAAATGGGGATGAACATCATGAAAGCCAAGAAAGGACTTGCAAACCTGCATGCAATTTCAGCACCTCAATTAATATTTTGAACATTTGATCATTCATTCGCTACTATGAGAAAATATCCATGTTCCTCTTCTAGCTTAAGATGTACAACTAACCAGTTCATTCCATAACTAGAAACTAGCAATCTCAGGACAGAAAATATAACTGGGAAAACTATACCCAGCATCATTTCAATAGTATGGAGGATCATTCCTGCAAAATCAGCAAATTCAAAAAATTTATGGTAGTCCAATACAGCTTGAAGAGAATTACAATATGCTATTAAAGACCGAGTCACTGAGAAGCAAAACTTGTTAAAGGAAATTATTAATTAATTACAAAATGGATGAAAGACGTGGTCATTTACCTTTCACAAAATCATAGAAGGTTGCAAAACAACCCAACAACCCAAAACTCAGAAAACGTGAAAAGAAAGGCATAATGAGAAAGATGATGATGGGAATGCTATGAAGTACCATAGCTATCCTTCTTGAGTAGAATATCTGAAACATTCATAATCAAAATAAAACAATTGATAACTCCTTTATTGCTGATATGCAATTATTATCCAAGAACAAAATCTTCTCAATGCATATTATACAAATACAAAACCTACCATGAACCAAGCTAAGTAATCAAAGAAAACAGCTTGTCCATCATCATATTCATCACTAACACCAAGGGGTACTCTTTCATGAGCATTTTTAAGCTTAGAAGACTCTGCAAAGGCCTTAACCGTGCTATACAAATTGTCTCCACGAGCTTGCATGCTACCTGGTCTGCATTGGGAGTGAAAGGCAAGTGCTGAATACCAAAATACATAAATTTCTATAAATGAATTCTATACCACAGGAGAATATATAATACATACATTAGTCTGTCCACCGTATCATAGCTAGTATGATAATAATAACCACCAAGAAGAAAAATAATATCCAGACCAGGAATATTGCCAAAATCTTCAGAAAACATCCTGTAATCTGTATCTCCAGGAATAACAGGGAAAACATCCTGCAAGAATAATGAATAATTTGTAATTGACTTAGTTACACCATCAATATAAGCAGAACAGAAACTGAGTATACAAAATTCAGGGTCAGAAAGAATAAATTATAGTATCATAACCTTCACACGGAAACATGTTTGAACTATAAATGAAAGGAATACTGTATTGGAAGCACTCCAAGAACATAAATGCTAGTCAGAGCATAGATATAAACTGGAAAAGGATGAAGTAAAACCTGGGCTGCACTATGTGCCATGGGATAAATTGCTGATTGAGCATAGATGGAAGAAGGCCAAGAACCAGGTCCAGATTGGCAGACTAGATCTGTAGTGTCAACAAATATGTAACTTAGGCATGAAAATTCAAAATGAAACATACCAAGATCATTCTCAGAAATTATATGATAATGTTCTCATAACTCAGGGAGAAAATACATAAGCATTGGTCTATAATATCTTACCAAGGCCTCCCGATCCAGATGCTTCCACATTTATAAAAGCTCCTATGGAATCACGCCATTTATGAGTCCTCACGAAACCATTTGCAGCCTAAAATGTCAGAAGCAACAAGTTTATAAGTTCATATTTAGGATATTCAACAAGATTTGGATCTTCAAGCAAAATTAACAAAATAATGTTAGCTTGTGGTTTGATTTTATCAGTTTGGTTCACATTTTTCCTTTTCTCCATGACATGACTTCTCACTATCCTTCTTATTGAGAGGGTTTTGTGTTCCATACATCAACTCCCATTCTTCAAAAAAAATGAACTAGGTTGCTTCTTTGGTATATACCAAAGTAAGAATTGACATTATTTCTTCAAGTTTATGATCTATCTTTTAATAAGAAAAAACTGCAGCAATCTCACTTGAAATATTGGACTACTTTAAGAAAAATCAATAATATATTACTTACCAACAAGAAAACTTCTTCTGCACCATTAAATAGTAAAATTATAGGCCGAGGTGGAACCCATCCAGAGTCTATGGTTAGTCTTGCAATTTCTAACAATGATGCTGTGATAATACAAAGCATCAGGGACATGTCCTCAATAAAATAGCCAGTGTAATTTCAGCAATCAAGCTAAAAATATTCAATGTACTTACCAACACATGAACCACAATCACCAGCACCAGGGGAACCAAGTGGGCTATCAAAATGAGCATTCATTAGAACTGATGGAGCGGTTTCTTGTGAATTTATTGAGGATATCCTGTCGATATAAAATAAAGTAGATAATGTTATTTGCCAGAGAAAGGTGCATACTAAAATAGACTGCTTCACCATGTTCAACCGCAAAGATGCAAGATGATTATTGCCTCTTAAAGAAAAAAAAACAATCAAAAATCTGGGAAACTAAAGCCTAATGAATCATTCAACGTTGATTCCATGATAAGAGATATGACACTATTTACTACCCGGTTCTAGAATTCCTTAAATGATGCTATCAATAGCTTCCCTCATTTTTCATGAGGCAAACATATTACAACGTTCCGATATGGTGTTCAATTTTTTTTTATCCATGCTCAAGCTTAAATTACAAAGTTTCACACACTACTTTGACACCCTAAATGATATGGCAGATGCAAATGCAACCAATGTTCAGGAGAGTGTGTGGATATGGGCATGTATGTAACATATGTATGTTTTTTCTTTTGATTTTTCCACATGTTGGATGGGCCTAAGGTCATTATCCCATACTCGTGTACAGAGACGAGTACTTCAAGAAAAATAAAGAATCAAAGCAGCTGCAACTATGGTTTAGTCATGATGATGTATAAAAGAAGCATTGTCATTTGTCACCAGAAAGCGGATATGGATTTTCCCAACCATTATTTCTTTCATTAATCATTAGATCTAAAAGGAATTTAAAAAATATCTGGATGTTATTTTAAGTGGACCCCATCAGTAAAAGTATCCCCTACATGGATGCCTTCAATGAGAAGCAATAACAGATGCAGGCAAAGGAAATTTCCCAATTGTTCCCATGAAAGATTGACATAGTACTGAAATATAAATCCAATCTCAAGAACCCTATTCAGTTTCAGAGATTTACCTCATCAATATATTGGAATGATTTCTGTAACCAAATGATATACTGTGGCCTAAAAACATCATATTGAATGACCCAGCAAAAACATTCTCTTCAATCTCAACCCTGCAAATTCAGAAACTTAAATAAAATTAAACCAGAAACTTTAAACAAAATTACTGAAAAAAATGCAAACATAAAAGAAGTTTAACCCCCAAAATTTAAACAAGATTAATTAACAAAACACAAAAACCCGACTTTAAAATTAAACAATTCAGCCTTGAAAGAAGTGTATAAAACCTGAAATTCGATCCAGCTCTCTCCTTCAACCTTTCCAACTGTGCCTTAATATACTCAGCGGCTTCTCTCAAACCCTTACGCCCTTCCTATTGAATAAAGAAAGCCCAGACTTATATCTATTACACTAATAAATTTGATTTATTTTTGTTCGTTTCAACCCTCCCAAGAGTCCACCATCAGTCTAAGTAACCTTCAACCAATTAAAACTTGAATTCAAGAAGAAACAGAAACGAGAACAAATTATTAATAATAAAAGCTTAAAAAAAGAAAAGTTGACGCACTTGTCGACCATCGATTTCATGTGCTAAGACGCGAACATGCTCGATAGCTCGGGCTTCAGAGAAGCGATCGAGAGGCGCGTCGATACCCAACGGCGTGATCAACTTGGTGTAAATCACGGAGTGAACAAGGACCGACATGAGACCATAAATGATCGCCAACGAAAACAAGAATTTGAACCCAGAAACATCTCTGGCATCGAACCTTAACGCCATTACCTAACCCAAAAAACCCAAACCTCGATTTCACAGTACTTTTATCTTTCCCCTACTTGCCTCAACGAAAACACAGACCAAGTGAAATTTGTATGTTGTCAGCGCAGCAGAGTTTGGAGAAGCGTTTACAAATGGGAATAAAATTTTGGTGGATTCCATCCCGTGAAGACGTCATTGTTGCCTCTATTGTTTCCCCCCAAAGTTTTTTTCTTTATTTCCATCGATTTGCTATTCGCTAAAAAAATAAGATCAGTTGTGACCCATGTTTTGTCTGAACTACGAATTTGGGTTCTAAATTTTTTATTAAGATACTAATATTTAAATTCATACCAAATAAAATAATATAAACATTATTTAGATTCAGTTGTTGTCTTAATTTGTTTTTTTTAGTTTTCTATCTGTTACAAGTAAACAATTATACTATTATTTAAATATGATTTTGTTTTAGATATTTTGTATTTATTTTATGTTTGTTTTGATTCTATTTTTTAATATAAGATTATATTTTTTAATTTGCTTTTAAATATAAAACCATGAAATTTTTAAAAATATAATTTATAAAAAGCCCTTTTTATCGTTTGACGAATGCCACGTAGGTGATCACATATTTCAGGCCCGTCACCCACATGGTCTAAGGCTCGAAGCCTTTCCAGAGACCCTGAAAAAAACAACAGATCTATGCCGAAACTGACAAACTTATCGAAACCTGAATTGGTTTATTTGAATTGAGACATAAAATTAATTTAATATAAATTATTTAAATTTATTTTGAAATTTAAAATAAACTAAATTGAGTTGAATTAAATCAAAATTTAAATAGTTTAAAAATAGATTTGAACTAATTTTTAAACAAACTAAATGAACTTAAGTAAAAAAAATTAATTGATTTTATCTAAATCGAAAACAATTTAAAATAAAAAAAATATATTTAAATAAAATATAGAGCGAAAAGCTTACCTCATCCTAAAAATTCAATTAGAATCAATTGATGTCCAATTAACCTAACTTAAAACCAACCAAATTGAAAGTCAACCAACCTGAGATCCTAACTCGATACTCAGATCAAGATTACTATAGATCAAACTTAAATTCGAATTAAATTTAATTAGCTCGAATCAAACTTAAATCAAATATGAAACGTATTTAAATGACCCATTTGCCTTTCCTACATATGCCCATACTCAAAGCTTAAACGAAGTTTAATTTATAAAGTGATATATGAATTCAGCTCACTACGTTAACTATAATCGTATTTATTGAAAATCATCCACTCCATTTCTTTTTTTTCAAAGAATTTATCATATGATATTCCTACTGTGTTATTTATAGCTCTAATTAATAAAGATAATCCACTTCATTATTTTTTTACGTATCATATTTGTATCAAGTGAATCTCCACTTATATTTATTGAAAATCAAATTTAAAAATAACTTTTATCAAGTAAAATTTATCGGTAAAAATGACATAAAAAATAATAAAGTATATAAATTTTATCGGTTAAAATCATAGAGATAATATAATAGCAATCGCTTATGATATAATATTTTATTTTTTTATCGCTTTTTTAAAAAATAATTTTACATTTTTTAAAAATGGGAATAAATAGTTATTTAAGAATTAAGTATAAAAAATTAATAATATAAAAAATAAAAAAAATATATAACATCGTAAATCATATCTATAAAGTAATTACTCGTATAATTTGCGAACGTTAAAATTGTGATTATCAACATTTTGACTACTGTGGATAGAAAAGAACTTTAGAAATATTTGTACCTACCAACACGTCGCTGACTCTTTAGGCAGAGTCTAGAACTTATATTTGTACCCGTTAGTTATTTAAATTCGATTTAAAACATATTTAAATTTAATTTAATATAAATAATTATCGAATCAAATTTAAGATATTAAATGAATTGAATTCGATTAATATGAGGTTTGATTAACATAATTTGTAAAAATAATCAAAATGTTTATTTCTCCTCCGGCCTTGTATTGAACTTTTTATCACAAACTTGAATTCGAACAAAAATAAATAATTTTAAAATTAAATATAAAAAATAACTTTTCTACTAGATAATCAAGTTTAATTAAATCAATTATTATAATTTATTTTATTTTAAATTTAAATTAAATTTTAAGAGTAAAAGTCGATTAAACTTTAATCAAATTACTAAATATATATTTAGAGCAGAAGTTATTGCGTGTGTTTTTGTCTTATTTATAGTTCAATATTAAAAGTTAATTTAAAATTAATATTTATGATTAGGGTTCTATTAAATAAATATATTTTTAAAGTTTAAAATTTAAATTTTAAATTAATTTTTAATGTTGAATTATATAAAAAAAAATCTTGGTGAAGTTTGCGTGCAGATTTCATGCACTCAACAAACCAAAGACAAAACCTAAGCCTTTAGACTTTACAGATTAAAAAATCTCAAACCTAACTGAAAATTTATTAGACGATCAATTTAAATTAATGGTTTGATTAAGTTAAGTTTAAAAATTTTGAATTATTTAAATTAAAATAATATATTTTATAATTGAAATATATTATTAAAGTTGAGTTTATAAAATTCGAGTTTAAATTTGAATTTGATTAATTTTTTGAATTTTTATATAAATTTAATTAAAATTATTTATCAGGTTATATTTTAGTTCAATTACTATAATTTAAATGATTTTCTTTAATTTTTAAGATATATATATTATATTTTTTATATGTGACACATTTTTTTCATTGATATATATATCAAAAAAAAATTAAAAGACTCAGTTCAAACTTAAAAATTAATTCATTAATTATTCAAATTTTTATTCTACAACTTAAACTTTATTTTAAAAAATTTAAATCGAATTAAAATGGATCTTTTTTTTCTCAAATCAAATAAAAAATTTTAATTTTTTAAATTAAATTTTACTCATCCCTAATTTAAATCAGATATTGATGAAATTTTTTATAATAACAATTTTATTAGTACAATTTATTTTATTAACAACAATATTTTAAACTCTTAAAATTATTTTAAAAAAAACACAACTCTCGTCTAACTAAATAACTGATAAACTTGTAATAATATAAATATATATATTACTACGATTATAATTATCTCCATTAAATCAAATTACTCGAAATTAATCAATTTTAGTCTTTATATAAGGTAAACCTTTATATGGTTGACTCCAAAAATAAATGTATTACTTTTCCACGTCATAAAGTAATTGAATGAAACCCGCGTTACTACGAGAAATTATATTATAGGTCCGGTTCATCACGTCAATCATAGTCCATTCAATTATAATCACTTATTTCATCATTAATTTTTAATTCATTTTTTTAACTAATAAACCTTCATTTATAATTTTCATGTTATTTAAAATATAAATATTAAAAATTATATTAATTAAATTGCTAATTAATAGTGAAATATATAATTTTTATTAATTATGATCCACAACAACCGTAGTAGATCAAGACTATAATATAATCTCTCCGTTCCTACATACTCGTGGTTACGTAGGGCTGTGTCTCTGTCAAATTCTTAGGTTCGAACCGACCAAAGAAATGAAAAAAATAAGTAGTTGGATTAAATATAATTATTCGAAATTAATCAATTATAACATATTTTTTATAACCATATTTTTATATTTTTATACCATAATCATATTTTTATATTAATTTATTCCTATATATATTTGATAAATTAATAAATTTTATTTTTACAAGTTTTAACATATTATAACACAGATCATGTGGCATAGGATGTTGAAGTTTTAGTACCACGTATTTCCAAGAAATAATTTAGGATTTTTCCTTTTGAAAGATAAAATAAAAATAGCAGTAAATGATTATAATTGACTTTCAATTCTATGAAAAGAAGAAACAAAGGGAGATTCAAAATACATGAGAAATTGAATGAGATTTTTTTATTAAATAAAAATAATTATATTTCTAAAACAGGTATCGGAATTTAAATTTATATAAAATATAACAATATAAATATTTTTTATAAAGTTTGGATTTATCATAAACTCATCGGGTCATTTTGTGATAAATACAGTCTTTTTTATTGTTTTTTCGATTTTCATAATTTCGTTCTGACTAATTTAGATTAACTCGTGTTGATATCTAATTTTGATAGGTGAGTTTTTCAACTAGAATTTTATACGTATACATCGTTTAAAATTCGAAATTTATTTAAATAAAACTAAATTATTTATCGTTTAAAAATTAGACCAACCTATTAATTAATAAATTTTAAAATGTGTGAGAATTATGTGGTTGGTATTTGACTATTTCGTTATTTTCAATAGTATTTCTGTACGTTTGATATACTTAGTAATTATATATATTTGGATATATTAATAACTCATATTGTTTATATTTTAAAAAATTCTTGTATCTATCTTCATTTGTATATGATTTTTTATATCGTCATATTTCTTATTATATTTAAGACCCAAAGTTTGATTAACATAGTCATAAAAATATAATTAATAAATTGATTCGAATTTTACATTTAACTAATAAATAGATATATATTCCATGTCCCGTCAGTAAAAAGTAAAAGACTACTTTATATTAGTAATTTTTTTTATCTAAAATTTAATAGCTAAATTAGAAATATTATTTTTATTAATATATCACGTCATTAAACTAATTATGTTTAACGTCTCAGTGATTATAACATTATAAAATAATAAAATAAATAATTAAAATATTATTTTTTAAAATTTAATAAACAAAAATAAACGCTTTTAAAATGAAAACGACTGTTAGAGTAATTTATTATTATTATTATTATTATTATTATTATTATTCCTAGTAGTGGAGTTGGTGGGACGTAGACTTGATCGAGTAAATTCCAAACCTCACCGAACGAGAGTAGAAATGAATACTTTTCCACGTGGGACATGAATAGGCAAGTTGGGTGAGGTCCACACAAATCATTAAAATTTCAACTTTTGCAACACATTTTCAAAGCGTGTTTAGAGTAGGATACATAAGAGTTTTCATCCACGGAAATCATTAATATTTTACGTAGTTATATTTAATTAAAATTAAACTGATATAATATAATAATTTAGAAATATTAAATACTGGCATTTTATAATTTTTATTAAATATTTAAAGGTTGATGATAAAAGATAATAAAGAAATAAAAATATTAATGATTATTTTATCTAAAAATTTAGTTGAGTAATCAAAACAGAAAAAAATGATAATTGGCTGGTTATTTGTATAATTTTTTGTATGAAAAAATAATTTAATTAAAATTTTATTTTAAACAATTATTAATTATATGTTAAATTTTAAATTTTTTAATTTTTATTAATTAATTTAATAGTGTTTAATAATATTTAATTTAACAGTGTCCAACGGTGTTCGACGTCTTCGTAAAATTTTTAATAAATAAATTATTAATAAATGAAAGGGTTATCACGTCAATATTTAAATTTTATATATTCAATGTTATATTTTTTTAGAATTATATATCAACTTTTACATTATTTTTAATTTATAAAAACAATATAATAAATGTAATTTTTTAATGAAATTACTGATTTTTGATTTTTTAAGTACATCTTTAGTAAAACTATTAATTTTCTACTTTTAAAAATATATCTAAAATAAATATTTTATATAATTAAAATTATTTTTTTATCATGGCAAATCAAATGATTAAATTGAACAAGGGTGATGACCTGTTGTTACATATGTAACATATTTTTCCATTAGGAGTGAAGATTTTGTTATAACTTAGTTTTAGTCGCTCAGTTTGAGTTGTGCTTTTGTTTTATATATGTCACCAAAAATATTATTTTTTTATATTTAGATTTTTAACGAGGCTGATAATAATATTTTTTATTTTTATTAAAAATTTTAATAATAACGATACTTTATTTTAAAATCAAACAATCTAAAAATACTTGTAAAAATATATTTATATTCACTTTTTAAAAGCAAAGTTGAATTGAACTTAATTCATTTATGCTTTCTGCTATTTAATATTATCTTTTAAAATATATTTGAACTTTTTCTTCCTGAAAAAATTATATCATGGGTCAGTCCCACCACGTGTCCATGAGACTGACCTATGATATAATTTCTTTTGTACCTGAGTATACTTTTCCACAACTCTTGCTATAAAATAACATCATTTACCACTGATTTGGAGAGAGCAACATTTCAGTACGTAACCATACAAGAAGAGTGGTGGAAGCCAAATCGGCTAAAGTTTCCAGATCATGGCAGATTGGACCAAGAAGACCATCCTTAGAAACGACGCACTTCTTCAGGTACTCCCTATAATCTTCGATATTTGATTCATTTTTATTTTTTTCGTAATTTTAGTATTCATATTTACGTTTTCGATGTATATCCGAACACGAGTATTATAAGAGTAATGTTATTGTCTTGCAGTACATCTACGAAACTAGTGCCTATCCCAAAGAGCACGAGCAATTGAAGGAATTAAGAGAGGCCACTGCTCATAAGTACAAAGATCTGTAAGTTCGTATTCTCGTAATCCGATCTACGAAAAACCTTGTTTAAATTTTGAATTCTCCGAGTTGAATGAGAAATTTGAATCATACTCAGGAGCGTGATGAATGTGCCGGTCGACGAAGCGCAGTTCCTGTCGTTGCTGTTGAAGATCATGAATGCCAAGAAAACACTGGAAATCGGAGTTTTCACAGGCTATTCTCTTCTTGCTACTGCACTTGCATTGCCTGAGGATGGCAGGGTAATAGCAATTGATCCGGACAAAGAAGCGTACGAAACAGGCTCACCGTTTATAAAGAAAGCTGGAATGCAGCATAAGATTAAAATTCATCCCTGCAGATGCATTCTTGATTTTAGATGATCTCATTCGAAATGTAAGTTTCGAATATGCGACGAACATCGTCGAACACGAATACTTTGAAACAATGAAGAACAGAGGAATTTACTGATAATTTGTTTTGTAAATTTTTCAGGGCGAGGAAGGAAGCTTCGACTTCATATTTGTGGACGCTTACAAGAGCGATTATCTCAAATTTCATGAGCTGACATTGAAGCTCGTGAAGATCGGAGGGATTATAGCTTACGACAACACTCTGTGGTACGGATCGGTTGCAGAGTCGGAGACAGAGATTGTGGACGATGTCATCAAGAAGTTCAGAAACTTCGTGATCGAATTCAATAGCTTTCTGGCTGCCGATCCTCGGGTTGAATCGTCGCTGCTTTCCGTCGGCGATGGCCTCACCCTCTGCCGGCGTCTCTACTAGAGAAAACAACAACAACAACGAGCGATTAGTTAGTTAATCGAGTTGAATTGTTTGTGCTTTTCCATCGTCTTGATGCTTTAATAATTTGAATAATCTTGAATTTGGACATTCTATTTCTGAATTCTGCATTTGGAGAATTTTTCTTCCAGTGATTGGCAAATTAGGTCTGGTCTTCATTATGAAGAAACAAAAGAATTTTTACATCTCCGTGTTTAATTACGACATCTCTAGCTTCTTTTTTGGTCTGAAACAATGTCCAACTAAAATCCCCAACAACTACTAGTTCTGTAACAGCAGTATGTGATCTCTGTCTATCCACCATACCTACCAATAATCAGTTTAGCTACTCTGATACGACTCTACTCACTGGTTAAGGTTAGGCAACGGCCTTGGACATGGAAAGTAAGGGTGTACATTATATGCCTTATTTTGGGGTATTCGAAAATTAGATAGTCAATTCGTTTATGTATCTATTTTTAGTCTGTTCCGAACTCATTTATCGAATATTTATAAAATTTGGATATTTATTAATGGGATAATAAGTACTTAGTTATTTTTTATTTTAAAATTAAAAAATCATATATAAAATAAATAAAATTTAAAATTTTGTAATGCATGACTAAACATAAAATTAATAATTTAAAATTTATTTTAAAATATTTAGATATATATATTTATTAAAATTTATCACTAAAATAACATTAAAATATTAATCTTATATTTTTTCTTTTGTTATTAATAAATTAATAAAAATATATCTAAAATTTAAAAAATACATGATACAAACTTAAAATTAATTTTAAATTAAAAAATATTAAAATTAATCTGGTTGAGCCAAATACACAATTATTAAAAAAAAAAACCTAAATCAAGATCAACCCAATTATTCTCAGATTTGGGGTACCAAATCTGATCAAACATTTTAAACGAGAATCGCTTAGTATTTTTCAGGTCAAACAGGAAATTTTAAACAACCCTAATAGAAATATCAAATTTTATGCATATTGTATCTTCCAAACTTTTTTTGACTCATTTTGTAAAAAAGCTTTAGGGGTGTATTCAATTGGAGTTTAATTTAATTCGATAAACTGTTTTAATAATCACTAATCTTCAATCCAATTAACCTCGATTTTTAAGCTTTCTATATTAACGTTAGTTTTTAATTATATTTTATTTTGTTAAATTAATTTTATTTTACGACTTTTAAATATTTAAAAAAAATAAAATATTTTTTATAAACATTAATTAAAAACTTATATTTTAAATAAATAATTATTAAAAAATATATCTATTGTATTTTAAATACACATTTTACCTTATAAAAATAATTATAAATTAATTAAAATTTAAATTTGATTTAATTAATAATAATTTATAAACTTATAAATCATAATATCTCGGTTCAATTAACCATGCTTATAGCCCTCCTGAACTAACCTTTTTTAGACCCATTAATTTAAAAAACATCCCAAATAAATTCTATTAAAATTGAATATATACATGTTATTAAACGATTGTTAATACACAAAAATTACTCATATCGTTAGTTTGTGGTTCAAGTTCCGTCCCGATCCAATCCGATATAAAGATATAAAATTTGGGTCTTGAAAATCTAATCATGTAAATAATCATATACAGAAAACTCACCATACCAAGGGGACTCATCCTTAGAATGAAGAAGGGAATAGCAATAATCACAGAAGTAACAAGGATTCTCCCTCGCCCACTTATCGTCAACGGTTACCTTCGTAGCTCTCGTAATATTACAAACACTGCATTTCTGAACTCGGGGTTTTAGTTGAAAGATCATTATCGGATAAGCTGCTCGATTTTGAACGTCGTCGGGGTGAATCAACCTCATGTCCCGTATCACGATCGTGTGCTTGCAGTCACCCTTCATTCAACAAAAATAGGATAAAGATTGTGTACAAAATATGCCAATTCGAAATACGATGTTATAAACCCTTTTAAGCTCCATGAACTCATTGGACAGGTGATAATCCAATTTAGAACTCGAATTCATAAAATGAATGAACATACTTTGTAAGTTGATTGAAGTAGGGAAAGAGATAAAAGCTGTACCTGATGACAATAGAGGTACCCGGCACCGAGTTGAAACCTAAAGTCGCAAAACCGAGTCTTGTGCATATGTGTGGATTTGAAGTGGGGCAATCTTGAAGGTGCCACTCCGCCTAAAACCGACTTTTGCTTTTGTTGCAACTCACCAGTTATGATGTTTTCCCATTTTTTCATTGCGTCATCTGGAGAGTTTCTAAGCCAATCAAGTATAGGTTCACTGTAATCTATAGCAGAGGAATCTCTCAAATCATTGAAAAATGTATCCTGCAGAAACATAACAATCAATCAGATAACGTAGTTGGCATCTATGCTACTCGGATTCAGGTGTGACTATCAGATCTAGGTGTGTTTGACAACGGTATAACCAACTTTTCTGCAGGGTATAACCCACATACGCATGCCTGGGTATTTGTCGAACATGGGAAACTTGAAAAAAAGATTCAAGTGCCACAACAATATAGGTTAAAAAATGTGTCCGGACATAGATGAAGTGAGAAAATCGGGTTTCTTACTTCTATAAGGAAATATCCAGAAGGATCATAATGGCCAGCCTTCTGCATCACCTGGTCAGTCAAGCAACATATCTTGTCCTTAAGTTCGGTTAAGGTTTGACGGCCGAGAACCAGGAACTCTTGAACCTACAACAACTTGAGATGTTGATACCAGCATATGGAATGGGCAAATGAACAAATGGTGAAATATTACCGTGAAAGTAGAGTGTTAGTAACATAATATAAACTTACTGAATTTAACTTTCAGTGGTTCTTACTTCTTATATATGCTAAGGTATTTTCTTACACATGCTTATGATCTGGTTGGCTCATAACTTGTAACAAGCATAAGTGATTAAAAGAAAAGAAACATAAAAATTTAATGCAAACAGCTATGTAGTTTAGAATTGAGAGTAAAATACCTTTGACCATTTCCGTATGTTATGGTAAACCTCGACACAAAGAACAGTTTCGGGGTATGACACTGGTGTGTGCTCTTTGACATCTGCTGACTTGGCCTGTCATTCATTGAAAGAAAAAAGAAGAACACTTCAGTACTAAAATTGAAAGCCTCGGAACCTCATACAGATTGCCATCCTAGTCTTATCTTTGAATGATTAGACAAAAATAAATTTTATTCAACCCGTATGGGCAGGCATCCAAAGGCTAGAATGATGGTTCAAGTTAAGTTTATTATCAATTCATATTCATCTCTTTATGTAACAATCAACAAATTAGGTCAAATTATGCCGACAACCCAAAGACTAATTTTTTAATGTTTTTTCATGTATTTGGAGGATTCTTGGAGAGTAGTACCCTACTCCCTTGTCTGAATATTTTTCAGATATGGGTATTTCAAGCAAAATGAAGAATTGGAGCAATATAGGATATAAGTATATAATATGTTACATTTGAACACCACATTTGTAAGTTTATCTACAAACTCCATTAATTAGAGATTCATATTTTAGCAAAACTAGAAAAGACTGTCTGCAATGAACATATAAAGAAACCTTTGGCAAACCTTTCCACAGGAACTCGTAAACCGTAGGGCTTTCAACCTTTCAATTTTATCAGAGGATGGAATGGCACAATCACCAATCTTGGAGATGGCACTGAACCAAATTTATAGACAAAGTTAGTGATGATCAGTAAAAGGTCTATTAGTTAGAGAATACAAAGACGGATCTCGATACAAACTTCAAACAATGTAGCTTTGCTGTTGCTTTGTCTTCATCCTGCTTTTGTTTAATCTTTGCAAGTTCCTCGACCTTTTTAATATACGAGTCCTGGAAATGCAATGGCGAGAACTTTGTTAGGAAGGAAGAATCAATGAATTACGAGATAAGTTTGAGGGGTTATTTTTTCTCCAAATATAAAAGAAATTCAACATAACCAGTACCGTACTTCAACATGTCGATTATTTTTTCTCCTTCTCTTTTGCTTCTTTGAGCCTGTGGCTCCATCTAAATCAGTACCTGGACACCCATTTGAGGGCTCAGTTGAATTTGAAGCATTCTCTACTGCTTGTTTGTTTCTGGATCTTCTATGACAAAGGCAGAACAGATTGTACAAGTGAGTAAAATAAAAGGTTGAAAATGAAATTATATCACTCTGGAAAACTTGAAGATCCCTATTTATAGCAAGAAAAGACGAAATAACATAAGCTAAGAGGCAAAAAGGTAAAACATGTTTACTCGAGGATAAAGAAGAAAGTGAAATAAATCCGGAAGTTACATTACCAGAAACACAAAAGCATTTACAAATACGAGCAGTATTTTATATCAACCAGATGTCCCAAGAAATAAGCATATAGCTCACCTCGAATTGGAGCTGTTTTCCAAACCTTCAGAAGCATTTACAACATGCTCATCATCCTGCAAAAAAACCCAGAATTATATATATATATATATATATATATAACCCTAAAACTAGAGCTGTACTGGCTGTATCATTAGCTTGATACAATCTTTAATTAAAATATCTGCAAATACCTTAAAAGCTTCTTTGAGAGCCATTTCTACCAACTCTTCCTCCTTAAGAATTTTAAGGTCATCAACACTGAAAAGAGTATAATTAATCGTCAAATGAATAAAAATCATTAGATAGGTAGAGATGCAATGAGAATACATCGTTCCAAAAGAGAACAAACAAAATTAAAATGCTAAAACCAGAAGTCAGAAAATAAAAATAAAAGTTGAAATAAAGATGAGTTGATGCTAACCAAATATCCTCTGAATCAGTGAGTTGGGCTGAATTCGACTCAATCTCTAATTCCTATAAATAACCCAAAATTGTTTAAAAAACGGGAGGAAAAAAGCAGAATACTACTGAAAATATTACTTCTAAGGAGAAAATTCCATAGTCTAAAAGAATTTAGGACCTGGAGTTGTCGAAGAACTGCGTTTTGAAACTCGGGCACGCTGGTGAGAGGACTCAGTAGCTTCGAAATATAAATGGGACCGCCCTTTGGGATTGAACAATTTGCATCCGCTTCTATCATGTTCATCTGATTCGCCTCCATGTTTATTTCTCCAATCTTCTTCGTTTCTGATTGTTCAGATCAAGACTGGAAAAATAACAATGATCTGAAAAACCAAAATAATAGAAAATCAATACAGAAAATTCATAATATATATACACACATAAATTGAAAGAAACTGAATTATGCTTATGGAAACTAATCGGATTAAAATAAAAGGAAAATTTATATATAAAAAAGGAGTAACTGAATTACAGTGCCTTTGAAAGGAAAACTCCGGCAGTTCCAGCGGCGGCGATTAAGAAAGGCAACTGATAAATAACAGAAAGAGGAGTTCAGCTGAGGTTTTAGTAGTAATGAAATATGAAGTGTTTTAGTTAAGTTGGTTGGGCCTATTTTTGAGCTCTATTCAAGAAAGGCCGGGAAGACCCAAACCAAATGAGCTGCACTGATATTAGATTAAATTTATTATAATTTATGCAAGACCATATCACATCGCGTCGATATGTCCGAGTGGTTAAGGAGACAGACTTGAAATCTGTTGGGCTACGCCCGCGCAGGTTCGAACCCTGCTGTTGACGAATTTTTTCATTTTTAGTACAATTCTCATTTTTATTTCTTCTTGTTTTTGTCGTTCTCTTTTCCTACCGAAATCAACAAATGGATAATTGTCTAATAGGGTGGTGTAACGGTTAAAATATTTTGCGTATAATAACATGTTTAGTTCTCCATGTTTTCACATTCAAACAAGTTAATCTTAATTAGAAAGAAAAACGAGCATGAACAAAGACTTGTTCAAGCTCGGTTCATTAATATCCATGCTAAAAGAAACCCGGTGGAAAGTAAGATTCAAATGAACACTGGGAAATTAAGGTGAAATAGATCAACCAACCCCATAAGGAATCTTATTACAGTAAATTACTAATTACAAGGTAGGGTAAATGGGGAAATCACTGTATACAATTACAACTAGGTCAAAATGCAGGCTGTTATAATATTATACAACAAATCCAGCAAATTATGATATTAGGTTCAAAGAGGAAAAGGGTGACTTAGGGGTTACCTACTGGAAATGGAAAAGATCGTCACTTTCCATGTCATAAACATCCGTTATACAAGATGATGTTGTTGGCTTGTTTGTATCGACAAGACCAGCCTGCAAACAATAATTGAATCAACCAATTGAACAGAGTATCGAAAATCGAAGCAGTCTGACTTTGGGGTTTGTCATTTTGAAGGTTTTAAGTCTTCTGTGAGCAGTCCTAATTACAGATATCACAAATTCTGCAAGTGATAGATTGATCAGGTGATGAGTCGGGTCAAGCTTACCTTAGCTTGGCGATACCTTTCAAGCATCCGACGATATTGTTGACGTGCATCCGGAGATTTAACCATAGATAACACACGTGAGAAAGCCTTGTCAATTGTTGCATCCACTTTCTGTTTGCGGAACACCTTCAGAATGTCCTCATTATCTTCGTTCTCGTCATTGATGGAATCCAACTCGCTGCAAAACCCTCGCAAGCCAACACCTTTCCGGCGCCATCGAAGTACAACCTTATCTAGAATACCAACAGCCCAACAGATTACCTTGTAGTTCTTCCTCACCTGGTAACCTCTCACATGGGCCTGATACAAAAATGGCACAGAAACAATTTTAAAATATTCCACATCCCATATATCAACATGGTAAGGATGACAAAACCCAATCTTGTCTCGCCAATATTCTCAAAAGTAGGGGGATACGTGGAAACAGACAGTGGAACGGAAAATTTTGATAAATAGTTGTTCTGACTTAGCTCCATTCCACTTCTTAAGTTTACTTATCCCTTAGTATTCTATACATATCCTTTTATGGTATATACAAACACGCATATTAGATATATATACTGAAATAATATATGGATAATACATATACACATATATAATCCATATTACACATAATACAAAAGAATTATATAAATTGAAAGTGTGTTCATGAATACATTATAATATGTTTTTTGTAATATTAAATTAAAACTTTTTAGTAAAAAAGGTGGGTAGAGATGCGTGGAGTATTGTAAAGCAATTACGTATGTATTGTGACCAATATCCGTGGAGGTGGATCTGTTAAACATCCATGCAAGAGTGAGGCAAAGATAGTTAAAGCAATCCCCACCCCTGCCTACTTCATTACCATCCTTATTTACAACTCACAACTCTTAAGTGAAGTGACACTGCCAGAAAGTTCCCAACAGCGAGAACTTATAGATATAACGAACATCCATACGGGGATAAAGCAATCCCCGTCCAGACGTAGTTACTCCACTTCATTACCATCCCTATTTACAACTCACAACTCTTAGGTGAAGTGACACTGCCAGAAAGCTCCTGACAGTGTGGAGAAATTGATATAATGGACATCCATAGAGGAGGATGTTTCTGACATCCACTTCATGGCCATCCCTATTTACAACTCTCAGGTCAATTGACATTGCCAGAAAGTTCCATGCATTTATACAACCTAGCAAATCTAGATAAATAGTAAAGATACCTGTATCTTTACAACTTTCTGGCGAAGTGTGAGAAAATCTTTCCGACCTTTCCAGCCTCGAAATTTCTTCTGAATAGATAACGCCGCTGAATTCCTAAAAGCTAGCTTTGACATGGTAGAAAAATTTTGGATTTCACCCAAACTGATACCGTACTCACCAACACTAGCAGCAGTAACAGCATCTTCCATTTGTTGTCGTTTCCTGAAAGAATGTGCACGGAAAGCATTTTGTATACGTGCAGCAGCCTGAGCTGCATTTCGGACAGCGGCCAACGTATCTTTAAGTGAAAGGTGATCCTCACCAGTGGCAAGGCTCCCATTTGAGACACTATTCACAGCTATTTCAGCCTGAACTGCGGCCGAGTCTTTGGAAAGCTCACTTTCTTCCATTGTGAGGGATGAAAGGTGGCTCGTAAGAGCTACCTCAGAAAGATAACCAGCAAGTCCCTTATGACCACTTGAGGCAGCAATAGATGCTGCGGTTTTGCCACTGGGATCTTGTGAGGTTGGATCAGTCACCGCCCCAGCTGAAGCACCTGAAGCTATAAGTGCAGCAACCATATTTTCTCTGTTAAGAAGAAAAACCGGATCCTCTTTATTAGTTTGATGCATCGTAAAACCAGTCATTATGTTAAAATTCTGAAGTGCATTTTCTAAACTATGGAATGCCGATGATATCATTATGCTTTACAAAAGTAATAGTCCTTAATGATATTTGTTAAAGATTAATTGTGTAAGAGACAGAGAGAATGAAAGATAAAGTATATCTGATTCTTGTTTACCTTCCAAACCTTGCAGCCCAGTGAAGAGCAGTCCAGCCATTAATGTCACGAAAATTTACACTGATTCCATGGTTCAGAATTGGATTTAGGGCCCACTCATAGCCCAATCCAGCAGCCACGTGTACTATTCCCTGCTCTTTCTTGGACATGGTGATGCCTGACTGATCTCCCAACTCCTTGGATCTAGAATATAACCATTGTTTCAATTTGTCCTTTAAAAGCTCTTGCAGAAGCCAATCAACAGTACCAGAGGCAGTCACACTGCCAATTAAAAGAGACTCTACGATATGACACCATGATTCATCGTCGGCTTTAAGCTGTTCTGGAAAATGTTTTCCGGATTCTATGTTGTGCAATGATGAATCAGACAGAAGCATCTGAACGAATCTGACAAGTAACAATAGCTCTTCAATACTTTTATTAGCTTCTGTCTGGGATAAGTTACACCGACTGCAACTACTAGTACCCTCTCTGTACTCAAACTCTCTGATTTCACTGCAAGAGTCACGGTTAGCAGTAGTGATGCAGAGTGTGACTTTCCCGGGAAGGTGAGGAGGAGCTTTACAACAAATAACACCTTCGTGAATGATCTCAATAGGAACTTCAGTATCCCCAAACATACATGCCCAGGCAGATTCGGATGGATCGCAGAGAAAAGATCCAACAATGATAACCTGCATGTTCAATACCATGCTTTAAAAACTTTTATGCTTTAACCGCAGCAGTTAAGAAAGACCTTGATGAATTAGTGGCGGAAAACAGAAGAAATAGAATTCCTTGATACGCACCTTTGTAGGTTCACTGGAGTAACCCCAATCTGGAGAAATTTCCCGAATTGTGAACTTCTGTTTCTGTGCAATATTCAAGTTTGAATCTGGTGCAATAGGAATTCCTATTTCTTCTTGGTTGAACAACGTAGCATAATAGTCAGACTTGGTGTCAATAGCCTCTATTGCTGAAGAATATGAAGGAATTTCAACATTTCCAACTTCCTGATGCTGCATAATAGAGGCTGGCAGAGAAAGAGATGGAATGTGATAAAAAATAAACTAGATACTAATATTTCTAGAGTCAAATACTTATCAAGAAGATAGAAGGAGACCATACAGTTTCCAATGTTAGATCCATTAAAATTAAGCAAACCACACTGTTCCTGCTGCTCAGCTGGTCTCATCCTTAAAGACGATAGTGGTTTTCCCTGTTTAAAGAACAAAAAAGCTCTCATTATAGTAAAAAATAATAATAACAGCAACAACACATGTTTAGTCCAAATCTTAACCTAAAGGCTGAATTGTGGTTAACCAGGCAGCACACACAGTTAAGAATGGGAGTTATCACAGGGTCCGGGGCCCAAATCCCAGATCCAACAATTGGGTGATTTTCTCCATAATCATAAACTTAAGCTAAAAGGTAGCCTACTATCAAATAATTACAAAAGGAAATGTAACAGTTTATTGTAGTGGTGTTGTAAATACATAGTACAGAATCACTAGCAAGCAGATGCTAAAACAGTTTCCATGCTTTGGACATTTCAACTGAATGGGAAGATGTCTTTACCTTAGAGCCAACACCTGATGGAGTCTTGCACAACTCAAATACATTTTTCCAATATTGAGATCCCTGGCTTCCATCTAAATTACCATTGCCATATACTTGACTATGTCCTCCAATCATACCTACAAAAGGTTGGTTATTCTTTTCAGCTTCCTTACCCATCCATCATATTCAAGAATCAGCCAATAAATGTAGAAACAGTTAAGAAAGAGATGTTATCCATTGAATTTTACAGCAGTAGATCCGTCGGATGTTCATGTTTGCCCTTGGGAGCAAAAATAGGCAATTTCAAACAGACATTCGATATTTTCAGGTCGTCGTTCTTATGTATTTCTTATATTTCTTTTCATTACCCTTTTGCATTTATCTAAGGAAGGCTAAAGACTAGAGAGGGGGATGTAGGAGCAAATTTGAAATTTACGCTTTTCTAGGAATATAGACGATAAAAAAATAAAACAATGTATATTTTAACAATTCTGAGCACCAAAGAAATGACAAACTAACAAACCTCCATCAGGAAGCAGCACAGAACTATTTGAATAATTTTCCATTCTAACAGGTTGGGAATAAAGGTGATCTTGAAAGATATCATCAGGTTCGTACAGTGGATCTGCCTGTTGCTCCTGCTCGACAATCTCTCTTCCATATTCCGGAATTGAATCCTTTGTATCCCCATCCAAGCTGTATAATGGACTTATTTCTTTGACGCTGTCCTCATTCAAACTTAACTGCTCCTCAAGCCTCTTTAAAGCATGAACAACCTGCAAATCACCTGGACTGGTATACCCCACTGTATTATCTATTCCATTGTTCTTGGTGACCATATCAGAGCTAACTTCAGCAGACCCTGGACTAGATAAGTTCTGATATGGTTCACGTACATCATTAGCTAGAGAGTTAGATCCGGGATTTTGAGAAGTATAAGAGTTTGGACTTGGACTAAAAGCAGAAGAGGATAGTGATGAATTCACAGTGGATGCAGAACTGAGCTTAGCCTGCATACAAATGCAAAGAGTAACATTAGTTTAAAAGAGAAAGTAAAGTAAGTCCATCTATAAGTGTGAACCGTAAAAGTTATGTCGGATACCAGCTATACAGAAAGGAAGGTAATTACACCCAAATTGTGGGGAAACCATGTCCTAGGCAGAAAGAATTAAAAGAACACAAAGGGAAGATGCGAGAAATGGCTAGTCTAGACATCGAAACTTACCTCATTTATCTCTCTATAGTGAACAAGAACTATATGCTCGTATTCCCTGCAAAAGTAATAAACCATTAGCAAATATAATTCCTCAAAGGTCCAAATGAATCACTAAATATTTCATATCAGGATGCGAAATGCTATATACAAATATACTACCCAGTACACTTACGGGTCCAGCATCCAAAAGCTACGTCTCTGAAAAGTGGGGTTTTGCTCTCCGTGAGCATAGTAACAATTCAAAGCTTCAACATTACCAACCTGTCCATGAATGTAACACATCACCTCTCAGATTGAAGATATCAATATAAAACTCCATTCACATAAGAAACAGTCGAATGTGTTGAACATTTAACGGAACAGAGAAATATACATCCTTCTTCCCTTTTTGGACAGTTAGCCATTAATTTTCAAGTATGTTTCCTATGCACCAAGAGTTCACTTTAAATCAATGAATTAACCCATGTTTCGCCTTTTATGATAGAATTGCACAATTCAAGTGATTCCTTCATTTTCTAAAAAACAAAAGCACACAGTTCACATAATTTACATCTACTAGAACAAATTAAAATGCAAGTTGTGTTTGATAAAACCTTAAGCCTTTCATGGGCTTCACCGACAGTTCTTCCATCCTTCTTCTTACGCCAACTGTGACCATCTTTACGAAAGAACCGAAGAACCCTCCTATTGAAAAGAAACAAAGAGCCACCTATATATATATACATATAATACCAGTTAATAATACAGACATCCAGATATATAATAGAAGCATAAAAACCATGATTAACGAAACTTAAAGCTCGAGTCAGAAGATTTACTGGTTGGCTTGTGAGGAGGCTGTTGCTCAAATTGATACTTTTCATGATTTTGTAGTATAAACAGTACTTCAGCTGGCTTCAACCAACGAAATTGAGCTTCCCGAAACAGATTATCAATATCATACCCTGAGTTCAGCATAAATAAATTAAAAAGAAACACCTTTTAAGTTCGAATGATTCCCAATTTAGTTAAAACCCTAAATCTGATATTCAATCAACTTATAAGAGTAAACAAAAACAATCAAAAATAAAAATCTAAGATTCACCTGTTTGATCCATCTTCGATTTCAGTAAGAAATTCAGAGTAGAGGAGAATCAACGATGGCTGCCATTTGAACCGAAGCGGTTTACTAAAACCAGGAGGAAATTAAGCTTAATTATTTATTTGTAAATAAAAGAATAATTATCACTGGGGAAGTCTGGAACCACGAAGCTGCTTCTGCTCGAATGAATTATGAAACGTGGAGTTTGGGAACTTCATGACGTGGCAAGTATTAATTGGTTGTCGTATTAAGTGTGTGTTTTAATTTAATTTTTTGATTTACTAGTGCCGGTCTGAGTTCTGACCTACTTAAATAATAAGGAACTTTTTTTTATTTTTTATAAATAAAAATATTATCGGATATTCAAATATTTCATTAAAAAATCTCTAAAAAATACTTGATAATCTTTATAAATAAAATAAATTAACGCCAATCGATCTCTTACTATATATGATAAATTATCAGACATTAAAATTAAGATCTTATTCAAAGATATTGTGGTTTATATCATTAATATAACAGTTTAGCGTAAACAATAGATAATATGAGGAAATAATAAATATATATAATTAATAATAAATATAAAAAATATATATAATATGCATATAAATAAAATATGTGTTATATCTATAACTAATTATATTTATATGCTTAATATATTATAACCTAATGTCATAATTTTTTTGTCATATTTTTATATTCTTGGGAAAGGGTGACATATACGAGCTTAATTGTTTTTTAAGAAAATTTGATGTTTTTTAAATAAAAATAAAAATATTTTAAATTTTAAAAATATACTTAAAAAACATAATAATTTTATATATAAAAATTATATTATCTTTTATAGTTAAAATCAGAATTATACATTTAATTGTTAATTCGGTTTTATTTACGAGAGTTTATGATTTTAAACTAAACAGATAAACCCAACCGTACAATAAACTGAAAAGGATAATGGGCTAACGGCACGGTCCACGGACCGATCTCCACCGCTATATATTCGGACATAAAATCTAAATATTTGCAAAAATATTTAAAATTATATTTATAATAAGTAATGTATTCAATAAAATTAATTTACAATTGGAATAAATACGAGCATGTCTAACTACTTAGGGTGATTGAATTTTTTTATTGTTCTTTTGGTTTCAGGGTCTAGCCCTGATTAATCCAGATCGACCCGCGTCGCACACCTAATTTTGGTGGGTAAGTCTTCCAACAAGGATTTTCTGCATACACAACTAATTTACATTACGACGAATGTCGTATAGATTACTGAAATAATTCTGATTCGAATAAACTAAAAATATAATTATTTAATCTTTGTATAAGTCACTAATTCTAGTGATTAATGAAGCAATATGCCCAACTGATTGTATGCTCCAACAACAAAACACATTTGCTCAAAACAAAAGCTTACATTCTGCAATGACAATATCACATTCAAAACTCTAAATTACGTCTAAACCCAAATTATCATACGTAAATAATAATTTTTTATACTATAATTTTTATTATAAATTTTAAAATATGTTCAATTTACTTCATTACCCTAATTGTCAATTCCATTTAAATTATTTACCAAATTAGTCCTCAATCCAACCATAAAAATGCATGAATATAAGATGTTTTTCATGAGTTTGAGGTATAAATCGTATATCTATTTCTCACGCCTCCTCTATTTACGTTTTCAAGACACATAGTTTACACATGGCGGCCTAACAGATGAGTTTCAAGACACATAGTTTTCACTTGTCAAGTTCTTGGACAAAACATAACTCCGATGTCTTCCGACACTTTAAAAAACCCAGTGACTTGGTCTGATATCAAAGACATGAGGGGAGGATATATAAAAAAGTACGAATGCAAAGCAACCCATATACGGTGAACAATAATAATGGATGGAAAAGAATGGAAGAAATTACCGGTAAGATCTTTTCTGGGTGGAAGAGACGCCGTGACGTAACAAAGAATCCGACGACTGAACACCGTGACTGTTGAAACTATCCGGGCGACGTAAAAAAACATGAGCAAACCAACAACCCAAGGCATCAGCATGAACCCTAGAAAGAAAGTGACTGATCCACAAAGAACTAAAGAAATAGATATCCCCAGCATCAGCCAACCAAATCCCATCGCCGTTATCCTCGTCGGCAGCGGTGATCGGTCAGACAAATGCATCGGCGTCGGCGATCGGAGGAGGAGGAGATTCAGGACTAGCACCGACAGCTCGTGAATTGCACATGATAGCTGATCCCGTTGTCGATGATGTTGCTGTTGATTTCGCATAGTTTTTTCTTTTTTTCTCGGGAAAATAAATCAAAATCTCACGGGAAGGTGTAAACTTTTGTAAACCCTGAAAATCTGAAGAAAAATTAAAGAATATTTGGATCAGAAAAATAAAATAGACATCGTTTTGGTTATAATTTTCCAATTTTGTTTTGCTAGAAACATGGCTAATGGATAAAGTTGGAGTCATAATATTTTTTTATAAATTATATATTCATATTATAATATTTATATTCGTAAGAAATTATATATCTATTTTATAATAGTCCATATTATAAACTTGTGGTCGGGAATTGCGATTATAGTTATAATGATGTAAGAAATTTTAACATCGTTATTTTAAGTTTTACGGAAATTTAATTTTATGGTCGAGATTAAGGGTGTTTAAAAAATTTAATTTAATTATCCAAATATAAAAATTTGGGTATTTATTGAAAACTTTTTAATTCGGGTGAAGTACCCCGAGATATTATTTTTTAGATTGGATCAAGATTATAAAATTAAAAAATTTTGGATAATCATTTTTTAATATAATTATTATTTAAATAAAATATATTTATATTCACTATATTCTCAAATCAAACTAATTTTTAAATTTTGATTTCTAAATCTTTATTTTAAAAAATTATAGACTTAATCTTATATAAAAGAATAAATTTATTTTTTGAATGATAGAATTTAAACTTTAATCGTTTATATACATATTATTTTTGTATATACATTAACCACGATAAAATCAACTCAATATTCTTTATTATTTAAATTATTAACTTTTATATATTAAAATAAATTAAATTGATTAAAAATATTAAAAAAACTACTTTATATTTTATTTTATATTAGATTGTGTAATTTAGGTCTTAAATTTTATGTTAGATTATATAACTAGAAATAAAAACTTTTATGTTAGATTATGTTATTATTTTTTATGAAAAAAATAGAAATAAATAAACGTATAACTATAACTATATCATGAAAAGAATTTCAGAGATATCAAGCTCATTAAAAATATTTTTTGGAAAAAAATAAATGGTGTAAAAATTTTAAACATTTTTCAAATATGTTGTATAATTTTTTATAAAACATAAAAATTATTATGAAATTATTATGTATTCTATAATTGGATGTTATATTAGTGTAGGAATAAAAAAAAAATTTATAGATTATTTTATATCAATAAACTATCATAAAAAAATATTTAATCATATTATTTTATTTATTTTTCTGATTAAATAGTACATCATGATGACTCATACATAAATATCATATTATCATAAATATATAAATTAGCACATAAAGATAAAAATAGTTATATAGAAATATATGAACAAATACAAAAAATATTATTAAAAAACAAAATAATTCTATTTTTTTGATGAATTAGATATAATTTTATTAATCGTAAAATCGTAAAAAAAAAAATCATTACCTGCCTTATTAAAAAAAATAAACTTAATCGGAGAAGTCATAAAGTTAACCAACAAATCAGGTACACAATTTCTGTCACGAGGAACATATTGAAATAATTTAAAACAATTTATTTGTCATTAACTATAAACCCAACCCAACCCAACCGTATTCACAATATTCCGGTGTCTGTGTCGGCATGCCAGAATTGAATAACCTAGTCATTTAAAAGTCGACAGAATATCAATAATATTTATTACTATTCAGTTTTAACTGCGAATATTTAATATTAATATTTGAATAACCGTATTAGCAGTTTCTTGTACCAATCAAATAACATTAGGACATGTTTTAATATCTAAGTAAAAAATATGTTTAGGGTTTATTTAAGATTAAAGTTTAAAGTATATTAATTTTATTAAATATGTTAAATATTAATTTTTATTAAATATATTTATTATATTTTATTAAATATTTCAAATATTAATTTTTTAAAAGTTATTTTTGAATTTAATTATAATTATTTTAAATATTTTAATTAATTAAAATTTATAAAATATATACTTTAAAACAACTTAATTCAATGTTTAAAAAATATATATTTCTAGAATAATAATTTTAAATAATAATGATTTAAAGTTTAAAAATTTAAATAAAATATTAATATTAAATATATTGAATAAGACGAATAAAAGATAGAGTATTTTAAATAGAATTCAAAAATATAATTAATAAATTCATTTTTGCTTGAATTCAATAAATGCATGGCATTAAATGTATAATTAATATTTGATTTTTTTTAAAAAAAAATGGGTACCATCTAAACTTTATTAAATTCAAAGTAAATACAAAAATTTCACAAATATTACAAAGAAAAACAACAAAAAGTAGAAGACACATACTCAGAAGATCCAAAGATTATGTTGACAGTGATTTGGGTAAAATAATGGATTACAATCGTCAAAGTGAAAGGGTTAAAACAAAACCCCAATGTATTCTCAACATGTCGAAAAGTTATGACGGGTCGATATTCCTTCAATTTTCGGAGACAATTAAAAGAGCTGAAATCGGTGTATCTTCCACCCAAAATTTATCCTCGTGGTCGAATTTTCCAACAAGAGCCATCGTATGTGCTAATTTATTCTCATTTCTACCGGTGAAAGTAAAACGACATCTCAAAAAAGCTCTTGATCTTTGTTTTGCATCGACTATTAAGAGTCTGACAATTGAGAGATCATCCATTTTAGAGTTTATCTTTCTTATTATGGATTTTGAATCATCTTCGACAATTATATCTTCAAGACCCAAATCCATAACAAACTCAATTCCTTTAAGCATCGAAAGAACCTCAGCTTCAAAAACAAATATAATACCCTGATTGATTCGATAACCCGAACCCATAAATTCTTCCTCTGAATTTCTAATAACAAATCATGACCAAGATTTATTTTTCTTCTAAAAGAAACTAACATCAAAGTTAACTTTATGCAATGGAGGTGTAGGTGAAATCTATACCATATCAGATCTGGTGTAAGGATGATGAAGATGTTCAACTACCACTCCTAATTCGGACAAATAACTTCACACAAAAGTGGCAACAAAGATAACACTTTGTCTAACCCCTTCATTAATAAACTTATTGTGTGCAAATCAAATAGATCATATTGTAGTGATTATTTCAACATGTTGTCGTCTATTGTAACTTCGAAAAAAATAATCCAACCAATCGCAGAAAGAAAGATGATCTACATGATTAAGCCAATTATCATTAATATGATAATCCATCCAATCGCAGAAAGAAAAGTGATCTGCATGATAATTAATATTTCAAATCATTAACATGTTTTTTTGACAATTTATTTTTTATTTTTATTTACATCATAATCTTTTAATCAAATTATATCATTCACCTTCTATTATTTATAAATAAAGTAATTTATATTGACACTTGCATTTAACATGTTTTTTTTACATATTTCCATAAAATAATGTTTAATTTAAAATATTTTATTTAAATAAATTCAAACAAAAATACCTAAATTTTCTATAAATACTAACAAAAACTATTTAAATTGTAAATTAAACTAAACTATGTATGAAAAATATATTTAATAAAAATATCGTTTTTAATTTTTGGATTAAAATTATTTAATATTGTAAATATATGTGACAAATCATAAATAATAAAATTTGGATAATAGAGTTTGATTAAATTAAAAGTCTGTGATGTAAATGAAAGTAGATATTAAATTTATTGATTTAAAATGTAAACTACCAAATTTGCACAAATATTTTTATTTAAATTTTATAACATAAAGTTTAAACTCTTGACTTTAAATTCTAACCTCCGAAATCACCCATTTAATCTGTAGATTTAAAATTATAAAATCATAAATTTTAAACTGAACCTCTAAACCCTAAATTATACCAGTTTATAAAAAAAATTATCACAGTTCCAAAAAAAATATTTTTTTTTCAAAATATAATATTTTTAATAGCATAAAATTAATTATAAAGCAAATTTGTTCGTAGATACTTTTAATCTTTTGATAATGAGTATATACAAACGAAACAATTTAAACATGTGCTTACTAAAATACATATCATCTATTTTTTTATTAGGATACTTGTTCGGTTTTAAAATATAATATTTTTTAAATTAATAATATAAATATTTAAAAATCAATTTAATTTTTTTAAAGATCAAAATAGACAGAATAAACCGAGACTTAAAATATTTTAAAAAGTTTTGAGGACAAAAAGTGACATTATAGTATAAATAAGAGAAATAAAGCTTGATATAATATAAGAGAAAATATAAAATTCAGCCACGAGATATAAAATAATTTTGTAATATTTAAAATATATATAACTTTTATTTAAAAATAAAATAAAAAGGGTTTTATTTTAATTAAAGTGTACCACCCTATTAAAAGCCCCCCACCAATGAAGATGATGTTTCATAAAATATAAATTGTGGTGGTTTACACATATACATCAAAGGGAAAATAAAGAAGAAAATAGTTATTACATGACAACAACGTGAAATAGAAATGTGGGAAAAAGAAGAATTATATAATTAACCATACAATTAGTATTAATTAATAATTTTTTACTCAAATTAATTATAAAAATATTTATTTAAATAACGAATTAGACTTTTAAAACGGTTCAGTTTATAAATAGATGTAGTTAAACGCTAGCTTTTATTTTATATAATACTGTACACATGCAAAAATATTATAATTACTAAATTTAAATATATTTTTTTTATCTGATTTTAATTTAAATTTATGAAAAAAAAGGATTTATTTGAAGACAAGTATCTTCAGATATGAATGTTTTTCTTTTCTTCTTACAACTAATTTTAATTCAGACCCAAATTCAATACTCCTTATTTTAAGGCCCAACAAACCCAATTTTTGGATTCATTTTAGGACAAGGATCTTATATATATATATATGATTGTATCGAAAGGTCTGACGAATTAAATTTTTTAATAGGTCGGATCATTTCAAGATAAATGGATCATATATGATAAAAAATCAGGGACGAAACTATATGGGCAACGGTGGATTCATGCTTTGAATAGGGTGGGTTCGTACCCACCTTAAACTTTTTAAAGTTTACATATTTACCTTTAATTTTCTTTATTTTTATGAATTAGTTCTTAAGTTTTTATAATATTTAAGCTTTGTGCACACCTTAAGGTTTCGAAATTTTATGTGTCCACACTCAAATAAATTTCTAGATCCGCCACTGTATATGGGGGAGGGGCAATCCCCGAAGTTTTTTTCTCCACTTTTGTCCATTTATTTAAATTTTTAATTTTTTTTTATGAATTTGCACCCTACTTCTAAACATTTACGTTTTGTCCCCTAAACCCAAATACTGACTCTATCCCTGATAAAAATTATAAACATTAAATGATTCAGTGTTTTTTTTTTTTAGTTACCGAAAATATTATTTTTCTTTTGAATGTAGGGATTCTTAGTTAATTAAATTTTGTATGATCGATGAATCATAATCTTAATTCATATATAATTATAATATTTCTATAAATACTTTACTTTTTAAAAATAATTTTAAATTGATGCTGATTAAAATTTACAGTTATACATTATTATTATTATTATTATTATTATTATTATTATTATTATTATTATTATTATTATTATTATTATTATTCACGTATACTAACTCATTCTAAAAACCAGCTACACTATTTATACCTCCCTCTAAATTCTAATATCTCGCGTCAAGTCTACCGAGAGGAGTATTGGCAAAGGTAGATGTAATTTATTCAACTAAAGTACATAGAACATAAACATATATGTTCCAACATTTTCGGTCTGTCTTATAAAACTAGATGAAGGTAAAGAACAATAGCATAGGCCCATGGAAGATAAATTTGAATTCCGGTCCGATCGGTTTTTTTAAGGTTGTTTATGGTGTTGAGGGTATTTAAAACTCCGGTTAATAGATTGAATCGAAAAAATTTTAATTAATCGATTAGTTAATTTTATGTTTGATCAGTTAATAATTAATGATTTTTAAAATTTCATTAATCAATTAATTAAGTTTTAAATCCGTTAATTAATTAAATTAATTAAAATTTTTATGTATTATATATTTTTTGGTCATTAAACTTTTAAAAATTATAAAATATCAATAAAATTTACAAATTTACAAAAAATATCATTAAATTTATTAAAAAATAATTATTAAATTTTTCAATAATTTATAATATGTAACAAATCAATAATTATTTTTATAATAATTTAATAAGTCTAATAATTATTTTATAACTTCTAAAAGCTTAATAAGTAAAAAAATTATTTTAATATAATTTAATAATATCGTAATTTATAAAAAAATTATAACAAAATTTGATTAACCGATTAAATGACTAAATTAACTAAACTTTTCAATTCGATAATTCTTTTTAAAAAATTTAAACTTAATTAATAATTAATATAAAATTAATTAATTAATAATTTTTTAAAATTTTGATTCGATCTATTAAACGAACTAACCGTTTAAACATTCATCAACGATGCTAGTGGAGTAGTTCGTTCTTTCAGTTCTCCATCAACTTGTCCACTAGGTGGAAGCCAACATGTTCATTAAAAAATAACAAAACCTAAACACAGGTTAGTTATTATTATCGAACAATATTTTTATCAAACATCGATTTTCAGTAAAAAATATCTTCAAAATTTAGTTTTGATAAGATATTAATTTATTTTTCAAAATTCAAATTAAATAATTATTAATTCTAAAATTATAGCTTTAATATTTAATTTCTATTAAGAAAAACTTTAATATTTAATTTCTCTATCGATACTAAAACATCTTGCTTTCCAAATACGTTTAATATTAAAAAAATTATCCTACAAAAAGTCAAAAACGCCATAAAAGAAAACTTTCATTTCAATTCCGAAGAAGCTGTAGGGAAACATAGAGCCCGTTTCAATTTCCCTTATCGCCTCTTTGTTTCCGATGTCTCATGTGTTTTGGATTCTGATTTTGAGCCTTTCGATCTTAAAAGCGACGTCGTTGCAAGCGGGATCGCGGACGGTACTTCGAGTGATTGGCGATAACAACGGCGGCGGCGGCGGTAGTGATCCGAAAGACTATGGTATTGAATTGAACGCCACGAACTTCGATGGAGTTCTCAAGGAAACTCCCGCCACTTACGCTATAGTCGAATTCTTTGCTAACTGGTTAGTAATCCTTTTTTTTTTCAACCATTCGTAATCGTAGCTCCGAAAGTGTTTTAAATCTAGAGCTTTAAGAACAAGAAATGTATTCTCGGTTTTCATTATTTTATGTGGTTTCACTGTTGAGCATGGATGGAATTTGTTTTTCCTTGCTTGATCAAAACTTAATCTGCTGAAAAATTATCTGTAATTTGGTTGTCGTGCTGGGTACCGTACGGCAGAGAAGAAAAACCGAACAAATCGATTTTGAACGGTAGTGTCTAGATCGACTTTCGTTCGGGTTTGAGTTAAAATAAAATCACCATTATTCGAACAAAATTCTATTTTTTATTTAATAATTTTTATTAGGTATAGCTTTTAAAATATAAAAAATGTTAATAAATTAGTTGAAAAAACTTTAAATATTAGTACTTCTTTTCTTAACAAAAAGTTGAAAAAGGGATGAACAAGCTGATCCTAACCATTGGATTTTATTCGGTATATCCGATCAAAAAGCTTGCTCAGAACAATACTTTTTCCCAAATCAAACGAACCAATCCATATAATTGAGTGCGTTATTCTATAATAATGTATAACTGCTGAAATTTAAGAATTAGAAGGATGGCTTTGTAGGACATTGAATTTCATTCAGTTCACTGACCATAGTTGGTTATTTTAATATTTCGGTTTCCTTTCCCTATAATTGAATGCATTAAAATCATAATTATAATATGGAATTTAAGAATTAGAGGGATGACTTCGTAGGAAACTGAATTTATTTTTTAGTCCACTGTCCAAAATTGGTTCTTTTTCTTTCTTTCTATGGCAAACTTGCGTGATATTATAAAATTGAATGTGCCATTCCCCCCCTCCTAAGTTTCCTATGTTGGTTAGAAATTTGACACTTCAGTAAACATAAATTCCAGGGTGTGTTTTTTTTAAATCCGGAAATGTGAGTCTGTCAAAATATTGAAAGATTTGGCAAACCCATAATGATCACGGTTGTTTATGTTTCCCAGACAGATTTACCAATCAACATACCAATATAATTTGTTTCCTAGTAGGCTAGTAGCTGCCGTGTTTGCTCAATTTTATATCATGAAAATTGTCCATTCCTATACATTAGTGCATTTGCTTGTATGCATTGAACTTGCCTGTTTCCCTAAAACTACCATGCTGCCTAAGTTAAGTTTTAGTAGCTAGTAGTTTAGTTGCATCCTTCACCCTAATTGTTAAATGACATTTTTCTCCTGTGTGATTATTACTTTTCAGGTGCCCTGCTTGCAGAAATTACAAGGTATATCATTGTCTATTTTGCACTCTCCATTTTTTATAGATTCACTTTCTTATGATTTTTGCAGCCCCATTATGAAAAAGTTGCTAGGCTTTTCAATGGACCTGATGCGGTGCATCCTGGTATCATATTGATGACTAGAGTTGACTGTGCACTAAAGGTATTTGTTTTGCTTTTGGACACCTGCAAAGTGCAGCCTCATGGATTTAGTACTTTAACAATCCATGTTCCATCATAGCACATATTTGCCACATTAGCATAATGCTGGTGTTTAAGATACTTGACAATGTTTTCTGGCCTTCTCCAGTTTATTGTGAAGTTGTTAATATGAAATTTAAATGAAAGTAGCACTTTAACATCGTCCTGTAATCCTGTTTTTTTAGTTGTTTTTGTGAGTTTCGAAGAGTTGCAATGTTGCCATGTACTGTGTTGTTCTCTTTAGTCCATGTAATTTGTTTTTCTTATCTAGCTTTGTTCCTTTAAGTAGCCACTAAATAAAGTATTGCATTCCTTTTTGAGGTTCACTCTATCTGACTCATGTTTATTATTGTTGAAAAACTGTCTTGTTAATTTAAGTTTGGATCTTTGACTTCTCTGGCAGCACAGATAAATATTGGTCTTTGTGATAAGTTTTCTGTTGCTCACTACCCTATGCTGTTTTGGGGTCCTCCTACGAAGTTTTCCACTGTCGGGAAACCCAATCAAGAAAAAAGTGAAATACGTGAAATAGATGATTGGCGAACAGCAGAAAAGTTGCTTAATTGGATCAATAAGCAAATAAGCAGGTATGTATGAGGTATCTACATTCACCACTTATTTAATGTACAGGATTTTATACTCTGAACTAATGATCTCTTGAAATTATAGAATTGTAAACTAAATGCAATTACGAGGGCCTTACTATCTGTTATTCTGAAGGAGGTTATTTTTTTTCACAAAACCATTATGTACATTTGAGAATTGAACTCTATTTACATAAAAATCCTAATTACTATTGACACTGCATGCAGGAAGATATTTTGATAGCTAACAGAATATAAAATTAACTCTAAAATCATGATTTTGTGTGGGATGCATTCTTCAGATTCAGTAAAGGATGTATGTAGAACTCGCCAGCATGTTGTAACATATTGGAGAATGATGCATTCTTCAGATTCAGTTAAAGCACATGCTACTGTACATAGAACTTGCCGGCATGTTGTAACAAAGCCTTAGAGTGACCGACTATGATTGGATAGTTTAATTTGTTGCCAGATGTTTATTCCGTTCCTCTGTGTGCATAAGTAGGAAAGTCAAAGTGTCTAGTTTCTATAATGTTTGGTTTTGTATTACATTCCTTGACTCAAAGCTCTACCTGATCTCTAAACAACCAAGACTTATAATTTATGGGGGGGAATTGCAAAATGATTTTTGATGCTTTTGTTCTCACACCTTAGGGTATCAGTCATTATGTGAGTCCTAGAAAATGGGTTTGGAGGGGATTGGAACTTTGAACCTTCTTTTGATGGTAAGGCATAGATTTGCACCTATGTATGATATTTTTACTGTCAGCTTTGGTCATATGATTTCTGCTGCTTTACTCCCTTTCAGATCATATGGCTTAGATGATGAAAATTTTGAAAACGAGCTTCTTCCATCCAATATATCAGACCCTGGACAGGTATTTTTGTGCATTTCTAATTTGCTTCTTGAACAATGTATGTTTGAGGTTTTCATTATGCTTAGGATTTTAACTTCTTGTAATTTGACTTGTGGAAGATTGCTCGGGCTGTATACGATGTGGAGGAAGCAACTGCAACTGCCTTTGACATCATTTTAGAACACAAGGTGGGGATCTCTAGTGTAGATTTTCCCTCTATCTAGAGAGTGTATTTTTATCCATATGAGGCTAGGAATTTTTTTCCGTCTTTTAAAGTTGCAGCATATGATGTCCTGCAGATGATTAAATCAAAAACTCGAGCTTCACTCATAAAATTCCTTCAGCTTTTAGTAGCTCATCATCCTTCCAGGAGGTAAAGATCTTACTTTTCAGTACGACCTTGGCTTCATAATTCATATGGTGTTTCCTTAATTGTGCTATTATTATATTTGCATTAGGTGTCGAAAGGGAAGTGCAGAAGTACTCGTGAACTTTGATGAATTGTGCCCATTAGATATGTGGTCATCTGATAAAGATGCTGCTGCCACCGATAACCTGAAAGAGGTGCTACATGATTTTCAGATTTGTGGGAAGGAAGTTCCTCGTGGATATTGGGTAGGTTCTAAAAGGAAATATGATTGCTATTTAGTATTTTTCTTCCATTGCATATATTCGAAAATGTTAACATTAGTAGAATCATGTTGACCATGTTAAATAATTCCATTACATGGAACTTCTTGATGGTTGACAATTATTTCATTGCTTGCTGTTATGAATCTCTAAATTACATTTGATGGTTCTTGGCTACCACTAAATTGATGCTAATCCCTAGTCCCTATGTTATTCAGACTCAGGTTTGAGTGTCATATACTCGTTTACAAATAGTTCATATGATTCGTTACCTATCGTTTAGCTGCTAAAAAGGATCACATTGTGACTGATGATTTTCTGCTGTGAGATTGTCAATCAATTGCTTCCTTCTAAGTTTTAAGCTCTATAAAATATGTATACCCTTTGTTTAGTCCAAGATAAAATATATCCTTTTTGATAATGTCCTTTGGGACTTCTCTTTTAATGGTTGCTTTATGCCATTTGGAATGTTCATTTTTGCAGATGTTTTGTCGTGGCAGCAAGAATGAGACCAGAGGCTTTAGGTAATGATGTAAAATTCTTAATTTTTAGCTTGTACATTTGTTAAGAAAAGTTTATATTAGTCTAATCTGGATCTCCTCTCACACTGTCATAGAAAGGATAACCTTGCCCTCAAAGTTGTTTTACTCTGTCAAACTAGCTGTCTCTCATATTTATCTATTCCTATAATTTGGTAACTAAGAAATTTTCTTTTTCGACAATTATGAGCCTTGTATACCAAACCAGAGATAAAATAAACCCACTTCTGTTAATTTGATGGCAATTCGGGCATATAAATATAACAAGGACCTCTAACTTATTTCCAACTAATTTGGTGAGTGTTTATTCTAAAATTGAACATGGTTTTGGAGCAAGTTTTTTCTCCATTTTTAGGCCCACTCTTATTCCCTATGTTAACAAAGTGAGAGCCGAGTCATTCCTTTGAAGAAAGCATGAATTGTGGGGTAGTATGCCTATGATTCAAAGTTCATGTTGTACTAGAAGTCCTTTACAGTACATGCCTCATGAGTGGGATTATTGAAGTGAAGATAAATTAAATTTCAGAATTGTTAAATTAGGACAACCTAGATAACAAGACACTCTCCACCACCTATCATCAGTTGGTTTTCGGTTGGATATCTATTCCAAAATTCAACACAAAAGAATTCAATTGTAGTGGAGATTCTTTCACCTCTAATTGATTTTCTAAGATCAATAATTACTCATATTTGTTTGCAGTTGTGGACTGTGGGTTTTGATGCATTCACTTTCAGTGAGGATTGAGGATGGAGAAAGCCACTTTACGTTTATATCTATATGTGATTTTATTCACAACAACTTTATTTGCGAAGATTGTCGTCAACATTTTTACGAAATGTGTTCGAGGTAAATTCAACTTCAAAGCAGTTTATTTTCTTAAGCATCCTAAGTTTATTTCATCTAATTTTCAAATATGCAATTTGTAGAGTTACTAGTCCTTTCAAGAAAGCGCGTGATTTTGCCCTTTGGTTGTGGAGTGCACATAATGAAGTTAATGAGAGATTAATGAAGGAAGAAGCATCTCTAAAAACCGGAGATCCCAAGTTTCCGAAGATAATTTGGCCTCCTAAGCAACTTTGTCCTTCATGTTATCCCTCACAAGGTCCCAAAGATAAAGGAAGCAATCAGATCGATTGGGACAAGGATGAAGTGTTCAAATTCTTAACCACATATTACGGAAATACACTTATATCTTTATACAATGAAAAGGATCTTCTTGCCAATGATAGGACCAATGTTACTCTGGATGATACGGTGGCCTCAACAAATGCAGTCGTGGTGCCTGTGGGGGCTGCATTGGCTATTGCTATTGCTAGCTGTGTGTTCGGTGCCCTTGCTTGCTACTGGCGATCTCGACAGAAGAATAGGAAGTATTACCATCAACTATACTATTTAAAGAACATATGATTATGCCGAGGATTCAAGTAGTTTCAAATTGGATCATAAGCATTAGAATGAAATCAGAAATGGGGGGATGAAAATTGTTGAAGGAAATTTGTATAGGGTTTTTGATGCTTCGAGTTTGTAACTTTCTCATTTTCTTTTCGTTGCACCACTTTTCAGGCCAAGGAGAAGCTGGAACTAGGATTCCTTAGGCAACATACACAACCTTTTAAGATGTCCGGTTCAATGAGGTCGAACTTGAAGTAGAAATCCAGGTTTCATCCCTATATCAACTGTCCCTTGTGAGGTCCTGTTCTTTACCAGTTATTTTTCTTTAATGCCCATCATGAGATATAGTTTTGATTTTTTGAGAAAGAAATGTCCTACATCTGTGTTCGTAGCATCGACCGATTCCTTTTTGTTCTTCAGAGCTGGTTTCTTTTGTTGTTTAATACTATACAGGGAGGAAGTATAGTATAAGTTGAATGCTGGGGATATTGTCTTAAGTTTATACCAAAGTTTTATCATGTGGATCTATGTTTTACTGGGGCGCTTTGCACAGAGTGGCCGAAAGGCCATAGAGATAGAGGAAGAATGTCTATCCAGACATAACTCTGTGTATCCTCACCAGTTAACAAGTATTAATTTTTTTTCTTTGGTTACCGACCTTTGAGTCTAGGAATTACATGGGTGTAAATTATCTGTCTTTAATTGTGTTTTTATTGGTGTTTTCATTTAAAATTAGCGAGTTTAGGGTCTAGGATTTAAAGTTAGTAGTTGTGATTAGGTTTTAGAAAATTAAAAATGTGATTATTTTTTAAGGTGTGGGGTTTAAAATATAAAAAATTATGGTTAAAGTTTAAAATTTAATTTTAAAATATTATTTTAGTAGGACAGAAAAAGAGAACACAATTAAAAGACTAGAGGATTTCTACTCGAATTATAGATACTCATCGTTACTTAACCACACGTCAAACAAGTATTGATTTAATTAATTAAAAAACTTTACAAAAAATAATTTATTTAATTCTTTTTATGAAAATATAAAATTATATATGCATATTATTCTCTTTGTTTTATTAAATTTGTCATCTATTTTATTAATTAAATAGTATAATATATTTTTAAATTATTTGATTGAAGGTTTTAAAATATATTTTTTATATTTTTATTAATAATAAATTTAAAGCCGTAAATAATGAAAAGTTAAAATATTTTGAAACAAGTTAACATTCGATAAATTTAATACGATGGACGGAGTATTTTTAAAGCCAAGCCAGATCGAATGAAGTTGTCCTGAAATTTGGACAGCTTTTAAGAAACCAGAAAGTGATCCAACTTTTATGTTCTGTTCGGTTGGGTTAAAGATATCTTCATTATCTCAATTTTGTTCAAATACCACTAGGTTTTAAACTTAAGTTTTGATGCTCTATAATGTCTGATTCAACATTAACTATTTTCAATATTAAATAAAAATAAATAAATTCAATTAAGTGATAAGGATGTTTATTTATATAGATTTGAATCTTAATATAAGAATATAATATCTTTATTTATTTTTAAAAAATATGATTGTTCAATAATGTAAAAACTTTAAAAATCTAAACAAACCCACTTTGAATGGATATTCGTATTTCTCGCTTTCAAGTATTTATATTTAACACATGCTTCGTATCTTCAGAACCAATAAAAGATTTCGTTGTCGTAAACACATTGTTACTCGTAAAGCGTTTTTGATCGCGATGTATATATAATTACAAGAGAGATTAGTAGGTGAATCTTCTTCACCACGTCATCCATGGTCCAAGTAATAAAAACCGTTGATCTTTAAATAACCACCTAATAACTACCCACCCACTAAGTACATGTAGGAAAGAGGTGAGGATTCACTTAGAAAAAAATTAAAATCAACAATCCTAATTAATTGAGACCATAGATGACGTGGTAAACAGGGTTCACATAATAATTTTTCATAATTACAGACTTGTTAAATGGTTTCGTTAATTCGGAAATCCTAATTAACACAATCTAACTCAACGTTAAAATTAATAAAAAAACTCAAACCATAAAAAAAAATCCAAAAATTAAAATAATTTTCCGTAGAAAAAATAAACCCCGGAACACGTCCAAAATTTTAAACCCAGTTCCAGTTAATCAGACACCACATAAATATATAGTATCTATCCCTTCCACTGTGTAAACTAATATGAACATTCTTCCGTAAATAATTTTTGTTTAAAACCCAACTTATCTTATGTTAAATGCCAGTCGTCTACTTATAAAACCGCCGGAGACGGTCGCCATTGGAGGGCTGGTAATGACCCAGCTTTAGCCGGTGGAGACGCTGTTGGTTGTGGTGGAGCCTGTCATTTTACTGGGGTCGACGCCTTGCACAATGGTGGTGACACGCTCGCACCGTGGGCACGTCCTAAGGGTGGATGCAGGGAGCGGTTCACAGCTGTGAGGTGAAATCACCGTCGGCGGCCCTACTTTCATGGCCCTAAGCTCCTCCACTTCGCTTTGAAGCCGCCGGTTTTGTTCTGTCAACGAGCCAAACCATCTCTTCAGGTACTCGCACTCCATCTCCGTCTGCTTCAGCTTGCTCCTACATTTGATACGTTTGTCATCAACACAAACATACAGCGAGGAAGTCAGAAATAAAAATAACTATATTTTATAATAAATTCAAGGCTAAATTTTATTCATATTTAATAAATAAATTGCATTTATTTATCGCATTAAACCCTAAACTATTAAAGAAAACACCACCAAATGATCTCTCAATAACTCAGAAAAAGCATCAATTTATATTTCAGTAATAATTCTGCAACCTACTCTCAGTTCTTCAATGGCCACACACACGTATATAATAATTCATTAAAACCAAGTCCGAATAATGATGGTTCAATGCAGCACTTTATTAATTATTATCGATATTTAATTTAATTATCAACTAATTTAAATAAATTATTATAAAAATTATCATAGAATTTAAATTTTTAATTCTACGGACGAAACATTTTATCTCGCTTGTAATTAAATATTTTATAAAGTATAGTAGGATTTTTTTTATAAAATAAAAAAAGTTGTCTTTTAGAGAGACATGCAATACTGTCATTGATTGTTATACATTTTGATGCTTTTAATTTTTAAGACAAACCATCACTGTTTTGATTCCCAAGCTCTCTCATTTACTAAAATCAAACCAAATCATTGTTTTTTCATGAAAATGTCAATTTACTTGTCAGTTGTATGTTCTTGTAACTGATAACATATTACATGCATGATGTTAGAAATTAATTGTTTTTTAAGAAATATTTTACATTTAATACATGTATTCAATTCTAAAAATATTTATATATTATTTTCCAGGAAAATAGTGAACTGTTCATTCCATACATTAATGCTTATACTTGTACAATATAAAACTGTGTGTGAATCTGCAACAGAATCCCTTAATTTCATACCATTAAATCTCATTATTTCTAATTTTTAATAGATATTATTATGATAAAATAATAATTATATCTATTTAAGTTAATTATATAGATTGTATATTATAAGAATGATAGTGATATATCAACTTCCAAAGACAAAGAGAATATATGTGTAGAACTCATTCACATTATGTATACTTTCTGATATTCTGTCAACGTTTTGATGATATTTTACCCTAAGCACTTTTTTTCTCAGCTCCCAAACAGAATAATCAGAATAAGAAAATTCTCAGATTTTTTTAAAAAAATGATTTAGTTACCTGGCTCGACGATTCTGGAACCAAACTTCGACCTGTCTGGGCCGAAGCTTCAGTTGCAAAGCCAGTGCTTCTTTCTGTTTCTGGGGAAAAAAGATGGAAAACAATTTAAATGAAGTGCTGATCTGATGAAACCGTTGGATTTTTTGGTGTTATGTTGATTTATTACATACAGGGTTTAGGGTATGGTTTTGTCCGAAACTTTCTTCCAGCAAACGAGACTGTTCTTTTGTGAGACGAAGCTTCTTGCGGGGAACGCCGCCGTCGACGGTTGTTGTCGTCCATTCGTCTTCGGATCCTGCCGGTGGTACTTGGTTTATATCAAAATCTCTCACTGTTTAAAACAAAAACGAAAACCAATCGATATTATTGAAGATCATCGTATCAAAAAGAGAAAAAAAAACATGGTGTTTTCTAGGGGTTTGAAGGTTGTTCTTTTCTTACCGGAACAAGGGACAGATATGGTTAACTCCAAGTTAGAAGCGACCGCCATGAGAGTTGCAGACAAAGAAAGGAAGAAAGGGATTAATGGGTTGATTTAAAGGGAGAGAAAAAAGGTAAAGTTTTTTTAAATAAATAAATAAAAGTGAAAAATAAGGGGTGAAGAGTTTTCTGAATAGACATAAATATCAAAGTCATTAAATAGATATAATAAATTAAATTAAGATTAATAAGGAAATAATTAAGTAAAATAAGGATTTAAATGGTTAGGGGTTAGGGTATTGACTGTGGTCGTAAAGTCAAAGGGTTTGACCCATCTTACATGAGACACGTGTCAATATACCAGAAGATCTTGGAGGGGTGTAGGAGAAAAACCGGCATGTTTTCTGTTAAAAGTGCCGAGTCTGGCTGTCGGTTCAAAGGTCAGCTGATGAAATGATTGGACTGACTCACTGAGTCTGGTTTCCGATTGGGGAAGAACTGGTTACTGTGAGGGAAGTGTTAGTATATACCATTTTTTGTATATATATTAATTTTGTATAGAAATCTTAAAAATATAAAAATTTTAATATATTAAAAAATTAATATCAAAATTTTATATTTTTATAAAAAAATATTATGTTTCTTAATCTCATTTTAAAGCGTCTTATATTAGAAAAAAACACTATAAGCAGTAGGTCGAAAATAAAATAAAATGAATTCTATGCAATGATATGTATTATTAATATTTTAATTATTTTAAATTATTTTTTAGTATCTTTTAAGATTTTCTCATTTTTATTTTAGTAATTTTATTATTTTTGAATAAAAAATAAAATGCAATCTGAAAATAGTAAAAAATACTAGTATATATGATTAAAGGCATATATCGAGTAAGGTTAAATAAAAATTACAGTTTTTTTTACCAGATAATTACTGTGATCCAACGGTTATTGCCAAAAAAAAATTGGAAGAATTGAATGCTAGTTTACTTGTTTGACAGGTTCAACGGAAAACGTAACGCGCAAATTCCATCATTAATTTAGGGTTATAGAATATAACGGTTCAATGTTATAATTAATTAATCCTTAATTATCCCGTCAATGGTCTAAGGATCGAACATAAATTTGTAATAAATCACCCTTCTAATTAAGACAAGTAAACAAGGATTATTAGTCATAAACTAAAATCAAACTTAAGCTTTGACTTGCTGATTATATTAATAAATGAAAATATATTTGGTTTATAAGAAAAATGGGAACCGAAACTTTGGTATGCCCACTGCCACCCCATGCGTCAAGATTAAATTAGTCAAATATAATACTTTTATTTATTTGGAAATTTATTTATTGATTACTCTCTTTTTATTTAAATATAATTTAATTTGGGGTACGATGTCCCACCTTATTTTTTTATTTTTTACTCCTTAGAAAATTTATATTTTTATTATTTAGTTGTTTCTTTAGAAAATCTGATTTGATCCGACTTTTCTCAAAAGTTGAACACTACTTTTAATAAAAATAATTGTAATTATTTGACTAATTACAATTGATAATGATCAATATAAGAATGGTAATGCAAATGGGTAATAATAATAATAATAATAATAATAATAATAATAATAATAATAATAATAATAATAATGTACTTTTATACATAAAATTAATATTGTTTAATTTGTGATACAAACTCAATCTAACTTTCTATAACACAAAGACATTTTTGTTAAACATCTTATTATGATTTTTATAAATATATTTATTATAATTTTATTAATATATTATACATTTTTATTTTTTTTATTTTTTAGTTATGCTATCATTAATTAAATTGTGATCGTAAACTCAATTTAAAATTCTAAAATAAAATAAATTATTTAGAGACTAATACTGTAAAAGAAAGTTCAATAGTAAATATTTTTCTTAATTGATTACCATATTTATTGAAAACTTAGTCTCTGTATTAAGAGTATGCCTTCTGGGGAGATGGCGTTTGGACAGTTATGATGGGGTTTCGGGTAGGGAAGACACAACATGGACCAAGGGGGAGAGATGATGATTAGGAATGAAACAAATGTGGGACCCAACTTGTCTTATTGTCCTCACCCCCACCGTCACGGAGGACCCCACGTGATACTTTCTCATCCTTACCATGTTTTGTTTTCTCAGTGGATGACATGTGGGACCCATCTACAATGTTTACGACTATAAAAGAGTGCTAATCTCCAAGCTTTGCATATAAATATGACTTTCCAGTTTCCAGAGTTTGTTTTATAAATATTACATAACTCAATTTATATGTAAAAATATTATAATTGTGTAGCACCTTATAAAATTCTTAAAAATAATAATAGGTGTGGTAGAAGAGGAAAAAAGGGATCACTAGTAAAATTGAAATTAAGGTTTGAAAAGTGGAATTTAGGGATTTGGGTTTGAAATAAAATTTTGGGGAAATTAAAAAATTAGGATTTAAAAATTAGGTTTTTAAATTGTGTATAAAAATTGGGAATTTTAAAATGTTGAAAGAAATTTGAAATCTAGGGTTCTCTTTTTTTTTAAAAAAAAATAGGAATTGGAAAGTTAAAATTAGAGATTTGAGATTTAAAAAAAAATTAGATTGAAAAGGGAAATTTTAAAATTAGGGATTTTAAAAAAGGGTGGAGTCGCCATCGGCCACTTTGGTAGGTCGGACACCGTAAAGACCAGAGATTCGAAATGATTTGGGTTCGAGAGTCGGTTACGGTTAAAAACGGGTTTAGGGTTTAAAACCACCCAAAATTGGCATTTAATTTTAGATTTTTTGGATTAAAGTGACATTTAAATTAATTTTTGTTTAAAGATTCGAATTAATTTTATTTTTACCGTGTCTTTATTCGGAGGCAACGCATACACCGCGACCACTACGTTGGAACACGGGCCCGTTACGACCGAGTAAAGACGTATTTAATTAGGCTCATTAATTAGCAAGGTGTGATATAAGCAAAATAAAAGACATAATTATAAAGACAACAAATATAAAGACAAAATAGCATATAACACATGATAATAAAGATTAAAATAAATAGACCAACAAAACAAGCGAATAACATATATAAATAAATAAAACACAACATATAATAAACAAATAAAAAAACAATAAAAGATACCAATAAAAATATTCATTATTTTCATTGAACCATAAGAATGGAATACACAATAAATATATCAAAAAGAAATATATACATCTAAATATGCTCGATTAAAATCAATCCACAAATTAAACTAAACGGTAAAAGTAATGATTAGATTAGGGCATAACTTGAAAAATAACCAACCGAATGGGTGAAGTGATTCAATGAGAATAAAAATATAAATAATGGAGGCTACCAACTTACAAATGAAAATGGAAATGGAAAATGGAAGTGGAAATGGAAATTTGGCACCGGAAATGGAAATAGAAAATGGAAATGGTTTCCAGAGGCATGCGGCTGTGAAATAAAAATATGGTTCTTGGTCCCTTTATTTTTAGGGTAAATGTTATATATATAGTTAGGGTAAAGGGTATTATATGGGAATAAAATAGGTTTATGTTTTAATATATAAGGATATCTATGATATGATGAAGGGTATTTTAGGTTTATCCCTTTAAAAATAATAACCAATTAAAAACAAGACCTTGGATACCAAGTAGGGATTTTTATTATATTTTTTTATATTATAAAATTATATTTAATAGGTCAAATTTATTTATGGTTTAGGCTTATAAAAGTGGGCTCTAATAAAAGACTTTTATTTATATCATATATTTATATATTTTTGGATTTTTGGTTTTAATTAAGAGATAGTAAGGATAATAATAATTATAAAACAAGTGATAAAATTAGGGTAAGTTAAGGTGATTTGGGTATTAAAAAGGGATGTGGATTGGTTTAATTCGAGCATAAACCCGGATAAAATTAGTGATTACAAATTGTTACAATGTTTTTGAAGTTGATAAAGTTTTTGGATTTAATTTTAAATTGGTTTTTAATAATATTTTATATTGAAGTCAGATCATAAATATCACGTCTTTAATAAAAATTAAATTATATTTTCACCTACTTTACTTTTGTCGTAATAAATATTATAAATTTAAAAATAAAAACAAAGATATATATTTAAAAATAAAAAAATCTTCATGCAATATTAAAAAAAATTCTCCTTTAATCGTGCGTATGAGATGAGCCTAACTTTAAATTTGATTATTTATTTTTGAGATCAAGTTAAATTTAACTTTTCTCTCGTGTAAGATTCATTAAATTTGGTTCACGTGTGATTTAAAATTCGAATCATACATTAAATATTTAAGCATCTAAAAACAATTAACCAAAATATAACTTATTTTAAAACGTCAAGCCAAAACAAAAAATTTTAAAAATATTTACGAATAATTTAGAACTTCATACTACTTATAAATATCTTTTAAAATATAAATAATTTTTAAAAGTGAAAATTTTAATCTTTTCGAGTAGATTTAAAAAGTAACAGATTTTTATAATTTTTAAAAAATAATTTTATTATACTTTCATGTCTGCCAAATCCATAAACCTAAGTTTTTCTCAAGTATCCATATACGGTGTATATTTAGACATGGATATAAAAATATGATCCTCTAAATATACGAAAAAAAAAACTAAAAACTCTATATCGTGTCGAGCACATGCTCGAATAAATCCCACTATAGTTTATTCCTGATTATGATATAAATGAATAGTAAGTAATTAACGAAAGATATAGGGTTGGCTATATAATATGCACTACTCAAGAAGCTTGTTACAGGTGCCGGCACCGACTGCTGCTGCGAGATGCCATGCGGAATGAAGGAAAGGCGTTCTGGGAAACATATCGTCGGCAATGAAAAGAGCACCTCCCAATAGAGATGACATTTTATGCAGTTCGTGAGCTTTCCTTAATTCTGGATCGTTTACTGCTCTTTTAGCAAATGCGACCTGTAATGGATGAACGGGAGGTTTCAGTACAACAGTTTCAGCCTGCAAGGTAAGTTTAATCAACTGTACTGTTTAAACTGGAGCAATGCTTAGGAAATCACAGATTCAACTAACATCAAACTTATAGTCTAAGTTATTCAGACTCGATTTTCCCTTTAAAATATCCGTGAACGTCAGTTGTGTTCAATATAAGAACAGCTTTAGCCTAGAAGGTAAGAAAACTACTGTATTGTTAAACTGGAACAATGATTGAGCAATCACAGATTAGCTAACATCACAATTGTAGTCTACGATGCCTGGACTCCTAAGTTTTTTCCCCCTCTAAAATATCGATGTTCGACACTTGTGTTTGGTATAAGAACATCTTCAGCCTAGAATTATAGTAAATCAACTGCACATGTTTAAGCAAATCAGTGACAGGCATGTCTTAGCATATCATCTTCTAAATATACTGAAAAAATAATAAAATATTGAGCAAATCCGTTTTGATCCCATTGAATAAATTGCAACAACTTATAATGAAAAAAGTAGGAAACCCAAGTTTTTCCCAAGAACTTTAACCAGCTAGTTACCTCCATCATTCCAGTGTGAACAGCTGAAACCATCAGAGGCTGGACAGGTAGAAGCAAAGCCGAAGCTGCCATCAGTAACTTCGGGTTTTCGTTCTGAATGGCTCTTGATAGACACTACAATAATGATTTATTGTTTTAAAATTTTGCATCTAATAGAGCAATTTAAAATAGAAGTATGGCAACCATGTCACTTAGACTTGAGTGTAAGTGTCGAATCTGAGTATCCATCTGACACAAGCATCTTTAATTATTTACTTTTAAAGTTCTTTCATGTATTTGGAAGGTCATTTGAGAGTCATATTCTCATACCCAAATCCGAAATACATCCAACACAAGTATTTTGAAACAAATGAAGAATCCAAGTACTATAGAGAACAGTTTCTCCAGGTTGTATTGTGTTCTTAGACAAGTATAAAATGCAGCAATAGCAACAACGCTTTAACATTAACTTTAATGTTTAACACCGTACAAGTCAATAACCTATGTTACTTGGATTTAGGCGTGAGTGTCTGATGAGTGTGTTGAATTTTCCCAAGATTTTTAAGCATTTTTGAGGTTCCTTGGAAGATTGTATCCCTAGAACCATGTCCGGATATGCATTGGACAGTGTACTTTAATGCATCTATCCCAATCAAATTATGGATCAGACTGAACTTACTTAAGTTACTTGGACTTTGATGTGAGTGGTGGATATGAGCATACGTCTAAGATGGATAAGTTCAATCTTTTCTAAGTTTTTCCAAGTAACTGGAGAGCCATTGGAGGATCATATCCTCATACTCATGTTCGAAAATGTCCAACACTCGTGTCATACACAAGTACTTTAAGAAAAAAATGACGAGCCGAAGCAACTTACCACAGTGGCAGTGGCAATCATTGTGTAGTCAGCCCACCTTAAGTATTTCCTCAGCTTTCCTCTGGAAGAATGGTACAAAGCAGAAGCAACTCCCACTCCAATTAGTGAATTAGCATACAGTTTAGTGTTAAAATTTTTCCTGCGTCCAAGTAAATAAAGTATTAATAAGTTATGTAACTCAGACATGGGTGTGAATGTCAAATACGAGTGTTTTACTTTTTCTATTTTTTTTTTTTTTTTGTATTTGAAGCGTCTTTGGAATATCATATCAGTATACTTGTGTTCGGGTATAGGTGTCAAAAACGAGGAGCAAATTAAATAGATCGATATCTTGTTTAAGAAAAAAACTGAAGATGATAATACCTAGGGGCCTGAATCCCAAGAGCTATGAAGGGAAGTGATGCCAACACATTTGCAACCGTCTCTACAAGATTATGGTCACCTAACAAAATGTTTTAAAAGATAAGCATGGGCAAATAATCTTATATAGCAAAATTGAGAGCCAAGAATACACGCCCACAAACTATGTTGCGTGGACTTGAGTATGAGAGGTGGATACATGTCCAATGATGGGTAATTTTATAAGTTTTAACATGTATTTGGAAGATCATATTCCCATTATCATGTCCGAAAACTAGTCAAACACAATTACTTGAAAATGAATGTCATAATACTTTACCGTACCTTGCATACAACATCTTACAGGCCTTAAACAAGCTGGTCTCTGCTGCCATAACCTGAAAAACATGTTTAAGCAAGTATTTCATGGAGACCACAGGCAAAAATAGTGTATTCACAAGACTTCTAGAAATAAATTGATAAGTTGTGATTTAAACAGATTAACAGGCACAAAGTTTAGAGCAACTGATATCATTACAAAATAAGTTTTCGGTTTAACTTACTGTATCAATAATGGTTGATTTGCTGTAATAAATGGTTTATCATGAATGAATTGGAAATTTCCCTGTTGGTTAATCTCCTCCATTGCAGATTGTGAATGAGGAAACACTTGCACCCCATGCAAACCCTCTAAGACTTTACTATGTCTCAATGCAGTCTGGGGACTCATGATCCTCGAAAGAATGCGAAAAACGCTTTAGCTGCCAGCAAGAACTTGCCGGCAACAATTGGAAGAAGAGTGCAAGACTCACCTTTCGTGCTTAACCTGTGTGCATAGAAGAAGCTGCAATGTTAGAGGTACCAATATATGATCGATTCTTCATTCCTCTTAAAGTACTCATGTCCATGCCCATGTCTTACACTTATCTATGTATCTGTATGGGGATATGACCCTCCAACTAAAGGAAAAAAGCTAGAAAAAAAAACATACCCATGCCAGATGCATATACATATCCAACACTTGCACCTAAGTTTGAGTAACATAGATATAAGCTAAATTCATATGCAACAAATTAAGCAAGAACCAGGCTTCTAAAAGGCGCTATTTTGAAGAACTAACAACTTCATATGAATTAATGCGCGGTGTAGTCTGATAGGTAATAGTTTATTGAACACCAAAGGAAGATTAGCTAGAAAGAACATATTCATTGCATGGTTTTCATTGGGGAATAAAAGCAAACATTTAATGAACAGTATCAATCTATGCACCTACAAAGGCAGCATCCAAAAAACTCCAACCAGAATATCAATCTAACCATCGATAATCCTTTATGAATAAATTTTAAAAATTGAAACATAATCATCCAAAACCGTTTCCATAATTCCCCAGGAATTCCCAATCATCAAAATCCGGGGAAAAAACAGAACTGGGTTCCCTTGATACAAGCAAAAGAAGAAACCCCACATCGAGAAAATGAAAAGTAAGAGTATTTCGGAGAATCAAACACACACAAACATATGCATTGATGTATGAATGGAAGTACCTGGGGAGATACGGGAGCAAGCTAAGAAGAGAAGTGGAGGAATGAAGAGGCAGCTCAGGAGTTAAATTTTGATCCTTCAGTTAGAAAACAAAAGGTATGGTTTTCATTACGAAAAAATAATCGAAAAATAGGATCGGGTAGATGAAGAAGAAGAAGATGCGCCAAGAGTCTGGATATTCCACTTTACCTAATCAATACTCTCCACCTATACGCCAGTAGATTTGATCATTTTTTTGTCACCATTTATAGAGTTCTGCTAAAACTGATTAACTGACTCAAGTCAGTCAACGGAAGAGATTTTAGTAAATGAAATTCCATTATTCGTTAATTTAGTCTAAGATTTTATATAAAAAAATATTGTACGTTTACTTTATTTATTTCGATTGACAACTAAATTGTTGGTCAACAAAGGAATTTTAAAAATAATTTGAATATTTGATTAATTTAATTTAATTAAATGATTATTAAATTAATTTGATTGATTTAACTGTTAATATTTTTTTATAATTATCACTAAATTTTTATTAAATCCATAAAAAATATTATAATTACAATAAATTAAGAAAAACAAAAAACAAAGAAAAGTAAAATATTTTTTATGGAGATAAGTATATCATCAAAATCTAGAAGCTTACTGAATCTCCTTGTCTCTCCCGAATCGACACATATAACGGGTGAATAAGGAGTGATGAGCGATCCAAACCATCAGGCAGAATATTCCGCTACCCAGGACTGATTATATCGGTACACAACCATCAACCAAGTGGGGATCTAACCATCAATGACCACCGATAAAATCATAATAAAAAACTAGCGCCGATTCAAATCTCTGCAACAATCGACTGCTAGGGTATGCTGAATCATGTCTTTTTCATGCCAAAAGACAGATAAATAAACAAAAAAAAAACGTGTTACAAGGATAAAGGAAACGTTTGCCATGAAGGCAGAGATTCTTATTAACATATAAAAAAATATAAAAAAAAAAAGAATAATAGAAATCCGATGGTCGACAACTAATATAAAATTAATTGTCGACCGCCGATTGAAAAACAAAAAGATAAAAAACGACCATAGCAAAGAAAAAAAAAACTAAAAAACATTACAAAAGAAAAAGAATCCACCTAACGAGAAATTATATCATGGGTCAGTCCCACCACATCATCTATGGGACCAACTAATGATAACTATCCACTTCATTATTTTTTAATTTTTAAAATGAAGATTCACTTAGAAAAAAATATGACATGGAAAAAATTGATAAAGTGGATAGTTATCATTGATTGGTCCCATAGACACGTGATGAGACTGACCCATAATATAATTTTTCCCACCTAACGTTATTTTATTTAATTTATTTGTAAATTTATTTTTAAAATTTAACGTAAATTCTTTGAGATGCTTTTGTCCATATTTGAAGTTCCTCTTTTGGTGGAATCCGAAAAATCCTAGATTTTCTATCATTAGCTTTACAAATGGATGGATAAGATTAAATATTTTTTTATTTTTTTAAAATTTTTAGTATAAAGATAATTTTATCTCTTAACGTTTATAATTTTTATTATTTTGGTCTTTATTTTTTTCGAGATAAATTTAATCATTAACTTATATCTTTTTTACAAATAGCTTATTTTTTTAACCACCATGATAATTGGACCGTTAAAAATCTAACGATGATGAAAATAAAGAAAAAAATTAAAAAAATAATTAATTAAATATTCCCAACCCTAACTACATATATATATGAATTAATTAAATTTTTAATATTTTATTTGAATTTTAATTGCTTTATATTTTATATTTGAATAAAATTATATTACATATATATACGTACTTAATAGGTTAGATGCCATATTATTTAAAATATATTATCATATGCATATGACATGTCATCATCGTTAGATTTTTAACAATCCAGTTATCATGGTGGTTAAAAAATAAGCTATTTGTCAAAAAGATATAAGTTAAGAGCTAAATTTATCCAAAAAAAATAAGGGCCAAAATGATAAAAAATTATAAACGTTAAGGGTTAAGATTATCTTTATGCCAAAATCTCTTTATTTTCAACTTTTATCTTATCTATCAATTTTTTGTATATGATAATCATAAATTAGTATAAAACTAAATAAATTTTACCCCTTTATCAAAGATGCCTTAAACCCTAAGTTTCTTATTAACTTGGTTTCCAAGAAAGAAAAAAATATGTCGGTTTGTAATTTATTTTGTACTATATATATGTATGTTACTCTTACATGCTTTAATGCTTATGCCACCATAATATTTTACGCTTCAATTACATCAACTCACAGATTTGCTTTGCACCAATGGCTTGTTCTCAGCATCCACAACCGTCGTCTCTTCCACTGTCCTCGCCGACAATGCCGAGTCTTGAACTCCTTCCTGCCAACGTCGTGTATAATATTCTTTCAATTTTATCTTCTGTTGATGCAGCTCGTTTCGGCAGAACTTGTTCTTCTTGGCACCAAATATCCCAAGCCTGCCAAGGTCAAGATTTCTCTAAGCGCACTCTCTCCCTCACGCCCCGCCATGACTCACGCTATTACCAACGCCAGAACGACAAGCCGAGCAAGACGATGATGATAAGGAAGGCCAATACTTGTTCAATCAACAAACGTGCAAACAAAGGAGGATGAAACTTGTTTTCTGACGGGCAACACATTAGGGTTTTCTTGAAAGTTTCTTTATTTTTCTTGAGTTTTGAATCTAACCGTGGGTAAAATTTCAGGGTTTAAGACGTTCTTTAGATTTCTTGAGTTTTGAGTTTATAACTAAATATTAGGGTTTAAGATTCTTGAGTTTTCTTTGAAAATTATGTTATGAAAGTTGGGGTTTATTTGGTATTATGTTAGAAGTTTACGTTCGACTGTAATTGTTAAAGTTCACATCAGAAAAGATGCCAAACAAGCTTTGATTTTGATATCTATAAAAAATATCAAATCATTATAAATAAAAATAAAAATATATCAAGATTCTATCTGTAAAAAAAATAAATTTTAATCATCAATAATGGAAGTTAAAGTTGTAAATTATTTTGATATATTTAAAATTTTCTTATTGTTGATTTTTGTCTGATCTTAAAGGAAAATCAGCTGTTTTTCTCCCTGTTAGTTCGATCTGATTTTTTTCTGTTAGTGTTTAATTTGCAACCGTTAAAGCTGTCACAATATTTCATGTCTAAATGTAATTTAAAACCTTGAAATCAGTAACGGATATTGAAATTTATTTCGGTGAATACATAAATTTTTAAAATTTTAAGATGAACACAAATCTTAAATATTATAAAAATTTAAAGATTAATTCATAAAAAAAATAAAAAAAAATAAATATATAAACTTCAAAAAGTTTAGGCCCTCTACTGTAAGGGTACTCCGCTACTAAGTTGAAGCAGTAGCGAATCCATAAACTTAAACATCTGCTACTAAGTTGAAGTAATGGCAAATCCATAAATTTATTTTAAGGTAAGCATATATAAACTTTTTAAATTTTAATATGAGCATAAATTTTAAATCTTATAAAAATTTAAAAATTAATTTATAAAAAATAAAAAATAAAAAAATAAATATATAAACTTTAAAAAATTTAGATAAATCCGACATCCGCCAATTAAAATCCAGTAAATAAATGATGAGAAGAAGGCATCCATGGCTGCTCAGTTTGCAGCTGAGGCCACACTGCGCAGGGTTCATGCTACTCAAAAGGATGACGATATGCCTTCAATCGAAGCAATTCTTGCACCCTTAGAGCCTAGAGGCTGACCTGAAGCTTTCCCGACAAGAGGTATGCATTGCCAGCTATTCATCGACTGGTTCTGTCTCACAAAAGGAATTAGAGAATGTTTCTTAAACTTGGATGCCGTTGGTCAGTCTCACCGAGTAGTTCTTGTTATATCAAGGATTTTTCAAAAAGATTTAAAATTTAAATCCAAAGTATAATTTTAAGAGACCGTTGGGAATAATCGCGTTAATAAATAACATCATCACTCTGCTTATATCCTCTCTATTCCTTTCCCGCTGCTTTCCAATCGCAAAGTTTACTTTTTCCCCGTTCTTCAAAAAAACTCAGAGTTATAGCTTTCCCTTTTTTGTATTTCTTTTCAAACCCCAATCTCTTCCTTGAGTCTCTTTCTTGAAAGGTTTCGATTTGACAAAGGAAGGATCTTTTCTCTTTTTAATTTGGCGATTTTGGTATATTGTTAAAGAATCAGCCATGATAGCGGTTGCAGAGATGGGGGCGTTAAAACCATCGGCCGAAGAAGAGGTCTTGAAGAGGAACACAGATTGCGTTTACTTTCTTGCATCACCTTTAACCTGCAAAAAGGTTCGTTTTTTAAAGGGTTTTAGGGTTTTAAATAAGATCTTTCTTTTTGGGGATCTTGATTTTATACTACGATTAGGGTTTCAGGTTTACCCATCTACTTTACTTTAATGACTTTTTGTTTAGTTGTTTATTTAACTTTGGGTGAAAAGTATATGTTAATTTTAACTGGAAAGTGAATCTTTGTTTCTTTAGAGCTTTTTGAGTAAAAATCCCAGTAATTTCATCAGGATATGTAATGAATCTTTCCCTGAAATTATTTATTTTTCCCCCAAAATTTATACCATTAAATATGTCTGTAAATATCTTGTTTTCTGCATTCTTTTGTTTATAAGAACCAATTGGTTTTAGATGGTGTAAAGTTGTGATATGATTATTGATTAATCTATACAATCTATGATGCAGCAGGCTTATCTGATATATTGCAATGCATTTATTTTCTGTCATCAATAGTGGTTGGATTCTGTTCGATTCATTCTCTTTTTCTATGGCAATAGGGAAGTGAATGCGAGTATCGGCATAGTGAATATGCTCGGATTAACCCAAAGGATTGTTATTACTGGCTGAATGGTAAATGCATGAATCAGAAATGCGGATTTCGGCATCCTGTGAGTTCCTTTGCTTCCCTTTCTTCACCGGTATCGATATTGTTATGTGCTAGTTTTAATAGTTCTTTGTTTTGATGCTGTCTTTTCAGTCCCTTGATGGTTTGCTGGGAACCCAAGTAGCAGATCCGGCTGGTTCCTCCGTGGCTTTGTCACACTTTCCTGTGATACCAACACCAGTTAGTTATAACCAGGGTGTTTCTTACAATCCTAGAAAACAAGCAGTGCCCTGTGTTTTCTTCAAGCAGGGGCTTTGCTTAAAAGGTGATCGATGTGCTTTTTTGCACGGTCCAAGTTCGAGTAATAAAGCCCCTCAGCCAGCTGCATTGCATGGTCCGAGTACAAGCACTGGAGCCCCTCGGACAGCTGCAAACATCACTGCCATCAAGTCTAATTCTTATAAGAAGACTTTTGGAGCTGCTGAATCATCTCAGTTGCAGAAGTTTCCCCCAAATAATGTTTCGAAGAAAGTCGGAGAACCTCCTGGAGGTAAACCTACCCCAAAAGTTGAAATTTCTATGGATAGGATTGGTATTGCTGTTGGGAGAAGTGTGCCACATCCGGCTGGCATGGATGTAGAAATTCCTCAACATAAAGCAACATACACTACCTCAGTTGTAAACGGTAGTGCTGTGGGTCGTTCCAATCACTTGCATCAACTCCATGTTTCAGATGAACCGAGTTTCTATTTTGGTAAGGAGACTGAAGAGTTTTTGAGGGAGTCTTCTCCTGGTTTTGATGTTCTTGTGGATAATGAGCATGGGGATTCTGATTTTTATCATGGTGAAGAGAGATGTGGAGGTGCAAGAGAAAATGAGGGAAGGAATGTGAATGAATATGACATTGGTCATGCTACTAGATATAATTCTTTTGACATATGCAAGGGAACTACGAATGGGACCAACAGAGGGTTTCATCTGAGAGGATATCTCTGGGACCTTCCACTCTTGAAAGAATAGGCTACACCAGAGCTCATAGTCCTGATCTTGTTGAGGAGTCAGACCTACAACATCGATTATCTAAGCCTAGGCGGGCAAATGGCCTGAGGTATGTTGTCAGTGAGGATCGTGCCCTAGAAAACCATCAAGGGGAGCGAATTTACCATGGCTCTCTTAAAGACTCTCACCATTTATTTCCCTATGAGAGTTCCTTTTGTAGTCGTTTTCGGGGTAGAATAAAGCTTCCTGGAAGATCTCTAATTAACGGGATTGACTCACTTTCTGAAAGAGAGATAGAAAGGGGGCAAAATTTGGGTCGGCTCTCACCAGGAAAGCCACAAGCCATTTCCCACCGGAGGAGGTTCCGTGACAGAATAAAAGAAAGGATGGAAGGGGAATACAAAAATAAAGATGGTCGAAGTTTAGGGGGTTCTAGAATAAGAAGAGAGATAATGGATGATGGGAATGCTGATTTTGCTGGTCCTAAATGTCTTGCAGAGCTGAAAGTTTGTAAGAATACTGATAATAAGGAGCCTCTTTCTCTAGGAAAGCGAAAGAGCATAGAAGATCATCAACAAACTAAAGGGGGTATTTCATTTGAAGGGCCAAAGCCTCTTAGTGAGATTCTGAAGAGAAAGAGACAATCTGAACTTACATCTTCTGAAAGTGGTATAGCATCGTTACACAAAGATGTTAACCAGAAACAAAGCAATGAAAGCTTGAACGATGGCTCCATCGACACAATAGTTTCACCGACACCAGAGGAGGCCAACATAAAGGATCAATCCAAGTCTACATCTACAGATACTGTGACCGCAGAAGTTGCTCGTGGCGAATCTTCTCTGCTAAACATGTGCAAGCATGAGACTGAGGACAAGACAATCATTGATGTGATAATGGAAACTCATGAGCACGAGGCAAATAACCAGGTAGATGGGGATTATTATTATGAGCAGCGTGACGAAGAGGAGTATAACTACGAGGAGGGTGAAAATGCAGAGCCCGAAGAGGAATACGTAGAGGATGAAGACGATGAAGATGTCTATGACTTTGAAAAGGAACTCAGTGTCATGTTTTCATGAGCAGTGAGGACATGGTCAGATAAACTTCTTGCAGCATTACCCTCTGATTATTAAGCAAATGCTTGTTTATGAAGTCAGAGTTAGATATTATTTGAATTTTCATTATAGAAGTAGTAGGAGCATCAGCTTTATTCTTTTATGTTGTCATTGTATTAAGAGGGATGGTGATTCCTATATTTTTTAGACCAATTAATTTTTCCGACCAATTGAACTTTAGATTCTCGGGAAAGTTAAGAACAAAATAAGAAAAAAACATCCATTTGATTCTATTATTTCTCGTTTTCTTGGTTTCATGCTGTAAGTAAAGTCTTGAGCTTTAAAATTGGATAATTCAATAAATATTTAGCATTCAAAAGGAACAAATTTTTATATTTTATGTATTTGTTAATATATTTTATTTATTTGAATTTGAGTTTTTTTTCCCTATTTTATATTTAAAACCTTAAGTCAGTTTTAACTTTTGTTGTAACTATAAAAAAATGTAAAATATTTTTTTTTTCTCCTCGACGTTCATAATAGCTTTATTTTTATAATTTTATTAGCCTTTAAAAAGTTATAATCGTATGTGATTAAAAAATTGTTATTAAATTTAGGAAAAACTATTTATTTAGATATTAAAGTTTGGGTCAGTTTTATTTTGCTCACTAAATAAAAAAAATTCAATTGAGGCATTAATATTACATTTGATCAATCAAGTTCCTTATAGCTGAATCATGACATAGGCTCATTTTAAATTAAAATAATAATAATAATAATAATAATAATAATAATTTTTTATATTTATATATTTATTAATTTAATTATAATTATAAATAATTCTAGAAATTTAATTCTTTTAAAGTATAAATTTTATTAATTTCAGCTAAAAAGCATCATCGTGGTCCTGCCAAGCCACCTGAATAATCACCACCCACTCTTCAGAGTTAGCACAGTCTCCTCAGTCCTCATCCTCAATAATCCTTCCGAAAATTTTTAAAATGCGCAAAGATTTTTTTAGATATAAAAATTTATTAAATATTTCATTTCAAAATTAAATAAAAAATTAATTTATTTAATATTTAAATTATTTTTAGATAAAATTTTAAAAGGGTTAAATTAAATAAACAAGATATGGTAAATATAATTGTTTCTTCCACTGCAGTCATTTATTTTTGGATACCAATAAATTTATGGAAAAAAGCATCCTGTCCCTCTGCTGACACTGCAGCTGCAACCTCTGCTGATAAAGTGTGAGAGAGAGAAACAGAGCTTTTTGTATGTAATAAATGTATATATACAGACATGTTTATACATCATTGTTAATGCTTGAGATGGGACGATGTCCCAAAACTGTGGCACTGAAAAACATGGTGCTTTACAACCATTTAAGGGGTTGCAAATGCTTTGAAAAAGACAGGTCTTCTTTTCATCTCTGTAGATTTTTCTTTGGATATTGCCTCTTTCAAGTATGCTTCCTAGTTTATAGGTAAAGAGGATCCTATATCTAGCATTTAAGGTTAGGACTAGAATGGAAAAATAAAAGATGAAATAATATAGATAAATTACTCGAATTTAAAGAGTTAAATATAATAATATTTACCTTTTACTAAAGCTACAATGAGCATGCAGTTCACAAATAAGAGATTTACCTAGGGTTGATTCTCTTTTCGTTCGATTTGATTTTGAAATAATCGAGATTTAATACAATTATCGAAGGGATTAAGGGTTGATCTTCTTGTTGTATGATCGACTTGCAGTCACACTCCTTCCCCTTCTGTTGAGGCAGAAGACATGTAACTCATTGCGAGGGAGGTCTCGTCAGCCGGAGCCGGAGATGTTTGGAATTGATGTTTGCATGCTTGGCAAGTGATCTGCATGATTATAGCATTGATCTTCTTCATCGCCTCTACTTTTAACACCTGAGCCTTTTCGAGTTCACTTTGCGCTTGTTGCCTTATCCTCTTCGCACTTGAAAACTCGACCTCGGCGATCTCGACTTGTCTCTTCGCTTCTTCTCTAGCCCTTTCGGCGAAAGCCTTCTCTGACATGGCAATCTCTTTCAAACCGTCGAATGCTGTTCCAGTGGCATTACTAAGCTTGTTAGCTTCAGTTTTCTCAAAACCGTCGTTTGAGCATGTTGATAGCTTCAAGTGAGTGCTTGATGATGGAAGAAGCTGAAGTTCAAGGCCGCGGTGGTGTCGGTGGTCGGAATTAGCTGTAGACGCTAGACTGTACAGGAAAACTGGCTCGGTTGATCTTGGCATTGGCAATCCAAGCAACGGCGTCGTCGTCTTCGGGGCTATGCTGAAGTTGATACCACTCAACGGACTAGTAGTCGGCACTGCTCGAGCAGCGTAGGGCGGCGGCTGCGGCTGCGGCTGCGGCTGCCCCGCTACCCGCGATTCCGGACGAACTCGCCGAACAGTGCAAACATCTTGGTGCTCAATGAAACTCTCCACCCTGAAACGACAAAGAACATGCAAAAGAATGATTCAAAAGGGATATTGTTAGATAATTATATACTATTAAATGATTAGCATTTTTTTAATATAATAAAGTTTGGAAAATACTAATTAAATCAAGGAAATAATCAAAGCTTGTTCATGTAGGGTTAGAAAGGAACAAGACATATAAAAATGTTTGATTTAAGTGTCTGTATATACATGGAAACTTGAGCAAATCAAAGGTAAAATCATTTTCTAGGGTTTTAAAAGAAACAAAACAAGAGCTAACCATAATTACATGAGGAAACATGTAAATTTCTTATGAAATTAGAGAAGGAAAAGCAAAGAAAACAGCGCACTGACCTGGAAAAAACACGACCGCAGTCACAAGAATGGCCTCGGGTGCCACAAGTTTTGAGATGAGCCTTGAAATCAGACTGAACAGCGTACCCTTTACCGCACTTATCGCAAACCCACTGTTTCTGATTGCTGTGTTTCCGTCTGAAATGCTTCTTTATCCCGACCAGATCCCCCAAAGCATGGCAAGGATCGTGGTGCAAGCAGCTTGGCTCGGGGCAAACGAACACCCTCTTTTTCACCTCTTGGCTGCTCTCCCTTTTCAGCAACTTCCATGGAACCTTGTGCCTTCTCCTGTGCATTTGAAGGTTCTGGTCTCTTTGGAACCCTTGGTTGCAGATCTCACAGACATACCTGTCTGATTCCAGCAACGTTTTTGGTGACAAGGAAACCACTTCTGCTTCCGGATCTATGTTACCAAACATAAAATTAAACACTTGAGAATCAGAAACCAATTCAATTAAGAAAAAGGACATGTGAACACGTGATGCTAGGAAAGAGGACCTGGGGTGCCTGCCGGTTTCCTTTTTCTTTTCTGTGCGGCGCCGTCTTGGAAAGGAGCGAGAAGATCGGACGAAGGACGTGGAAGTGGAGAAGCGGCGGCGATGGTGTAATCCAACATAGTGTTTGATTGGTTTAAGCAAGTTAAACTAAGGGTTTAGCTGTACAAATGGTGGTGGAGGGGATTTTCAGCTTTTTCTGATAAACACAAAGGACATGAAAAAACAAACAAAGAAAAAGTTGATCTTTAGAAGAAGAAAAAGGAAGAAGATGAGAAGCTTTTCTGCTTTCTGCAATCAACTTTAAAGATTAAAAACTGTGTAAAAAATTAAAAATTCTTCAATTAGTCCTTATACTATGTTCAAGTCTTGCATTTTAATCCTTATATTTTCTAAATTGTATTAAGCATAAATTATAATTATAATTATATGGTTTCCTGTACTAAATCTTATGTCTGGGCTTTCGACAGAAACAAAAAACATCCCTTCCACATGGAAACAAAACGTCCATTATATCATATTCTTACTGTAATTATGCATGTATTTATTATCTATTCAGCTAAGGCAGGCCACACCTTTTTTCACACCTGAACTCACGTGATCTATTCGTCGCTTTTATTAATACCTTATTTTAATTTAATATCAGAAAATTTATTTTATGGAAAATATTTTATACATTATTGAAAAAAAAGTCTCTTTATTTTTATACTTTAAAATAATCGATGAAATACACTTTGCAAAATGATTAAATTGTAAATTAGATTCTTAAAATAAAAAAATAATAATTTGGCTCATAAAACTGTTATAAATTTAAATCAGGTTTCAACGTTTTTAACGTTCTTAACAAAATATCTTTTATATTTTTTAATTTCTTAAATTTTCAAAAAATTTAGCTCGAACTATTTTTTTTAAAATATATATAAATTGAATTCTTCAAAAATTTTGAAACTTTTAATTTATTCTTCTATTTTTTTAAAGTTTTAAGTTTCCCTTAAACTCTATTGTCAAGTTCCGCACTGACTCAACACGTTCGTATTATTTATATACTGTGGATTTAGTTTTTATATTTAAATTTAATATTTTTATAACTATCAATATTTAATTTATTGACTAGTTAATTCGGATAAAAATTACAAACAATCATTATAAATGATTTTTTTAACATGATTTATTCTATTTATAATATACGATTAAATCTTAAAAATACTCTCTTTGAATTCAAATTAGACCACATGTACAGTATTTCTTCAATACTTTGATCTAGGGGTGTAAACGAGCTGAGTCGAGCTCGAGTAGTGCTAAGCTTAGCTCGATTCGTTAAGATTTCGAGTCGAGTTCGAGCTTGAGTAATTTTAAACGAGTCTGAAAAATCTAAGCTCGGCTCGACTCGTTAAGAACTCGAGTCGAGTTCGAGCTTTTTTCGAGCTTTATCGAGCCAAGTATTGACTGATCTTTGATCGTGTTAGACTCGAGTAACTCTTATCTCTCAAGTCTCATTTAAAGTCTAATGGAGAAAATTTTTTGATACACACGTTGTGTAAACTCAAACTTGTATATTTTAGGTTTTAGTACGTTATTTTAGAGTTAAAGACTGGTTTTAAGTTTAGAAATTTAAATTTTAAAATATAAAAAATAGTATATTTATATTTTTGAGTAGCTCGTGAGCTTTTCGAGTCGAGTATCTTGTAGCTCGGCTCGTCAAGAACTCGAGTCGAGTTCGAGCCGAATCCAATCGAGTCGAGTTTTGACCGAACTTTGACTGAGTCAGACTCGAGTAGCTTGCGATTTGTCTCGTTTCATTTACAGCCTTACTTTGATCCCACTGAAATTTAAGGACCCTCGTCTGATGTGCCCTTGTTCGTATCCAAGGAATTGGAATCTCTATTACAAAGACAAACAAGAATTTGTTGCTTTCTAGTATTCATTTCCATTTATTTAAATTTTTGTATCATATTTCTTGCCTCATAATTATATGGTCTATTTTTTTATATTATAAGCTTTGAAATCAACCGACAAACTGATTTTAATTTTACATGATTTTTAAATTTCAGTATGTGATTCCTCATTCATTTCATATGTTCGGTCCCTCCAGGGTACAGAAAAAGTGTCAGGGTCTGAAAAACAATGCTACATGTTGTGTATTTATAAACAATTCGTAGGAAAAAAGTTACCTAAAAGGATACACAAAAGTAAAGTATAAAGATGTGTAACTTTTTAAACAAGAGTAAAGACAAATAAAATTTTATTGATTATTGATTTTATATTCGATTCGAACTCAAACATTTATTTTAAAGTAGTATTATAATATTACTTAATAAGAATGTAAAAGTGATAAAGATGAAACTCTAGAACAATGAAATCTTTTATTGTGTGTATTCTTATAAAATCTTAAAAGGAAGAAGAAATAATTTTTAAAATTTAGTTTGAATGGCAAGTGAATAAAATATTATTAATAAAAAATTAAAAATATATATTTTATATTATTTTTAAATTATTTATATAAAAAGGTAAGGTTACGATTAGGGTTGAATAAAATTAGACTCGACTTTTTAATAGAAATGTTTAGCGAGGCAGGAGCAATCGAGATTTAAGTAATAGTTTGAGGATGTTGGAATAATTAACCCTAAAAACAAAACAAAAATCTATTTTTTTAATAAGTTACTGTGGTTACGATAATATTTGTTTTAAAATAGACTCTCAACTATTGGATATTGATCGCTCAATATCACTGAAACAACAACCGTTCCTTTAACTTCGATCACCAAAAAGTTCTTATATACAAATCTGGGTTCGATAATAATTCATATCCGAATCTCGAATATTGACCATAAAATAACATAAATCCATGTTCTTCAACTACCTTACCAATGTCTCTCCATTGACAAATCCAAGAGTTCATTATATTCGTACTACATTCATTTATTATGGGTCTTTTATTACCTTGTTTTTGCTTCCTTGTCGCCATGCACTTGTCTTCACCCTAAAACAAGGATATGCATGAAGAATGAAAATCAAACAAATTTGAAAAACTCCTCTCCAGACAAAGCCTTAAGAAAAATGGACAGCAATGAAGGAGGTCGTGAGGTCAATTTTAGGTATACAGAAAGTTAATGGATTTGACCCCACTCTTGGGATGCAGTTTCATCATGAAACAACATTTTATTTTGTTTTTCGTGTTTGGTTTCCAGGAAAATATGGAAGGGAAACGAGAGGTTAGGGCAGAAATGTTGGGATGAGAAGTCTATGAAAATATTGTTGATGTTCTTTTCACCGATTATTTAAATGTCTAAAAAAATATTGAAGTTGAGATTAAATTATCGATTAAAATTGAGTTTAAATATATTTAATTTAAAAATTTTTGAGTCAAATTAAGTTTATCACAAAACTATAGCATCGATTAAGGTTAAAATTAAGGTTAAGATTTAAGATTTATAATTTAAAATTAATATTAAGGTTAAGGTTTAAGGTTTAAGATTTATAATTTAAGATTAATAGTACTGAAACATAAAAATTATTATAAGGATATAGGATTTAAATTTTATATTTTCTCATAATTGGATTTGAGGACACCATGATTGATAAAATGATATTTATTTGTAATTTGGCCGATATTCTTTACTCTAGGTTCTCATATTGAATTTGAATATATAGTTTGTGTTCTTATAATTTCTCACGATACTTTACCCTGATTTATAATTCTGGGGGGGTTAAATAGCTTAACCTCTTTTTGTTGTTCTTTTGGATATACAATCAGAATTGTTTATTTTTATTTTTTATTTGAGTCTTTTGTTCGAGTTTTTAATTTCTTTTATGTATGGTACTTGTATGATCTAAAGTGATTAATTTTTTGTGTAAATTTTATAAGAAAATATTTAAATTATTTATTTAGTTTACAATGATAAATATAAACCGTAATTATAATTATATATATTTTTAAATAAGATTAACTACTTTTATAAAAAAATATTTTTTTACTGCTGTGTCCCCAATATAAAATATGTAGTTTCAACAATCAACATTGTTTGAACCTTCAATCATTCTTTGATCCCAGTAAAAAAATTCAAAGGTCATACATGCAATGGTTATTGGGTTATTTCCCCCCAAAAATGGTGAATTGCAATGGGCCCAAATTTAAAGTGTTGACGGCAAACCCAGAAACTGCGTTGAACCTACTGCAGCCCCAACCCTTCGTACAGGGATGCAAATCGTCTGTCCTTCTTTATGCCTTCATTTATGCATTCACTTTAAATTAGAGATTTAGAGTTTTAAGTTATGAGTTTTAGTTAAAGTTTAAAAAATTAAGGATATAAGAAATAAAGGTTTATGGTTCTCATTTTCAGGAGGTAAGATTTGAGATTTAAGATATAGAAAATAAGGGTTTAGGGTTTAAAATTATTTTTTTAAAAAGAATTCAAAAGAAACATGAAATGAGAAAAAAAAAAAAAAAAGAGGTTAGGATTTTTGTTCTTCGTACAATACTTTCTAATTTGAAGTGTTTAAAAATAGAGACGGCTGAGAGTATAGATATGGGAGCGGTTGGAAATGGGTGGAGAATCATAAGCCTAATTCCAGCGAGAAGTTGCTTTTTATTGCATCTACAGATCCATCTCACATCAAACTTCAATTGTCTTGTTGATTTCCTCAAAACCTGAAGACGACGAGAAATGTCGACGGTCACATTTCCTCCGGTGACACCTTCACACCGTGACGATGCCTCAAAAATCTTCCGTGCATTCAAAGGTCATACATAATAACATTTTCTTCAGCATTTGTTTTCACGATCGCTATTTAAATCCCTTCGCTCCCTACGATATCTCTGTCCGATACATTTTCAGGAATAGGATGTGACGCGGGAGCAATCGTTGAGATTCTAGCTCACAGAGATGCAGAACAACGCTCCCTCATCGAACAAGAATACGAATCCGCATACGGACATGAACTTCGGAAACGTTTAGCATCAGAGCTAAACGGACATCTAAAGGTAAGTAACAACTTCCAATCCGAAAAATCGAAACGTTTCCGGTTTCAATCGATAAAAATCGAAAAGGGGGACTGATTTGTGCAAAAAAACTATGATCTTAGAAAGCAGTATTGCTGTGGATGCACGAGCCAGGAGAACGAGATTCTTTCATCTTGAAGAAAGCTTTGAAAGGAACCGTGAAAGATCACACGGCAGTGACTGAAATCATATGCGCTCGAACGCCGTCGGAAATCGGACAACTTAAGCGAGCTTATTACAAATACGTCGGAACCAATCTCGAAGACCACCTTGAAGAAGAATTATCCGGTGACCATAAAAAGGTATTTTTTTACCATCTGTATGTACGTGAGATTGAACATGCTTAAGCGATGCTTTATTTAACATGGATTTTGCAGTTAGTGGTTGCGTTTTTAATGACTTCGCGCTACGACGGCCCCGAGTACGACGAGGTGGTGGTAGAGAAAGACACAAAGGCACTGAACAGAGCGGCTAAGAAACTGACTCAGACAGGGAATCCTTTCGTACAGGTTTTCAGTGAAAGAAGTAGAGCACACCTTTGTGCTGTTAGTGACGCCTACAAAAGCATGTTCAATGAAACATTGGACCAGGCAATAAAAGACCATGAAGCCAATGGAAACTATGGACATGCACTTAAAACAATATTACGATGTGCTGAAAATCAACCAGGGTTCTATGCAAAGGTGAGGCTAAAAACCGTAATTCTTTCGATTCGAATCGAATTTTATTTATTAACCATTGTTTTCGAAACCAGGTGTTGTGGAAGGCAATGAAAGGTCTTGGAACAGATGATACTACATTGGTAAGGATTGTGGTTACGAGAGCTGAGATTGACATGCAATACATAAAGGCTGAGTATCTTAAAAATCACGGCAAGACTTTGAACGATGCCATCCATTCTGATACATCAGGACAATACAGAGCTTTTTTGCTAGCTCTTATAGGACCCGATAATTAGGGTCGGAATATAATCGAGAATCATGTCACGGGTGACGACTCGAGCTCTAGACAATGCATGAATGTGGCCGGAGACTGAGTTTTCGTGACTTGTTTATGGTGGGAAGGATATATATGTGATCTGAAACAGCTTTTAATATTTTTGTTGTACAGACTTACTACGAGAAGTGAAAATCCTGTTTTGTATTGAGTAACGAAGATTTTCAGCAAGATATTATGGTTATTGAAGTTATACATTTTTATTGTACGATTCTATAGATTTAATTAATATCAGGAGTAGATATAATTATATTTTTATTCTATAAACTATAAACGATATTCTTAACTCAAGTATTATGACCAATACATGTAATCTTGTAAAGGACCTCATACACACTACGGATCGAACTTGGAATTTTGATATTCTTAACTCTATTTTTCCGGTTGATGTAATGGTTCAAATCATGAGCATTCCTCTTCCGATCGCAAATGTCTATGATTTGTGTATTTGGCGAGGTGATAAGTCAGGCTTGTATTCGGTTCAAAGTGGTTATAGATGGCTCATCAATTCTTCACTAGGAGTTCAGAACTATAATCCCGTAAAAGAAACGTGATTAACAAAGCTCTATGGAACTTTTTAGAACCTATCTTTATCTTCTAGGATCAAAATTTATTTTTGGCGATTCATTAACAACCTTATTCCGACTTTCTCGAATTTGCAAGTAAGGAGAATTAATGTTAATCCATAATGTTTATTTTGTCAAGCTGACAACGAATTTGTGCTTCATTTTGCTTAAGATTGTATTTTTGTTAAGCAAGTTTTCTCAGATTTGGGATTACAAGTTAGTACCATTCAAGTAGCACAAGATTTTTTAATGTGGCTATCCAACCTTCTCGAATCAATGGATATTCAAGCTCGTCGTCTATTGATTGTTGCTATATGGGTAATATGGGGGGCTCGAAATAAAATTCTTCATGAAGCAATTGTTCAATCGGCTAGAGAAATTAGTAGATTTTGCAAGTCATATATTCAGGAACTTCATGCTGTTAAACCTTGTGTTTTTACAAGTTCATAGGCTGGATCACATTGTTGGCTCCCTTCATCTGTCAGTAGAATTAAGATAAATTTTGATGCTAGCTATTGTACTAATTCTAAGCGATCAACATCTGGAATTATCTTAAAAAATTCGAAAGGACTTCTACTGGCGGCAGGAGCTTACCCAATTCTTTTGTCTTGGATCCAGAAATGGCTGAAGCAATCGCTTGTTACCTGGCGTTGATCTTAACACAAGAACTGAGATTCGATCAAATTGAGATTGAAGGAGATGTCCTCGGTGTAATATCAAAATTAAATTTGAATGAAGCAGATAGATCCTTGGTGTGTTGTTTACGATAACATACGCATAAGAAGGGATACATTTAATTTTGTGAGTTTCGTACATGTTGATCGAAAGAGGAATAGAGTTGCTCACACAATTGCTAAAATGGATAAGCATTTTTTAACGTCAACAATCTGGATTGAGGAGGCTCCACGGGTGATTGAAGATGTGGTGCGATCCGATAGATGGTGGCGCATTTTTCCAGATTGTTTTATTATGGGCCTTGCCTGATCGGAGTATCTCATATTTTTTCTAACTCCGACGTTAACAAGATTTTATCCTCCACAACTTATCTATTTGGATGTTCACTTATATGGTGGTTTGGATTTTAATATATATATTTTAATATATATCAAAATTTATATAACTTTTATAGAAAACGGAATATACTAAAATTTTTATTTTTTTATATAAAAAATATAATATTATCGTTTTTAACCGTTTTTTAAAATTATCGTTCTTTATAACTTTTTGTTGTTTGGACCCAATATTTAGTTAATATTAAAATTTTTTTTTCTCAACTTTGTACTAATTTTATTTAAATAATTTTATATGTTTATTATTCTCACTTTTTTAATTAAAATTAATGGTGCAAAACATTTATTTTCATCAGTAGTGCCCGGTAAGTTAAATATTTATTATTAAGGTCCATCTTTTATATTTATATTATAAGTTTATTTTTATTTTTAATAATTTTTATTATGATTATAATCTTTTAATAATTATTAATAATTATTTAATTTTTTTTAATATTTATTAATAGGGTTTTATCCTTAAATTTATTTTTTTATTTATTGTTAGTAACCATGTTTTATTAATATTTATTATTAAGCATATGCTCTTATAATTTTTTTTGATACTTATTATTGGAAATTCATTTTTTCTTCATATTTATCATATACTCTTATAACACTAGAAACACAGGGTTACAAAAGGAACTCTAGTTTCTCTTTATTAATTCAAAGAAAATACTAGTAAGAAATACTAGTTTATGTGAACTGTATTTTAGTTTTTGAAATATTACTCTTCAAAAATAAATTTATAAATCATGTTTTGTTTTTTATCTGTAACTTAGAGACACACTAAGCTCTTTAGCTTACCCCCTCTTAGTTTTTATCTTACAGATCTTTGAACTTTTGGCGATGTGATACTTGGAAGATCTCATATTTTATTTAGTTATTTAATTATCCAAGCGAAAACTATTTTTAAATATTCAAGTTATTATTTATTATTTTATAAATTTTAAGATATTTGAGATATTTATGTTATCATTATGATTTTATTTTAAATTAAAGTATATATATTTTTTTAAAATTGTTTTTTTTAGGATAAAGTTTTCTTCTAAATTTGACCTATTTCTTCTAGGTCGATTTAAAGGTTACAAGTTAATTCAATGGAACTTTCCGGGTCTGTTTCAGAAATTGAATCATTTTCTATGCCTTCGTTTACATACAACTGCATGATTCCATACACATATGACCACATATAAACGGCTCCAATATGTGAAAAGGATGTTCCAGCCACAGAATGATAATAATCAATGCCAATGAAATTAGTATATCTTTTTTTGAGTATCGTTTAAGTTCATTTTATAGTTTATATTCGAGATTTATTACTTTTTTAATAATATTATCTTCAAAATTAAAACGTAAATCTTTTCCTTGGGATTTCAAGAATAATCGATTTTAATATATTTTTTTTCTTTAAAACGGTATCAATCAATATTAACAAGAAAAAGATACGATTTTTCGAGTCAGGTATGTACCGCCGGAGATAGTGAAGCCTATGGCCTCGCATGTACAGAACAAACAGATGGATCTCCAAATGGATTATTTGACTCCTCACACACGGCTGGAATCATAATCAGAGGCAGAGTCCCAGATTTCCTGTTAAAAAATAATTAATGGAAAATTTAAATACCAAATAAAAAAAATCAAAGGAAAAATTAATAAAAGGAAGTTATATTATACATAGGAAATATTGAAAATGACAGGGTTGGATATTCATAATTTTTATAATATTTAAACTATACTTCACATAATTGGTTTAAAATCTGAACCCCTCTATTATTTTTATTAAATTCGACTGTTATTTATAGATATTTATATTTGTTAATAGATTCCATGTTCAAAGTCATTTTTCAATGTAATGCAACGATTCAAATAACGCATTTAGATATTTGAATCTGTTATATTAGATTCAGATAATGAATCGAATATCGAAAAATATCTGAATCTATCTCATGTGTTACCAGCAGAACAGCAACCTATGACAATGGCCTGAAGGTGACTAGGAGTTTTAGTGATTTTTATGAGAATCCAAGCCAGTATTGAACCGAGAATGTATGCCAGCAGAAGATTCAACGGCATGAACCACCTGGTAGGCCAAACCAAGAACAACAACAACAAAAACCCCGAACATGTTTTCAGCACAAAACCGAAACCGTGAACAAAGATTTCAGCTAACAAGACTGTAAGAAAAGACAGTAAATGAGGTTATGGAACTAACAGTGCCATGAAACTTTGGAAATTGACTGTTTCAGCTAAGCTGGTGGCCGCCAGTGAAGGACTTAACACATAGAATACAATCTATATACAAGAGGGTGTAGAATTAGACTCATAATGGTTGATTTGTAAGGAAATTGAAGGAATTATAAAGACAATAAAAAAAGGTTGTTTTCCTGTGAAATTACATTGTTCAGATGGCGGTTTGGCTCAGGCGCCATGAGGTTTATGCGATCCCAAGCCATGAAGAAGCCAACTCCGGTCATGAAGATGACTTTGAGAACGGGCACTAGTGCCACAAGGAAGAGATTTAGAAACCCCATTGGCTTGTAAATGGAGAAGAAATTATGTCAGTTCTTATATTCTTTTAGGACCAAGCAAAAACAGATAGTTACTGCAATTCTGGATATTTTCTAGTTTTTAGTATAATTAATTGTTAGGTAACTTATAATTATGTAAGACAAAAATGGTTTATGACTCTTTAAATGAATTTTTATACTTTTCATTAATGATTTTATGTCACATGTTAACGCTTTTCTAAAACAAAAGATTTAACATCGATCTCAGTATATATATATATATATATGCATGCTTATTTGGTCTTGGTGAGCCTGTGAAATGTTCAATAAAGGGTATATCTTATTGTATTGTGATTGAAAGTTTTTGAGTGATTTTCATTATTTTATAATAAAAAAATACTCGAAAATAGTGATAAATATCTTAGTGTGTATAAAGATGATAAAACGGATTATTCAAATCAAAATAATTTTTGATTTAAATAATTTAAATTAGATCATATCTTATTTAAATTTAATAAATTTAAAAATTATCATCAGTTTCTTGGTGGTTGTTGGAAAAAGTTTGATAGTATAAAAAATACATGTTTAGGAGAAGCTTTTTTCCTAGGAAATATTTGATACTTAAGATTATCCAATGTGACTCACCCCTTTTTCATGAGAATTTATCTCGTGCATTATTTGTGGACTATTTTTTATTATTTTAATATTTAATAGTGTATAAATTTTTTGTCGACACGATAACGAGTCTTTAAATTATTAGTAGAATAAAAAAATCAATAATAATACTTATAATACATGGTCAACATGTATAATATTTTATATACAAAAATAATATTTACGAGAGATTATCAATGATGATAAAGTGATACAATTAGAAAAAAATAAATAAAAACAATGTTATGAAAAATAAATAATCAAAAAAAATTAAAAAAAAATCAAGGATGTCAAAACTAAAAAAATGAGATACATTAATTAATTTTAATTTAATTATACACATTTTAAAATTAAATCTATCTATAATACCTCATTTTTATTTAAATAAAACCAATTAAAAATCCAGAATCAATTTCAATGTCCAAATATCCCTTTACATTACCCACCACACCCTTAAGCTACACACTAGACCCAATTACAACCTCAAGCCCAACTAAGACCTAGACCCAATCGGCCCATACCCTAAACATCCAACAAACCTTAATATTATAATATAATTGTACCATCCTTAAACTATAATTTTATTTATGTATAAATTATATATCATTCTCTAAATTTATTTTAATTTTAATTTTATCATATATTAATATGATTGATGTCTAAACATATTATAAATATTTTATCTAAAGCCTCTCTTTTACCCTTTTTTTTATTTTATTCGATTTTAACCACCATTATTTTCATTTTCTCGCAATTTAGTCACTATTTTTCTATTTCCTCTAACTTCAAAATTATATTTAGCTGAGGTTGGTGTCCTAAAATACATATATTGTTATTTTAGTCCTTATTTTAATTTTTAAATATATGTTCATATTACCTTATGCATATATTACATTGTATAAACTTGTAAGTAACGTTTTATCAATAGGTTGGTTTTATATTTGTTATGTACCACTTTACGTGATTAAATAGTATGATATTTATTTTGCTTTCTTACATGCTTATTTGATGTTTATGTTGTTTATATGTATCTCATACTTTAATAATTCATATCGTTTTTATAATACGTCTTTAAGTACTTTACGTGTTTGTTATAGGTTATGTATTATCATTTTATATTAAATTGTTGATTATGTTTATCTTTGCGTTTTCGATGTTTTTTATTTGATTAAACCCCAAAAGGAGGTGTTTATTAATTTTTATATTCGTGTTATAACGGTCTAAATTATCGGACGTTGACTGGGTTCTCGAATTAATTTTTATTGTTTCTAGGTAAATAAAATTAAAATTGAAAATAACATAATATTCATTCTTTAAATATTTGCGTCATGCATAAAGGTGACTTACGAGATCTGAATCATAAACTAACGTGACAATCAATATTATTTGATGTCAGTTTAATGTATGATCTGGTGTATCTTCTACCTTATTAATTAAATGCTCAATTAATTTGAATTTACTAATTATATTAAGTTAGCTTAATTAAGAGTCAATTTTGAATTAAGAATATTAAATTAAAACTAATTTAAGGATTTGGTATGATACTTATTAGATCGATGATATCGATGAGATTGATATTCAAATATTTTTTCTTAGAACGTATTGATTTGACCCCATAAGTGGGACCACCATCCCATAGCGTGTTGACGACAAAAACATAACCTCGTACTTCTTCTAGAGAATCTCTTAATTGTTCTAGAGCAACTAGAAAGAGATTTTTTAACCAAAAAGAATTCAGTTTAGATGTAGGATACCTATCCAGAAGTTTTCGCAACTCAATCATGTATGATGGAATCATCAAAGATTTGACCTTTTCGAACTTTGTCTGTAAAAATAGATTTTAAAGATAAATATTTTTCATCAATTTTCGGTCGTAATGGGGTGTTAATCCTTCTCCATAGGGTTGTAAACGAACCAAACGTTCGGTGAACTGTTTGTGAACCGTTCGACGGAAAGTTTGTTTATGTTCATTTATTTATTAAACAAACAAACAAAAACAAGATTTTTCGTTCGTTTAATTAAACGAACGAATACGAACAAATGGCTCGTTCGTTCATTTATGTTCGTGAACATTCGATAATCTGTTTTTTTATTTCGTTCATTTATGCTCGTTTAAATTTACTCACATATATCTAAGGGAGAACATTAGATCAAGTAAGTTGAGTCAAAAAATTTTGAGTTACTCGAGCTGGGAAGTCTTATTTTATGACTCATTAAAAACTTCCTTGTTATATATAGGCTAGGGGTGTTCATTGTTCAATTAAACCGAGCTAACGGTTTGAACCAAAATAAAATTGGTTAATCAATTAATTTTTATGTTTCGTTTGATAATTAAGAGTTTTTTTAATTTTAATTATTGATTAATTCGTTTTAAAATTAATTAGTTAGTTGAATTAATCGAATTAATCCAAAATATTAAATATTTAGTATATCATATATGTTATATGCGTTCGTTCGTTTATGTTCGTTTACGTTCATTTATGTTCGTTCATTTACGTTCGTTTACATTCATTTATATTCGTTCGTTCGTTTATCAATTAAACGAACATGAACAAATGACAATCCTTAATGAACGAACACGAACAAGAAAAAATGCGTTCGTTTATGTTCTTGTTTGTTCATTTGTTCAGTTAAAGTTAAACGAATGAACATGAACACACCATCGCTCGTGTTCGTTCGGTTCGTTTTAGTTATTTTTTTAAATTCATTGTATTTATAATATATATTTTTAAATTTTTAATAACAATTCAGTTGTTAAACAATTATCTAAAAACATTAAATCAAATTAATTACTTGAGTTTGAAACCGAGGACTTTAATTCTTCGTCTTCTTTCCTTGCCATTAATATATCGGTAAGCTTTGGGCAATTTGGACGACAATTCAATGCTTCGGACGAATTTGACCTTGCACAAATACTTCTTAAACTTTCTGGGTCTGCTGTTAGGTCAAAATTCTAAAAAACGACAGTTTTAAAAAATGATGATATCGTTTTTTTTATATAATTTTTATAAAAAATGATATATACTGAAATTTTTAATTTTTTATATAAAAATAATAATATTATCGTTTTTAATCGTTTTATAAATTATCGTTCTTTATAACTTTTTGTTCTTTGGACCCAATATTTACTTAATATAAAAAAAATCTTCTCAACTTTGTACTAATTTTATTTAAATAAGTTTATATGTTTATTATTCTCATTTTTTTAATTAAAATTAATGGTGCAAAACATTTATTTTCATCAGTAGTGCCCGGTAAGTTAAATATTTATTATTAAGGTCTATCTTTTATATTTATATTAGAAGTTTATTTTTATTTTTAATAATTGTTATTATGATTATATTTTTTTTAGTAATTATTAATAATTATTTAATTTTTTTAATATTTATTATTAGGGTTTTATCCTTAAATTTAATTTTTTTATTTATTGTTAGTAATCATGTTTTCTTAATATTTATTATTAAGCATATACTTTTATAATTTTTTTGATACTTATTACTAGAAATTCATTTTTTTCATATTTATCATTCTTAAAAATCATTTTTTTTTATATTTGTTATTACAAGTTCAGATTCTTCTTAATATTAATTGTCAAATACTTGATATTAAAGATTTATTTTTAAAATTTATTTTTTAATAATTATTATTAAGAGTTTAATTTTTAAATTCATATTAAAACAATTAAAATCTTATGAACGAACCAATAAAAATAACCTAAATAATAAATAATTTTATTTTATTTAACCAAATTTTAAATTCAAAATATTATATTCGTAAAAAAATCTATAATTAAAAGATTTACCCACCACTACTAATCCTTGCTTAGCGTAAAGGTTAAAGATATTTTCCGGTGTGATAAATGATAAAATTTAGGATGAGTCTACCACGTGCGTCGAACACCGCTGAATACCATTAGCGTTGAACATTGTTGAACACTATTAAACTAATTAATAAAAATTAAAAATTTAAAGGACTCAATGTAAAATTAGTAATTATTTAAAACAAAATTTTAATTAAATTATTTTCTATAGGAAGAATTACACATGTAATCATTCAACTATCATCAATTTTTTGTGTTGGTTATCCAACAAAATTTTTAGTGATAACCGTCACTAACATTTTATTTTATTCTCATTTTGATCATCTTCCGTTATATATTTTACGAAAATTATAAAATGACATGATTTAATAATAATTTTAGTTTCTAAAATTATTATACTATATCAATTTAATCCTAATAGAAAATAAATCATCAAATATTTAGATTAAACCCTAAATTTTTCATCCCTTTTCTTTTTTCTTTTACAATACTACTCTTAAAATTAATTAACCAACTCACTTTTTATTTTTTTGTGTGTCTTTGGGCAACTTATTAAGTTTTAAATTATAAAACACTATTTTAATTTTATAATTTGTTTTTTTAAATCTAATTTAACTTTTTTGATTCCTTAGTTACTCGTATAATTATTTTTTGAGTCAAATTTGTACAAATATTTTAACATTTAACATATAAATATTAAAATAAAGCAATGTTAATTGAAAAATTATTCATGCAATTCAACAATTTTTTAAACGTTTATTCTAATTTCAATCAAATTTATTGTACACAAAATTATTGTTTTTTAATATTAAACTTACAAAACAATAATTGAATATCAGTTTCTTCTTAATTTTAATCAAAGTTCAACTCATAATTATTTTTCTATTAAAAATCAGTTTTTAAAAAATACATTTCCGAACATAATTTAAATTTATTAAATATTTTAATTAAACTATGTTAGTTACAGGGATTGAATAGTAAAAAATCAAATAATTTTTTAGATAGATAAAACCAAACAGTTTATTCATATGATTATTGGATAATTTATGTTTGGAAAATTCTACAACGGGCGTCGAACATTGTTGAACACCACTAACGATGAACATTGCTGAACACCATTAAACTAATTAATAAAGATTAAAAATTTCAAGAACTCAATATATAATTAATAAATATTTAAAATAAAATTTCAATTAAATTATTTTCTATAAAGAAAACTATACAAATGGTCATCCAACTATCACTCATTTTTTAGGTTGGTCACCAAACTAATTTTTTTTCATCAAAATCATTGTTAACATTTTATTTTATTATTATTTTGGTCACCGACTTTAATATTTAACTAAAATTGTGTCATAACATGGTTTAATAATATGGATGGTCATCCAAATATCATTCTTTTCTTGTGTTGGTCACCCAACTAATTTTTTTCATCAAAATCATCATTAAAATTTTATTTTATTATATTTTGATCATCAACTGTTAAATATTTAACGAAAACTATGATATAGTATGGTTTAATAATAATTTTAGTCTTTCAAATTATTACATTATATCAAATTAATCTAAATAAAAAATAACTCATCAAATATTTTAACTAAACCCCAAAATTTTCATCCATTTTCTTCTTCCTCTTGCAACGCTACTTTAAAAATTAATTTGTCAATCCTCTCTTTATTTTTCTTGTGTCTTTGAACAACTTATTAAGTTTCAGATTATAAAAAATCATTTTAATTTTATAATTTATTCTTTTAAAATCTAAGTTAAAAGAATAATTTTTTTTCTTCGAATCGGGATAACATTTTCGTAGAATAGTTTCTTTTTCAGTCCAAGGAAGGTTGTGTTCCGACATATGAAAAGTCACTGATTCCAATTTGTGTGAAATTGTAGGAGTATCCAAATAAAGATCGAAAATTTGGGTTGTTCAATGAAATTTAAGTGAAACCAAATTTTATTTAATCCGAAAAAAAATTTTACAACACGCGTCAAATTGATCTATATTTACATGTTAAAGATTTTATGTCTATTGATCTATATAAACTTTTATGTGAATTAATAAATCAATTTTTTTTTGTAGATCCATAAACATAAAAAATGATAGAATATATATATGAATAGTTTGTGAAAAGTTAAAGAAACTATATTAAATTTTTAAAAAATAAGTTATAAAATTAAAGTAATTTTATATAATTTAAAATTTAATAAATTGTTCAAAGACTCAAGAGAAACAAAGAGAGTTGACAAATTAATTTTTTAAAATAATATTGCAAGAGAAAAAAGGAAAAAGAATTGAGGTTTAGTTCAAATATTTGATGAGTTATATTCGATTAAAATTAATTTGATATAATATAATAATTTTAGGGACTAAAATTATTATTAAACCATGTCATGTCACAATTTTTGTTAAATATTTAGCAGTCGATGACCAAAATAATAATGAAGTAAAATGTTAACAATGATTTTGATAAAAAAAAATTAATTTGGTGACCAAGCCAAAAAATGAGTGATAGTTGGATGATCATTTGTGTAGTTTTCCTTATAGAAAATAATTCAATTAAAATTTTATTTTAAATATTTATTAGTTATATATGGAGTCCTTGAAATTTTTTATATTTATTAATTAGTTTAATGGTGTTTAGCAATGTTCATCGTTAATGGTGTTCAACAATGTTCGACGCACATTGTAGACTTATCCTTTATGTTTTCACTTTATTTAATGAATATCTGTAAGATTATAACCGATTATTATGTTTCAATTTTACATATTATATGAATTAAAATCCACACACAAACAATATACAACTTAAAGCGAAAATATTTTTTAAAAACATTACATAATAATATTGTAAAAACAAACAATATTATTGGTATTGTTTAAACTATTAAACCACATAAAATGTACTTATAGCTATACTAAACCCTGAATTTGTAATTAAAAAACTCATTTATTTTAATTTTTTTCACACACAATTTAAAAATAAATTTAATGTAGATGAGTATAACTCGTTATTTCTTGAACAACTTAAAACGGTTAAAATATAAAATTAATAGAGTTTTGTTATGGTTTCTCTTCATTGTATGGGTAAAACCAGAAAGCTAAACATAAGATTTTGTTATGATTTTCTATCTTTTATTATCTTTATTTTTGTTAACTAATTATTTTAAAGAGGCTCGTTGGCAATTGATGAAGAGAAAGAAATGTGATTGTTGGGTTTTAAATTTAAAGAAAAGAAACTGAAATAACAAAACCTTGTTAAAGAATTGAAGTTAACAAAAAAGGAGAAATATAGAGTGATTGAAAGATGTGAAAGGAAACTATTTTCGGGGATAAGTATTGTTTGTATTATTATGCGGGTTTATATAAAAATATAAGAACTTATTTGATGAGTTTTTTTTAATAAGATTAAATTAATATAATATCATAAATTTAGGGATTAAAGTTATTATTAATCTATGTCATGGTACAATCTTATTAAACATTTAATGTTTGATGACCAAAACAATAATAAAATAAAATATTAGTGATAATTTTGATCAAAAAAAATAATTGAGTGACCAAAACAAAAAATATGACAATTGAGTGATCACCCTTATATTTATCCCAATAAAAAATAAATTAATTAAAATTTTATTTTAAATAGTTATTAATCATATGTTGAGTCCTTAAAATTTTTAATTTTTATTAATTAGTTTAATAGTGTTCAGCAGTGTTTATCATTAACGGTGTTTAGCGGTATTCGATGCCCGTTATAAAATTTTCCTAAATTTTAGATATTTTGTATCAGTTTCGTGATTAATTAAGTAACTAACTCTTTTCCTTATCTTGATTTTAAAAACAAAAACATTAAATTAGTTTAGTACTAAAGAAATCAAGTTGGTTACTAGTTTTTTTTTTCGTCCACTAGGATAACAGTCCAAAAGAGATTGCACGTGTATGGCCATGGAATTAGAATCACCCAAGGTTGTCGGCATTTTCAATCAAACTACAGTTTGGTCAAGGATTCAGTTCGATTTCGACTGTTGGGTTTGGTTCTGGTTCTGGTTTTGATCTTTAGTTCTATTATATTTTTCTATTATTCTTTCGTTTTATAAGTTTATTTTTAATCAAATTAAATCAAATATTTTTATATTACTGTAAAAATATCTATATAACTCTAATTTTTCATTTTATAATTTAGTTCATCATCTTTAAATTTTATTCAATTTGATCCTTCTGTCCAACTCTGTGCAAATTCATTCTTTCTACTAACTATTTTTCTATCCTCAAAATCTGTTTTTTAATAAAATATTATAAATATATTATATAATTTTAGATGATATTTAAATTTTTGAATAAGATTACGAATCTTACTTATATATATAATATATATATACGTATATCGTATATTATTAGAGAGAAAAAAGAGATTTTGGTAAAATAGTTTCGTAGCCTAATTAAAATTTTTGATAAATTCAAAAACTTAAACTAACTTTTTTTTAATAATTGAGACTTTGATGAAAATCTTTAACAAAATTAAGAAGGGGATTAATTAAAAAATTCAAAAATAATACTTAGTAATAATCTTAAAATTTTTGAAGGCGACAGATTAAAAATATATAAAAGATTTAAGAAATTAAATAAAATTTTAAAAATTGAGAGTCAAGACCCCTTCGATTCTTATTGAGATCTGTTTTTTAAAAAAGCATAAATATAATTTTAACCCTTAACGTTTATAGTTTTTGTCGTTTTGTCCCTTATTCTTTTTTTGGAATAAATTTAGCCCTTAACCTATATCTTTTTGACAAATATCTTATTTTTAACTAGCTTGATGACTGGACCGTTAAAAATTTAACGATGATATATATATAAAATATAATTTTATTCCAATATAAAATATAAAATAATTAAAATTCAAATAAAATATTAAAAATTAATTAATTTTAAAACAAAAAATTATTAAACATTCTTAACCCTAACTACGATAGAATCAAAATCTTATCTTAAAAAATATAAACACAATTCAAATAAAATTTTGATTTTATCGTACTTAGGGTTAAGATTGTTTAATACTATTATATTTTAGAATTAATTAATTTTTAATATTTTATTTAAATTTTAATTGTTTTATATCTTATATTAGAATAAAATTATATTCTATATATATATTAGCATTTGATAGGTTACATGTCATGTCACTTAAAATTATATTCTATATATATATATATATATCATCGTTAAATTTTTAAAGATCCAGTCATCAAGCTAGTTAAAAAATAAGATATTTGTCAAAAAGATATAGGTTAAGGGCTAAATTTATCCCAGAAAATATAAACATTAAAGGTTAAAATTATTTTTATGTCTTTTGAAAAAATATTTTAAATTAAAACTAATTAATATCATAATTCAAATATAAACTTTATAAATATATTTAATTCAAATAGAATATAAAAACATTATTTGACTTATAATTTTAGCAATAAAATCGTACTTAAAAATCTGGCAACTGGTTGATTTTGGATTAATTTTTTTTAAAAAAAATCAACATCATTTATGAGCCAAATCAACTTCAACATTTAATATGTGCATGCATACACCTTGATTATTTTATTAGTAAATTTTTAATAAGACGCCTCAATTATTAGAAAATGGAAAACATTAATTACTTCAATTTTGATAAATATTAAGACGGTCCACAAACTCTATATAAGGAAACCCAAATGCAAGTATATGTTCCACAACAATTCTAAACTCGCTATATCTCAACAAATTTAGGTCGCGTTTGTGGTGAGCGAAATAAATCGTAAGTTTATCGGTTATAATTATTTTAAATAATTTTTAGTTTATCATTTATTTATCTATTTTTGTACTCAAACAAATAATTTTAGAGAAATTATATTTTTAAATTTTTGACCAACAACTGTTTATCTCCAATAACGTTCGAGGAATATAATCTTAAAAGGAGCCTTAACCTCCCTGCAGGCTGTAACTTAAGTCCCAATGGCACCACCACACCAAGAGCAACGCCGATCGGCTAACTATCATGCAACTATTTGGGATTCAACGGCCATCAAATCCTTCACAACTCCGTATACAGTATGTTTTCAGGGTTTTAATTTCTCTGTTATTTTCGAATCGAATTAATCGGTCGATAATCGAACTTATAGACATGTTTAACTAATTCACATATATGTTTTGTACTTTTAGTATGAACTCTATGCTTCTGGATTGGAGGAACTAAAACGCAAGGCTAGACAGTTGTTTGCCTCGACGAAAGACATGGCTGCATTGTTGAAGTTAATTGATTCGTTGAAGAGGCTTGGAGTGGCTTACCATTTCCAGGACCAGATTCAACAGGCTTTGGAACAACTGAACGTTGATCTCAATCTTGTCGCCGACGATGTTTCCACCGTCGGATTGCATTTCCGAGTCCTCCGAGAGAATTGTTATCCTGTTACTGCAGGTGATTATTTAGTTAAATTCGAATATCGAACATGGTTTTGACATGACTAAAATACGAATCGAATAAGATCGGACATGTTTAAACATGATTGGTGAAATTCAACAGATGTGTTCCAGAAATTCAAAGGTGGAGATGGGAAGTTCATGGACAGTATAAGGGAAAACGTTGAGGAGCTATTGAGTTTGTATGAAGCTTCATTCATGGCAAAACCAGGTGAAATGATCCTTGAAGATGCCAAGGCTTTTTGCTATGAAAGTCTCAAGATTTTACTAGGAAAAATGGAGGAAGGTAAGGCTAAGCAAGTGGAACGGTCATTGGAAGTTCCACTTTACTGGAGGATGGAAAGGATCGAAACACGAAACTTCATCAACTCGTACGCCGTCGATGATTCGAAGAGCTCGGTTTTGCTTGATCTGGCTAAGTTAAACTATAATCTTATCCAATCAGCTTACCAGCAAGAACTGAAAGAACTTGCAGAGTAATGGCATTTGCTTAATCTCTGGTTTTTAACATCGAAATTAGCTTTTTATTCACTAAAGTGTATATATAGGTGGTGGAGGGAATTGAACTTCAAGGAGAAGCTCAGTTTCAGCCGTGACCGATTGATGGAAATATATTTCTGGGCTACTGGTTTGTGCTTTGAGCCTCAATATGCCAAATGCAGGATTTGCTTCACTAAATATGCATGCCTAGCAACCGTTGTCGACGACATCTACGGATCACTCGACGAACTCGAAAGTTTCACCAAAGCCATCACCGGGTATTAATATTCTTCTGGCTATAAGTACTCTTCAATTGCAGAACTTCCAGATTAGCCTCCCCTGATGACTTGGTTTCACAATAGGTGGGATTTGAAGGCCGTTGCAGAACTTCCCGAGTACATGAGAGTAATGTTCTCGGCCATGTCCGACTTCACTAACGAATTAGCCCAGCACACCATGAGAGACCATGGCCTGGACGTCCTGCCCTACATCAAAGAACAGGTAACTCCAAGAACCCGACTGCGAATTACTTTCATGTCTCTGATACGTTGTTACTTTCCCGACTTGCAGTGGTCTATACTTTGCAAGGCACATATCACCGAAGCCAGATGGTTTTACAGTGGTCAAGCTCCAACCTTTGATGAATATATAAAAAATGGTTGGGTTTCCATAGGAAGTCTTGGAGGATTGGTTCTTCTTTGTTTTGTGGAGGCAGACTCCATTGCTGATCAGTTTCCGAAGTGTCTCAATGATTATTCTCAGTTGTTTTACTGGTCATCTCTGGTCACTCGACTCAGCGATGATCTGGGTACATCCAAGGCGGAGATGGAGAGAGGGGACATTCCCAAAGCTGTGCAGAGTTACATGATTGAGACAGGAGTATCTGAATCAGAAGCACGAGACTACGTGAAAGGACTGATCAGCTCTGCATGGACGAAGATGACTGAAGAGATTGTGTCTCAGTGTTTCCCTGGAGTTGTGGTGACTTTGGCAAAGAACATGGCTCGAACCGCGCAATGCATGTACCAGCATGGCGATGGAGTTGGGACATCAACTGGCGTCACTAAAGATTGCATTGTGTCGTCTATTCTGAAACCTATTCCACTTTAGAGGACTAATCATGTGTGTGTTGGGTGTTTTTAGTTCGAATAAAGAGAGGGGATTAAATTTTCTCTCTCTAGAATAAAAATGGTTGATTTTGTTTTAATTGGTAATTAAAACAAGGCAAGATAATTTTAACCCTTAACGTTTATAGTTTTTATTGTTTTGGCCATTATTCTTTTTTTTTTTGGATAAATTTAGTGTTAGAATTAAAAATATATTCAATACGAATATAAACCCAAGATCTATATGTCAAATCATCAAGAACAATAAAATAAATAAACTGAATGCGGAAGCGTACCTGAATTCAGACGGGGATAAGAGATATGCAAGTTAACCTAATTCTTGGGGACCATAACCCCTTTATATAGTTGATTTAATAACCAACTAGTAGTTGATTTAATAACCAACTCTGAAGTATTTATAACTTTGCCCCTCATCAAATTATAAATACACCTTATGGTATCTACACTTTTAATTCTATGATAATTTAATACCTATAACACGTGTAACATAATTGGTCACTTAATTACGTGTTAAATTTTATAATAGCAATATACATTATACATATGTGCCCACTATTATTGAATTTTAATCCAACAATCTCCCACTTGGGCAACATATGTTTCTTGACAAATGTATAACCTTATGAGCTCAAAAATTTGCTATCATATAATAGGTATTCTAAAACAATCTCGTCCATCAATTATATTCATATAGGATCAAAGCAGTCTTCATCATATCAATCATGATTGGACCCATCAATGGTCACGTATAAAAACATAATCAAATGACATAGATCAATCATGGATGCGTAGCATGAAAATTACATATAAATGTGAACCGAACATGCCTATTTTCAACTGGTCCTCCTAAACTTTAGTGAGATCAAACTTTACTGAATTCAGAGTGTGCATAAGCCAAAATAACTTTATTTCTGCAGAAATTAACCTTAAACTAAAGTAACCAAAATTGTGTCTAAAACGAATGAGTATTTATCAAAATTACAAACTCCCACTAAAATTAAATATACTTAAATAATATTACACCCATATGAGTAGTGTGCTCATGAAAGACCTAGGGTGATAGTTTCTCAATAAGCGCGCAATTATAGAGTTTGTACCAACATGCTCTATAGACACACAAACACTCTGAATTTTCTTTAACAACTAGGAACTAAAATTTTAAAGTGTTTCTATTGTTTATAGAATAAATGATGCATATTTATTGTCACAAAATAACTGAAGTGGTCTTTCTATTCAATCTATAATTAGCAGCTCATGTGACAGAGTTTTTTACATCAATATTCTAGTAGAATCGAAGCCTGTAAACTTGATGATCTCTAACTTACCAAAACTTCGATATGTGAGCATATAAATTTTGTTCTCTAAAGTCATTTCATAACTCTATTTACTGCTATCCAACAATTCACATTAGATTTACTTAAATATCTGTCTAACATTCTAATAATGTACGCAATATCCAAATGCATACATAAGCATAAATTATATTCTCAATAGATTATGAAATCTTTTATATTTTATAAATTTTAAGGTTACTTTTAGGGCACTGAATTTTTTTTTCTTCTTTAGTAATATGAGTGTCACTTGATTTACTCCCACTGAACTTGTAATACATATAATTTTCAACTAAATTTATCTCAAAACCAAATGAGATAATCAATATAAAATTTATAATTTTATTAATGAGAGTCAAACTTAATCTCATAGATGGATTTCTTTAAGTTACATTCATTAATTTTGTATCATTAGACACAAATCAATGATTGTACCATATAATTAATTTATTCAATGTTGTCATTGAAAAACACAGGCTTAACATCTATCTTATGTACCTTAAGATTAAAAGCAACAAGTGTCAAGATTATTTTGAAAGAGTCTTTCAGTATAACTTGAAAGAGAGTCTCCACAAAATCAATGTCTTCTTTTAGAGTATATCCTTTAGATACAAGACATGCCTTGTACTTGTCCACATTATCATTTACATCCCTCTTGGTTTAAATATTAATTTACAACCAATTGGTTTGTACCTTAAGGTAATGCGACAAGTTCTTAAACTTTATTGTCTTGTATAAAATTATACTCTTTTGAATAACATCAATCCACTTTTGAGAGTTAAAATATTTTTTATTAAAATATGTGTTTAAAATTTTATTTTTAATTGAAAAAAGTCAAAATAAGTACCTCGTTTAACTTAAAAAATTAGACACTTATTTTATAATTAAATCTATATATATTATCAAAAATAATATCCAAGGAGATTAGTGGATTATATTAGTCGTTAGCTTATTTAATTGGCAGATTATGTTAGTTGATTGTGTAAAAGTGTTTGATAAACTTAATTGATAACTTTATAGTTGTTTGATTATTTAAAGAAGCAAAATAACATATAAAGATGTTATTATATTTGACATTTATTTAATTAATTTGATTATAAAAAAATATTTTTAATATAATATTATTAAACATATCTAAAAGATTTATATATTAAATTTTTATTCATATAATTATTTTAATAGAATTTATTTAATTATTAAAATTAAATATAAAGTTTTTTTATAATCGTTAAAAGTAAAATAGTTATAATTTTTATTTCAAAATCTTTAATTTGAAAATTCATATTAGCATTTTTTTAAATTTAAAGTTTCACAACAATTTGTTATTTCAGTTAGTTTAGAGATGAGCACGAGTTGAGTTTTTGTCTATTTGAACCCGATCAAACATAAAACCCCTAAACCTGACTCCAACCAGAACATTTTCTAAAAAAGATGACCTGACCTAATATAAAAATAAATATCCTAAGCTTGATTCTAACCTAATCTATAAAAAAAATTAATTTTAAGGATTTAATTATAAAAAAATAATTTTATGAGATTTAATTATAAAAAAATTAATTTTTAAGAATGAATTATAAATAAAAATTCAATTTTAAGAACGATACAGTAGCGTGTCCACCACAAACTGAATCTAATCTTAACAGTTGTTGGAATATTAATACCCAGGTTAATAGACCAGAAAAATCCCACCTTTTTTCCCCTACTAAAAAAACATATACCAGATTGAAATTCATTTCAGACACTGCTTGAAACATGTAAGAAACCTTCATTACGTACAAAATCCCACTGTACCAGAAAACTGCTGAATACGAGCCACTTTCATGACATAAACGGTTGATTCGAGATGTCGATTGTTGTTAATAGTTCTCGAGAATGTCCGAAGAATGTAGCATGGATGAAATCACTTCACTGGTTTTGAAGTCCCTCAATAGCTTTTTTCCATTGCCATGCTCTCTGTTTCGCATCTTCGAACGACACGACCTTTTTCGACTGAAAAAATCGAATGCATGAACAGATACAATATGTAAGGTTGAGGAGTTCATTTATATTCTATTGTAACGCTTGCACAGACTTACTGTACAAATCGGTACATACTTGTCTCTCAACAAGGTCCATAACAATTAATGAACATTCAATTGATCCAACGAACCCAAGGTACACAAGTCAAAGCCGCCTACAATAAAACCTTTGTTTTCTTTTAGGTAAAATAACATTGTTACCATTCAGTTTTATTAGTCTAGCCATTTAGCCCTAAAACTTTTATTTTATCTATTTTTGCCCTCTATATTTGTGATACTTAGTTACTCAAGCGTGTCATAATAATTAATAATAATGAAAATGTTAAGCTAACATTATATATTGGTTATCATCTTATCTTTTTAAAGTAAATTATATCATAACGAATTAAAAGTTAAGGAATTAAATTAAATAGAAAATTAAAGTAGGAGAAATTATTATATAGATGTTTATTATATTATATGTAAAGATTTATTTTTAAAAAATAAAAAATATATATTAAATAAAAAATATTATTAGATGAGATTATATATAACTCGATAAGTCGAACAGTAGGAAAGCTAAAGATACTCCGAGGTGTATTGACCAAAACATTTTTTTACGTCAAGCAGTCGGGTCCCGTCCCATTTGCTCCAATGGAAGAACTGAAGAATTTATAGCCCATCAAAGCCGCCATTAAAGCACCTTAACCTGCTCCACCCTCTTTCATGATACAAACAATAAGGAAAATATCTCCATTAACAAAACAAAGCAAGAAAAACCCATGTATCTCCACGTCCTCTTATCCTCCTTCTTCACTCTTATTCTCTTAAACACTTCACCATCTTTGTCCCAACAAGCTCGATCTTTCACCTACTCGGACTTCCCATGGCGCCCAACTCAAAACAAGCTCCTTGTCTCTCAAAACAACGTGTTCGCCGCTGGTTTTAAGCCTATGAGTTCTTCTCCAAAACGCTATATTTTCTCCATTTGGTATCACAACATTTCTGGAAATTATAAAACCGTTGTTTGGTCAACCGACGCGAAATCTCCGGTCACCGGGGATTCCTCCCTTCATATCGGCGACAATGGTGTTCTTCGTTTAATCGACTCTTCGGGTCGAAACTTGTTGCCGTGGAGCTCTACAGAGACTGGAAATTATCCAAATTTTACAGCCTTAACGTTGGAGGATTCGGGTAATCTTGTTTATGGCGATTGGCAGAGTTTCAAGTATCCAACGGATACGATTTTGCCTAACCAGACAATGAATGAAAGCAACGGGACCACGTTGCGATCAAACAACGGTAAATTCAGGTTCGTTGACCGGAAAAGCTTGGTCTTTGGTTCGTCTTCATATTGGAGCACTGATAATGCGTTTACAATGCTTGAACCAACTGGAATGGTGACTCAAGAAACAGGGACTACTTTGGTTTCTTCAGATTTCGGTGAACAAAACAAGCTACGGAGATTAACATTGGATGATGACGGAAATCTCAGGATTTACAGCTTCGATCGAATAACTAATGAATCGAGTGTCGTTTGGTTAGCTGTTCAAGAGATGTGCACTGTTCATGGAACCTGCGGGGAGAACGCGATTTGCATGGACGATGCTTCGAATTCTGATATCAATTATTGCATTTGCCCACCGGGTTTCAAACAAAACATCAGTGATCGTGAAAGCTACTCGTGTGAGATGAAAACTCCATGGCAGAATCTTGGAAAAACCAAGTTTCTTCGGCTGGATTATGTTAATTTCTCTGGAGGGTCAGATCAGACAGATCTTAAAGTTGAAAACTTTTCGGTTTGTCAAGCGAGATGCATTGCCAAGCAAAACTGTAAGGGGTTTGGCTTCAAATACGATGGAAAAGGCTATTGTGTGCTTCAGATCGATCGATTGGCATTCGGATATTGGTCACCTGGGACCGAGGCTGCGTTTTTCTTGCGAGTCGATGATTCCGAGACCGATGAATCCAATTTCACAGGTATGACGAGCTTGTTAGAAACAACCTGTAGTGTTATTATAAGCCTGCCTGAACCACCTGATGAATCGAATACTACGGTTCGAAATATTGTGATAGTTTGTACCCTTTTCGCTGCTGAGCTGATTTCTGGTGTTGTTTTCTTCTGGGGTTTCCTGAAGAAGTACATCAAGTATAGGGACATGGCTCGAAGTTTTGGCCTTGAATTCTTGCCTGCAGGCGGGCCTAAACGGTTTACCTATGCAGAACTCAAAGCAGCGACAAGTAACTTCTCGAATCCTATAGGTAGAGGGGGCTTTGGCGATGTTTATAAAGGGGAATTATCCGACCATCGTGTCGTTGCCGTGAAGTGTTTGAAAAAAGTGACCAGTGGCGATGGAGAGTTTTGGGCCGAGGTGACGATTATTGCTCGTATGCACCATCTGAACTTGGTTAGATTATGGGGATTTTGTGCTGAAAAAGGCCAGAGAATCCTTGTCTATGAGTATGTTCCTAATGGTTCTCTTGATAAATACTTGTTCCCTCCAAGTCAGGCCTCATCTTTAGACATGCAAGTGGAGATCGATCCTAGAAGCATGGACATGCCGCAACCGATTCTAGATTGGAACATCCGATACAGAATCGCACTCGGTGTGGCACGAGCGATCGCGTATTTGCACGAAGAATGCTTAGAATGGGTGCTCCACTGTGACATCAAACCAGAAAACATACTCCTAGGAGATGATTTTTGCCCCCAAATCTCAGATTTTGGATTAGCAAAGCTGAGGAAAAAGGAAGACATGGTTAGCATGTCCATGGTCCGAGGCACCCGTGGTTACATGGCACCAGAGTGGCTCAAAATGGATCCTATAACCCCGAAAGCCGATGTTTATAGTTTCGGTATGGTTCTATTAGAACTTGTGAGTGGTGTTCGGAGCTTCGACATGCAAGGCTCATTCGTAGAGAGTGAAGATTGGTATTTCCCACGGTGGGCATTTGACAAAGCGTTCAAAGAAATGAGAGTGGAAGACATCTTGGATCAGCAAATCAAGCATTGTTTCGATAACCGATTGCATTTCGATTTGGTTGACCGGATGGTAAAGACGGCAATGTGGTGCCTCCAAGACCGGCCGGAGGCGAGACCGTCCATGG